>CM019149.1:93146072-93203284 GCA_009733165.1 Naja naja | reverse complement strand
TATGTTATCTGATACTAATATCAATACTTCCCGCAGAATTCCAGATGATATATTAGCTTTGCAATATGTATTCAGAGTGACATCTGCCTAATAAAACTATTCTGGGATTTGTCTTTCATTTTTTTGTTTAGGACCTTTCTTTAGAATCTAGGAAGAAAAGATAGTTTATTCCCCAAGCTAATTCTATTCAGTTAAGAAGAACATATCAGTTTCCTTCATAACTATTATAAAAAATAGTATCAATGAACATTGAGGAAAATAATCCGGTTGTTGTTATGAAAAATTGTCAGACAGGTGGCATATAAATTTAATAAATTAGTAAGCAAAGTATGCTGTTGCTACAAATGTACCATGGTCTTGCTAGACAAACATGTATATCAGAAATGATCACTTCCTCCCCTCCCCTTGGGAAGCTATTTTCCTTTTGGATTCAACTGTTTCAATCAAGGTATAACTATTGTTATACACATCAGAAGTGAATAGAATTGCCCATTCTCTCTGATACTGTACACTGTTTTTCTTTTCATTGCAATACCCTTCTCTCCTCTCTCACACATAGAAGCATTCATTTTTAAAATTAAAGGTTGCTTGCTGGCTTAACACAAAGACTGTTCATCCCTGTATATAGTACATACAGTAACATTAAAATAAATTAAAATTGTCCCGGAATAGCAGAGTAAATTGTAAGGGAAATCAGTTTTAATTCACTGTCTAAATATGTAAAGGAGGATTGACGTATTGTAGAGTGGATTTTGAACCCAGTCAGATTTCATTCACATTTTTTTAATAATCTGAAAAAAAAAATCTAACTGGATTGTTTAGCTGCACAAGTATTATTGGACTGAGGTACTAGAGATTCAGTATGTTAACCTTCATTAATAGGCACAAACTGATTGCATAAAAGTTATGTTGCTCACCATAAACAATACATAAATAGTAAGTGTTATGTATGCAGAGTTTGAATTGATTGGTTGTTCTTGTAAAGTGTTTGAAATCATTGGTTAAAAAGTGGAAAACCTGCACTCTGATTGGTTGTCAGCCGAGGCACGGCTATATAGCTGCCTGCTAAGCCAAATTGGGTCCGCTCTGAGCTGAAGTCACAATAAACTTAAGAGCTGAAGCACTGCGGTCTGCCTCTTCATGCAAACTTAACACTGGACATGAAGGTGGGATCCTGAAGAAGAAGGCGACGGAACAGAAGAAGAGCGAGATGGCTGTGCTGAACACCCCCAGCCATTCGCTCGGACGGCAGAAGACTGGAATCGTATGCAGATCGCTTCCAAATGTATCTGGAGGGAACGATCTTGCCACCATTTCGCAGCAGAAGAGGGCGGTCTTCTTCGCACGCGTCTGGTGGTTTTCAAGATGGCAAGGCACTGCAAGAGAGCAGACAAGGTAATGGCTTGGCCTGATCTGGAAAGGCTGTTAAGAGCCCATTACGCCACAGTATCGTGCCTCATTAAGAGACACGAAGTTTTACCGTCATGATCAGGGGAAAACAAAAGTGTAAATGACTTTGTGCAAGTTTAAGAGACATTGGGGTAATGCAACAGTTTAGAGGAGGCCATGCACGATCGCTTTGTACTGGGCCTTAAAGACAAGGTGTTGCAAGTTATTAATGAAACCTAAGACGCTGAAAGAAGCAATAGAAGAAGCCTCTTCAGCAGAAGCTACCAAGTCCTCAGCAGCAGCCATGAGGAAGATGACAGCCATGAGCCATTCTGATGATAGAGAAAAGTCCACCACAAATCATTGTGAGGAACTAGATTCTGAGTCAGATTGCAGTGAGGTGGCGGAAGGAATTTACAGACTCAGAATGGAGTGGAAAAAGAAAGACCTGGAAAGAAAGAGGCAAGATTTCTACTGCAGAGGTTGGGGGAAGCCACCCCACACTGAATGCAAGTTTCTAGACACCATTTGCCTCCCAGAAAAAAAGAGGGCACCTAGCAAGAGTCTGCAAATCATCCAGAACTCCACCCAACAGAAGGAAGTTTGCTGCAAACAAAGACAAAGAATTCAAGCCTAACAACCTCAGTGAAATGAGGCGCAGCACAGAAGCAAATGGAAGAATGAAACTCATCAGACAGTAACTATTGGTCATTCATCTCCTTTAAAAGCAGAAAAGTGCATGTCAAGGTACTTATTGAAGGAAGGCCTTGCCAAATGGAAGTGGACTCAGGCTCATACCTATCTATGGTGTCATGGGACACTATTCAAAGACTGGAAGACTCAAGGCAGGCATTGACGACTACCAAGGGAACAAGATTCCAGTAGTTGGAACAAGAGAATTCAACGTGAAGTTCACTACCACTGACCATGGTTCAACTGCCACTGGGCATCAGGTGACTGGCATCAATCATGTGAGCAACACTGAGTGGGAGGAGAAGTTTGAGTTTCCAGAGGTCTTCAGCAATGGATTAGGCAAGTACTTGGGGACCCTATCACCTTTAACCTAGATCCCAAGGTACAACCAATCGTTTAAAACCCAGAAGGGTTCCGTTTGCCTTAAAGGAAAAAAATGATGCACAATTAGATAAACTAATAGCTCAAGGGGTTTTAGAGCCCACTGACCACTCCAAGCGGGAGACACCCATAGTCACACCAGTCAAGGCTGATGGGTCTGTGAGAATCTGCAGAGATTACAAGGGGACATTGAACCATGCGCTACAACAGAGCACATATCCAGTTCCAGTAGTGTATCATTTATTACATTCTCTTGGCGGGGGCACAGTTTTCGCCAAATTGGACCTGGCCCAGGCATATCAACAGTTACCAGTTGATGATGCAACTGCAGAAGCCCAAACCATTGTAACCCATAGAGGTGCTTTCAAATGCAAAAGGTTGCAATTTGGAGTAAGTGTGGCACCAGGCATCTTCCAAAGCCTTATGGAAAGGATGCTACAAGGGTTGCCAGAGGTGGTGCCCTATTTTGATGACGTTTTAATTTCTGCTGAAAATGACACTCAGTTACACGAGAGACTCAGAGAGTCCTAACCAGATTCAAAAAGCGGGTTAAAAGTCAAAGAAGAAAAATGCACACTTAGAACAGATAAAGTGGAATTCTTGGGTTACATGATTGATAAACATGGCATCCACCCCACAGATGCCAAAGTTCAGCAATCAAAGAAGCCCCAGGCCAAAATGCAAAACAGACTTGCAAGCGTTCCTGGGACTCATTAACTTTTATCATATGTTTCTACCTCAGAAAGCAACCACTGCAGAACCCTTACATAGATTACTGGACAAAAATCTGCATGGGTCTGGGGCAGAAAAGAACAAGCTGCATTTAACAATATTAAAAGACAAATCACTTCTGATTCTGTACTGATACAGTTCTCTGAGAATTTGCCTGTTGTACTGACTTGTGATGCATCTCCTTTTGGAGTGGGGGGTTGAGCCACATGCTTCCCAGTGGGAGGGAAGCTCCTATTGCATTTTACTCTCGCACTTTGACTAAAGCAGAGAGAAACTACAGCCAACTGGACAAGGAAGCTTTGGCAATTGTGGCAGCTGTCAAGAAGTTCCATGAATACGTCTATGGCAGAAGATTCACCATTGTCACAGATCACAAACCTCTATTAGGCATTGTGGCAGGGGACAAACCAACACCCACGATCCTGTCACCAAGAATGCTGAGATGGACTGAATTTCTTGCTGCTTATTCATACAAACTGATCCACAGACCTGGAAAAGACATTGGACACGCTGATGTTTGAGTTGCTGCCCACTTCCTTCACACATTGAGGACCCTGCTCCTGAGACTCATACCTTTTTTCTAGAAACTGTTGCCAAGCTCCCAGTCCATGCTGCTGAGATTGCCAGAGAAACTGCCAAAGACACTTTATTGGCTCCTATTGTAGGCTGCATCAAAAAAGGTTGGCCACTGCAAGATCTACCTCAACTTGCCCAACCTTTTAAATCGAGACAAACTGAGTTATCTGTATTAAGATGATGTATTTTGTGGGGTAACAGGGTGGTTATTCCTGCAAAACTACAGAAAGAGGTTTTGGAAATGTTACATGAAGGTCATCCGGGAATTGTCAGAATGAAGGGATTGGCCAGGAGTTATGTATGGTGGCCAGGTATTGACAAAATGGTTGAAAACTGAGTTGCATCCTGTCCCAACTGTCAGGAAGTCAGGCCTGCCCCACCTCTCACCCCCAAATAGGAATGGGAATGTCCTAGGGGCCCATGGTCTAGGATTCACATTGATTTTGCTGGCCCTACCAGAGGGCACACTTTCCTTATTATAGTAGATGCATACTCCAAATGGCTAGAGGTTATCCCTATGGCATCCACCACAGCAGAAGCTGTCATCAAACAGCTCAAAAAACTTTTTGTAACTCATGGGTTACCTGATGTGCTTGTTTCTGACAATGGTCCTCAATTTACATCCAACCCTTTTGAATCATATTTAGCACAGCAGGGTATCAGACATGCCCTGACAGCCCCTGGGCATCCTTCGGCTAATGGCCGGGCTGAACGCATATGAATTTACCAAGGAAAAACTTCAGCAATTGGGTCCAGGGGACATCACTGAGAAAGTTGAAAACTACTCAGTGTCCAGCATATCACTCCCAACCCCTCAAGTAACTTAACCCCAGCTGAGTTGTTGATGGATAGGAAACTCAGATCTCCCGTTGACCACCTTCATCCCACTTATGCACCCAACACACCACTAGATTCCACTAGCAAAATTCGCACATTCACTGTGGGTGATTCTGTTTATGCAAAAAACCTTCTGGGTGAACCATTATGGATTCCTGCTGAGATAACCCAAATCACAGGCCCCAGGTCTTACAGGGTACAAACGGAGGATTGTCTCCTCTGGAGCAGGCACATTGATCAGTTAAGATCCAGACAACCTCAGGAGCATCGCCATTGCTCCCCTCTGGTTCCCATACCTACTGCCTCTTCTAGGGGGGAAGGGGAGGATTATGAGGGTAGTCAGCAAGCGAGAATCAATCCCATGTGTAACGACAGGAACCATCCCAAAACCTGTCACAGTGCCAACAACCATTTTTACAAATGGAAGGTTGCACATCACTACCAGACTTGGGTGCTGACATTGGGTTGGAGATGGATTGGGAGGAGAGACCAGGTTATAGTAACCAAACAGGTTCTACCATTACTAGAAGTCCAAGTAAGGAGATGTTAACAAACACATTTCCTTCCTCACAATGTGAGAACCCTAAAACACCTGAACCACGTAGGTCTCAACGTACACGTAAGAGCCCCACCTATTTAAACGAATACATTAGATAGATGGGGTTTGAGTATGGACTAAACCTAGTGGGGTGGGGTGTTATGTATGCAGAGTTTGAATTGATTGGTTGTTCTTGTAAAGTGTTTGAAATTATTGGTTAAAAAGTGTGGGAAAACCCTGCACTCTGATTGGCTGTCAGTCGAGGTAGCCGGCTATATATAGCTGCCTCGGCTAAGCCAAATCGGGTCTGTTCTGAGCTGAAGTCACAAATAAACTTAAGAGCTTGAAGCACTCCGTGTCTGCCTCTTCATGCAAACTTAACAGTAAGTGTGCTAGCCTTTCTATATACTTCGTACAGGGCAATTGTAAAGGTTAGATATTTGTTATCACAAATTTCTATTTCCCCTTTTAATTATCTAATTCAATCCTGTGAGAATGCCATAATAAAATGTAAAACACTGTTTCATCAAATAAATGTAGAATTTAGACTGAATACTAGACATGCAGCATGGGAATTTCAGTGGAAGAAAAACGTTAAATTTACAGAGAATGTTATACTTAGAGAACACTGCTATCAGAAATTTTACTGATAAAATATTACTTCAGTATAAATCATATACTGAAACTGACAGCTCATTTTCTTAAAGATGTTGGAAATGTAACAATCAAGTTGGATCACTGTTCAATATTTCAGGATAATGTTTAAAGCTCAACAATTTTGAAAAATGATATGAAACTGAATGAAACAAATTCTAAAAGTAGAATTTCTTTCCGATCTTTCTATTAAATATCACTAAACTTTACAAGCCCACAATATATACTGAATTTTGTAAATAGTAACTGCTTCTCACTCACTTACAACTCCTTCTGAAAATCAAGTTTGGAGAGTATTGATATGTGCAATAATTTTGCATCTGAAAAGCAAACTCAATATTTAACACTACTTTTTGGCCTATAATTTCATATATGAACTTGTACCACATCTGTAATTTGGTTTCTCCTAACATAAAATCTTTATTTAATTCTCAGTTGAACCTAAAAATAAGGATAGCTCTCTTATTGACTAGGTAAAAATTACTGCAATTTCGTATTCTGCTTCAAGTTTTACTTTACATTGATTACTTTCACAGAAATTCAAGTGTGATGTTAATAATGATCTGCAATTTTTGAGCAGCATAAGAATTTATCTGTGTTAAACAAAATTAATACTGTACTGAAAATTCTTATTTAACTTTCAGTTTTATTCAATGTCATAATGCTTGTAAAGTTCTTAAAATATATGATGTGGGGGAGAGCGATCTCCTGTTTTCTTTTATTGTTTGTCTTCTTTTCCATTTAAATTATTTAATAATAATAGTAGTAGTAGTAGTAGTAGTAGCAGTA
Organism: Naja naja; assembly: GCA_009733165.1. Lineage (NCBI taxonomy): Eukaryota > Metazoa > Chordata > Lepidosauria > Squamata > Elapidae > Naja > Naja naja. The sequence goes on along the minus strand of CM019149.1, from coordinate 93,196,695 downwards.
GTAGCAGTAGCAGTAAGAAGAAAAAATAACACCATAATAAAAGCATTGTTTTGAATCTGGATTATGCTGAAATGTCATATCAAATCATTCCTCCTCACCATGGTAATTTTGCCAGGAGCAGTGAGGACTTTCATGTTGGTTGGAAAGATTAGATCTACAGTGCTTGACTTCGGGATAGCTAGCTGGATATTAATCAAAAGAGGAAATATAGTAAAATTATTGCACTGGGCAGGGATTTTGGTCATGACTGTCCAAATGGTGCCTCCAAACTCTTATTATCTATAATGGTCATTATGTGACTGTATACGATTTTTGCCTGATCTGGCAGTTGGACAGGAAATTAATTGGGTTCTCATTCAAGATTCTCTAGTAATAAGAGCTCAATGTCCATGGCTTTTCCAATGGACCATTCTGTTTATTGCTTTTTTAATACTAATTTTCTTAATTCTGGCACTGAATTGATTTTCACTTAGAATGAATTCCAAACTGGCTTCTCCATATTTTGTTTTCTTCCATTACATTGTAGATACCCATATTATTTTATCACTCTTTATCTGCCCCTTTAGTAGCTATTTCTGCTTTTTAGTAGAAATCTGGCTTGCAAACATTTAAATTTAGAGATTATGAAACAAACAAAATATTAAAAAGTCATATTTATGTAGTTACTTACCAAACACATCTAAATTATACTAAAGTAACCAAAATAACTTTACATTTCCCAAGGCTTGTCACAACGCCCCTAATGTTTGGAAATTGAAAGTTGAAACATTTGTCACACCCTTGCATAATTGCCATTGTATGGTAAATAAGAATAACAACTATACCTATATAAGAATCCATTCCTCCTTCCCCCTCTCTCTCTCTCTCTCTCTCTCTCACACACACACACACACACACACACACACACCAACCAAGTTAGGAAGAATCTACTCCCATAAATTTATCTCAAAATAAATGTCCTTCCTACCTATCCTTACTGGGGCAACTATAAATTGCTCCTTGTTACGCACCTCAGGATAGCTTCCCAGCCACCAGCCTATCAATAGAACAATGGAGTCAGGCAGGTGGAACAAGTGGATAATTGAGAACTACTTTTGAGCTGCCACAATAAAACTGCAAGAAAGATAGTGATGCTTCTGAAGTGAGTTGGGAATTAGCATGAATTTATTGGCAAGTTGGGAGGCAAAATCAAATAAGTATTGGATTCCCTCTGGGAAATTCCCTTCAAGCTTCTTTATCCCAGAAAGAAAGCTACCTGTCATTAATTCAATTAAGTGGAAGGGTTTAAAACAACAGTAACTCTTGTTCTTGGCAGATCCTTCATAATTTGGCTGCCTTTTTCATAACAAAGTAAAAACTGAGCCAAGGTAGCAGAGCACAAGCTGCGTATGCCAGCTACATGAACAAGCCACCAACACGTGTAAGTAACTCTGTACTATCCATGCGAATTGTTCTGAATTATGGAACAAGTTCCAAGCAGTTCCACTAGTTTTCTCTGTCCCGAAAAAGGGAAGCAAAATATTTGCTACATGAATTAGCACTTCTGTCTGGGGCCCTGAGTTCACCGTAAGAAACAATATTGGAGTTCCGTACAGAATATCTACTCATCTCGTGCAACCATCTGCTATGTGAAATGGAAGGAGAAACCTAGAAAATATTCATCTTTAGCATAGTAGTTACACTGATCAGTGATGGATAAGCTGTTTATTAACACAGTAAGTGATAAGGGTGCCCCTGCCCCATTGTCATGATGTCAATGGACCCGACTCCACTTCTGTGAGAGGGCAGTGGGGTTGATTTTCTGTTCAGTGTCAAGATCCTGACTGGGGGAGTGCAGTGGGCTGGCCAATTGGTCCCCAACAGCTGTGAGACAGCTGGGGGGTGCGGGATTTTGTGGACATTTTGCCTGGACCTCTTCCTTTATGCACTTTACATCTATGCACTTTACATCTTTTTTTACCATCTTTCACCGAATGTTCCTCCTTTTTTGTTCCTCCTTTTTTTCCCATCGATTTCCACCTTCGTAACATGCTCACTTACTCGCTGCTGGAACTACGGGCCTTCCAGAGTGTTCCCTTGTCTTTGGGATGGCCCAAGGGGTTACCAAAAGCCTACCTTAAGGACAGATCCTGGGATCCCGAGAGGTGGCATGGCATGACCAAAGGGCCAAATTTTAAATCTGGTTTTAAGGGATGTCTTTTAAAAAATTTTAATTCGATGTTTTAATGGGATAGGGAGGGGTTTCAAGGGGTTAGGGAGGGGGAGGAGGGGTCTTCTTGCATCCCGGTGCATGGTGGGGGGGGTGGGGGTTGGGGGCTGGCGGGGCCCCGGGGTGCGAGGTGGGGACTGCAATTCCCAGGGTGGTTGGGATTGGCAGGAGAGGTCGAGGCATAGGGCCATATCATGTTTTGGGAGCGCGTACCCGCCATCTTTGTGCGGTGGCACACTCCGACCCTCTGGCCTCCTCCCTAGGGGGCACGGGAACTGGGACCCCTGGGCTTAGGTTGGTGTATTTTAATGCCAGGTCCGTGGCTAATAAGTCCTCCCTCCTCTGTGAGATCATTGAGGAGGAGGCTGCGGACCTGGCCTGTATCACCAAAATCTGGTTGGGCCCGGAGGGAGGTCTCCCTCTGGTTGATCTGTGCCCTCCAGGTTTCTGGGTTCTGCACCGGCTACGGGCCCAGGGAAGGGGTGGCGGGGTGGCCGTGGTTATTCGGGAGACCCTGTTTCCAAGGGAGGTCACTGTTCCAGAGATAGGTGGGAGTGAGACCCTCCTCTTGAGGTGGGGGCCTAACGGTTGGGTGGGCTTGCTGCTTGCATACCTTTCCCCCAGCTGTGTGACAGCAGCCCTGCCTGGGCTTCTCGATCTCCTCTCGCGGGTGGCGGTGGAGTTTCCGGGCCTTATAGTCCTGGGGGACTTCAATCTGCCCTCCCTGGAGGGGGCGTCGGGTTTGCCCCAGGAATTTATGGCTTCTATGGAAGCCATGGGCCTGACCCAATTGATTCAAGGCCCGACTCACGAGGGGGGAAACACCCTTAACCTAGTTTTAGTCTCTGAACAGTGGCGTAGTGACAGAGGGCAAGCCACTTTTACGGTGTTGCCCGTTCCATGGTCTGATCACTATCTCCTACAGCTGGTCTTCCAACAGGCCACCCCCCACTGCTGGGATGAGGAGCCACTTAGATGGTTCTGCCCCAGATGCCTGATGGACCCTGAGAGGTTCCAGGCGGAACTAGGGTCTTCTCCCTCTTCCCTTGCCCACAGCTCTGCTGAGGATCTGGCGGCCGCTTGGCAACAGGCTGCGTCAGATGCCCTCGACAGGGTTGTCCCCATGCGTTCCCTCACACGCCATGGATCCCGGATGGCTCCTTGGTATACCGAGGAGCTTCGGGAGATGAAGCATCATCGGAGGGGTTTAGAGAGCAGGTGGAGGTCCACCCGCTCCCAATCCAATCGAGCCCAGCTAAGAGCCCATATTAGGACTTACCTGGTAGCTATGAGAGCGGCGAGAAGGTCTTATCTCTCCACCCTCATAGCGCCCGCAGATAACCACCCAGCCACCCTGTTTCGGGCTACCCGCTCTCTCCTTCGTACGGGGGGAGGGGCGGACCCATTGCGGGGAAGGGCTGAGGAGTTTGGTCAATATCTGTCGGATAAGATCGCTCGGATTCGGAGCGGGTTGTCCTCTGATTTGCGGTGGTCTGGGGAATGGAATACAAGCAGTCCGGCTGGTGTGATCTGGGATGAGTTCGATCCTGTTTCCGAGGATGAAGTGGACAGGACTATGTGGCAGCTGAGTTCCACCACATGTTTGTTGGACCCGTGTCCCTCCTGGTTGGCTTATGCCGCCAAGGAGGCCACCTGTGGTTGGCTCCAGGCAGTTGTCAACGCCTAAGAGAGGGTGCTTTCCCCTCCACCTTGAAGGAGGTGGTGGTGAGACCCCTCCTGAAGAAGCCTGCCCTGGACCCGACCGTGTTAGACAACTTTCATCCAGTCTCCAACCTTCGCTTTTGAAGGTTGTTGAGAGTGTGGTGGCTCAGCAGTTTCCACTTTTCCTGGATGAAGCGGACTACCTGGATCCATATCAATCGGGCTTCCAACCCGGTTACAGCACGGAGACAGCATTGGTCGCGCTGATGGATGATCTCTGGAGGCTCGGGACAGGGGTTTTTCCTCTGTCCTGGTCCTATTAGATCTCTCAGCGGCTTTCGATACCATCGACCATGGTATCCTTTTATGCCTCGGGGGTTGGGAGTGGGGGGCACTGTTCTTCGGTGGTTCACCTCCTACCTCTTGGGGCAGTCGCAATCGGTGTTGGTGGGGGGTCGAGGTCGACCCCTAGGGTGCTCTCTTGTGGGGTCCCTCAGGGGTCGGTCTTCTCCCCTCTTCTATTTAACATCTACATGAAGCCGCTGGGTGAGATCATCCGTGGTTTGGGTGTGAGATTCCATCAGTACGCAGATGACACCCAGCTGTACATCACCACCCCAAACCAGATCAGTGATGCCCTCTCCCTGACTCAACCCGGCCAAGACTGAGTGGCTGTGCATACCGGCATCTCGGCCCAGTCAGGAATATCCATCTTTGGCCATAGGGGAGAGGTGTTGCCCCTGTGGCTAGGGCACGGAATCTGGGGGTCCTCCTGGATGTACGGCTCCGGTTGGAGGAGCAGGTGGGGGCCGTTGCCAGGGGGGCCTTTGCCCAGCTCCGCCTTGTTCGTCAGCTTCCCATTTCTGGACCGAGATGCCCTGCACAGTCACTCACCCTTGTTACCTCTAGACTCGACTACTGCAACGCCTCTATTTAGGACTGCCCTTGCATACCATCCGTAGATTGCAACTGGTGCAAAATGCGGCGGCGCGGGTGGTGATGGGAGTTTCCTGATTCTCCCATGTTACCCCCCTCCTGCATTGCCTGCATTGGCTGCTGGTTGCACTCTGGGTGAGATTCAAGGTTCTGGTTTTAACATACAAAGTCCTTCACAACATGGGTCCTCAATATTTAAGGGAGCGTCTTCTGCCGATATCGAGTGCCAACCGCCCTGTGCGAGCACATAGGCAAGGACTCCTCGGGGTCCCATCAGCAAGCCAATGTCGGCTGGCAGTCCCCTGGCGACGAGCCTATTCTGTCATGGCCCCTGACCTCTGGAACCAACTGCCCTGGGGCTCCGCCTGGCCCCTGACCTCCGCACCTTCTGCCATGATGGGAAGACCTGGTTGTTCGACCAATCCGGGCTGTGACCCCTCCTTGTGGGGGGGATGGGTTTCTTAATTATTTTAACCACTGTAAATTTTAGTTTTTGTATTTTTGGGCTTGTGAAATTAGTTTAATTTCTTTTTAAGTATTTATTGTTGTTGTTTTTAGTTGTGCCGAAGTCTTCAGATGGGGCATACAAGTCCAAAAATAAATAAATAAATAAATAAATAAATAAATAAATAAATAAATAAAATAACCACATTATGCCCTGAAACTGCTGAGCTTATTGTGTGATTTACTAAGTGCTTCTGAAGTACCATTCCACCTTGCTTGATCATTTCCCATACAAAGAATTTGTAACACCCATATAATTATGTATATATAGGCACCATTTCTTCAACATCTTGTCCAGTGTGTTCTTTTTAAAGAACAAGAAACATAAAGGATATTGGGTCAAGAAAATCAGTTTAAATTGCACAGCACTGCTCTACGTCAGTCTTTAGCTTTGATTCACAAACTGTGCAACATCAGGTAAAAATAAATCTAGAAATGTTTCAAAGCCCAGTAAAGTGATTGACAATGAAAAGAATTTTAGGTTAGAGTGAGGTCAAAATGCCACAGGAGATGTCATGTGATCCTTCTTTATATATCTTATGTTCTGACAGAGCCAAATATACATTATTTTCTCTTAACTCTTCCCAGCGGGAATGATGGCTTATCCTTGTACTAATATCTGCTCTTTCATCGCCCTCTGTTTATTTCATTTGAAAGGAAACTCAAAGCCACAGGGAACTTAACTGACATAAACACACATTTTCACATTTCTCAAATCAGGCAACCTTTAAGTATCCCTGGAAATAAGAGGCACTTCTTTTTTTCTCTTAAAGACGTGTTTTTCTGTATTTGATAACTTGATATCAATACATCCCCAGCCTATTTCTGTCATACTGTAAACACCTTTTTGTGTCAATGTTTTTCTTTGGTAGTTGCTTCTTCCATAGCATCTCAGCTGATCAGATCTGACCCCAGGAACATTTCCACTAGTACATGATCTGATGCCTTTGTGAGAAACAAAAAAGGCAAGCAAGTGGATGGTGACTTTGGATGACAGTTTGTCCTAAAAATAATTCAAATTACAATTGTCTCTTGACACATGTACTCCTGAACTCTATCTTTACAAATGTTGCTAGAAACATTATTTAATTCAGATGAGGGACATGAACACATTGACATCCAGAGAGGAGAGTGGGGAGATAATTGGAAGGAAGAGTTCAGAATTCAGAAATGATTTCGGTGCTTAAAGTTACTTGGTTAAATCCAGATTGTTGTTGTTGTTGTTACATGCAGACATACTCAGAACTAAGTATGACTGAATGGAGGGCTAAAACAAAATTCTCCTTGTTCCTCAACCAGCATCTTAATGACTGCATCAAACTGACTGTCCAGGAAGGCCCAATCTTAGGAATTTGAATGTTGAAAGAGAAGATCCATCGATGACAGGAGAATTTCAAGCCACGTATGTAGGATCAAATTGCCAGGAATCTTTGTCATAAATATAACCAAATATTAATATGATTTTCTAGGACTTTGCAGATTTGTGGTGGGATGACTCAATTTAATAAAAGCAGATTTATTATTTGAAATGAGAGTCTGCTTTGATGTAGCAAATTATATCAGGTGGCATAGAGCATTGCAAAGTGCTTTGCAGATTTGGTTGCTTTTCTGTTGAAAATATAGTGTTCTAAGTAACAGTAACTTCTGTGAAATGCTAAAAGAAGGCTTGAGTAATGTGATAGACGGTTATTATTATTTGGCCAGTGAGTTTTATCCCTTCACTAAATACACTGCTTAACAATGTCTTTAGAGAATGGAGTATTCCATTGTTCTGGCTCCTTATTGTATGGTTCCAGTGGTGGGATTCAGATATTTTTGCCACCGGTTCATTGGGCGTGGCTTGGTGGGCGCGCTTTGTGCATATGCACACACTTTGTGTACATGCGTGCACCAAATGCACACTTTGTGCAGACTCAGAGGCATTTGCGCAGGCGCAGAGATGTTCTAACTCACCTCCTGCAAGCCTGCACGATCCCGGTCGCTTCAGCAGCTGCCACGCGGCACTATTCTGTGCCGTGCAAAGCAGCTGCGCTTCAAATTCAGTGGATAAAAGTGAGTATGGGAGCCCGGGTGGGTGGGTGGGTCCAACAGCGGAGCAAACTGGTTTGGTCTCCGCTGCTCATCGCTGCTACCAGCTCACCAGTAGCAGGCTGAACTGGTAGAATACCACCACTATATGGTTCCTTCTTTCTCTAAACCCATATAGGTATATTTGTATAAGGGAGCAGGAAGTGTGATGGCTTTTCGGATGCCAGCTTGGATGATGAGAAAGTTCTGACTCTGGGGACTTTGGAGCAGGAACAAGGAGGAGGGTTGGGAAGATGCCGATCCCCCTGAGTAAATAATGGAGAGGCCAGGAACATCAGAAGAGTCACAGGAGGAGTGATCAGATGAATACCTAGCTGGAGAAGAAAGTGGAGAGGCACAGCTGCAGCTGGAAGGGTGGAAGGGTAAACAAAGAATGCAGCTGCAGCTGGCCAGCGGGGATGAGGAGAAATTGCCTCTTCCACCAGATCCCAGGGTATGCAGGGCTGAATGGAGGTAGGAGCAATGGAGATAGGTGAGGCTATTGAGAGAAGGCAACCTTGCCCCCCCTAATGAGTCACATCAGTAAGTGTCTACATAGCCCAATGAGTAGAGCAGAGCGATGCTGGAAACAACCATTCATTTCCTGCTGTGCATGTCTTTTGGCTTTGTGGATTCCTGCCTTTGTTTCTTGGTCCTGTGCTTGGATTTTGGACTTGTGAGTGAATACTGGACTTGTACCTTGGATTTGGATATCATGCTTTTGATGCCTAACTGAGAATTTTGTATTTGGTTTGTTAACTTTTTGCTGAACTGATGGATTTTGCTTTATTGAAATTTTGTAGGGAGTTGTTTGCAGGCAAGTTTACTGCAAAAAGAACTTGGGGATTGACATTAGGGCTTCTGATGTTTAAATAAAGTTCCTTAAACTTTTTGTGTGTGTGCATGTGGTCTGGAATAGGACAGTAAGAGAGAATAAACTCACGGTATGACACATCATTAGCGTTCTCTTCCTTGATGAATTTGAAAGTATTGTTTGGTCATTTCTGATTTTCTACCTTGCAGAAGCCTGTAATTTTTTTTTAAAAAGGGACAACTACAACACTAGGTGATTGATGGATGGATGGATTGATTATGTACCATCAAGTCAGCAAATTGGCAGTTCAATTCAGCAAATTGGCAGTTTGATGGCTCAAGGTTGACATCCTTCCGAGGTTGGTAAAATGACAACCCAAATTGTTGGGGGCAATATGCTGACTCTGTAAACTGCTTAGAGGGGGCTGTAAAAGCACTGTGAAGCAGTATATAAGTCTAACTGCTATTACTATTTTATCCAGGAAGATCTATCCCCACTCTGACCCTTCAGATCTTCCAATGATGCAGCCATTACTACTATAATCAAAATAAGTGATGGGCTGGTCATTAATGCATATTGTTTCTATTAAGGAAAAATAGAGAGCAATGCAAACATCTAACTGAGATGCTAATGTTTTCCTTCCTTTAGGCAGGAAATTCTAATTTTCAAATGTAATAGGTAAAAGATTAAATCTCCAAGATCTGTGTCACACCTGTTAATTGATCCTAATCATACTAAGAAAGAAGTTATAGTATGATATTGATCTATCTGACTGTTGATGACAAAAGACTAATTCATGTGTGTATGAAGAGAAAGAGATCTTGTCTACCTGCTTGGGGTGCCAAGGCGTATGCTTTCATCTGTAAAAAGAATGGTATTTTGTTCCTCTGCACCATCTGTCCATCCATCCAACCTTCCTTCCTTCCTTCCTTCCTTCCTTCCTTCCTTCCTTCCTTCCTTCCTTCCTTCCTTCCTTCCCTCCCTCCCTCCCTCCCTCCCTCCCTCCCTCTGGTAGCTGCCTGCCAGAATTTAGCATAATCATTTGTTCTTCTATCTGCGTAGCACCATCTTTTGATTCTGAAGAGATAAAACTCTGCTAGTCTTCCTTTGCTAGCTCCCTTTTCCTGTGTGCCCATTTTGCCATGATGAGCTAGCAGAGCTGAAGAACGCAGTCTTCCAGTAAGTGGGTATAATTTCTACTGTGCCAACTATCCTTCTCCTAAACTTTCTCTGTCTGCCTGTTTATCTATTAGAATTTGCCATATTTTTTTTGTTTCAGCCTCCCAACTTTAATAGTATGGCACAGTGGTAGGATTCAACATTTTTTCTACTGGTTCTGTGGGCGTGGCTAGGTGGGCGTGGCTAGGTGAGTATGGCCAGGTGGTTATGTGATTGGGTGGGTATGGCTATGTGGTGTTTTTTTCCTTTCGCAGCACCTCCCCCCCGCACTCCATTTTTTTTGCTACTGGGCCTCAGGGAAGCCTCCTGGTGAAGTAAGTACAACAGCAAGGGGATGACCAGCTGTGCCACGCGATTTAGATTATCTAGAAAGCAAAAATTCAATGATTTCCTGCTTTCTAGCTAATCTAAATTGCATGGCATAACTGATCATTATAAATACCAGTTTGGCTGAACTGGTAGCATTTTTTTTTACTACTGGTTTGCCCGAACTGGGTGGAACCGGTAGAATACTACCACTGGTATGGCACCTTATGTCACTTTGCTAGTCCCCCATTACCCCACTGCCATTGCTTATCACTGCAGCTCTCTTCAATTTACCTACCTGTTTTGACCAGTACACCACCCAATTCTGACAGGCATAGTCTCTGTGCCATCCATCTCCCTCTGCTTACTCTATTTCTGCTGCTAACCTGCCTATCTCTTCTATTTGGCACAATTTTCCAACCCTGACAGGACAGCACTTGTTTTATTCTAGCTGCCAAACCAATGCTTACTTCTGCCCACCCACACCATGTCAGTATCCATTCTGATACTTTGGCACTATATTGCAAACTTCTTGCCCTGCCCATCTTTGCCAGTCTGTTAGGCAATCTGGCAGCTCTCTGTAATAAAGTTATAAGAGATAGACATCCTGTCAAAATAAGACTTCGCTATTTTCCAGCAAACCTCAACCCTGAAGTTCAATTACATTATAGTGAGATTTGCTGCTTGGCATTCTTCTGGGTCATTTTTTAGAAGGAAGTAAGCTATCAAACTTAAAGAGGGCTTGGCAGCCAAAATAGCAAATGCCAGAGGTAAGAAATGTACATATATCAATCTCTCATAGGAGCCATGAAAAACTGCTTACTGGCCCATTTGATTGTTTGGTATGATCTGTCGATCATAAAACTTGTTATGGCTTGGGCTAAATTTAAATATCAATAGTGAATAAATAAGGACGCACACGTTGGGTAGAGGTAGAGTTAGCAGAGGCAGAAAGTGGCATTCCCATCTTGGGACTGGTAACTAAAACAATGAATAGACTGTAATCTGTGCTGGTTGTGCCAATGCAGTAGGAGTTCAATTCACATTGTTGGAGCAGACTTTACATTTAAATTCTGCAGGATTGGGGCAGCTTGAAATCTTTCAAACAATGAGTGGAATATGCCAGGCTAACACAAGTGCTGGCCGAAATATGTTGCTACTTTTAAGAACATGGTGTGCATGGAGAGACTGCAAATAGCACTTGCTATAGACCAATCTCTTTCTAGGCAGGCTCTGCTGTCTTTAAATGTGCCAACCTATTAACTAATTGCAGCAGAAGCATTGCTCCCAAGCCATAAAAGGCACTACTGTAATCTGAGAATTGCAATTGGCCCTGATCTTCTTAATTTTTCAAAAATCTTGAAATGTGCATTGCTTTTACATAGGCTTTGCTTTTAATTTTTAATTGATTTTTGTATGATTTATTGGTCTGTAAGTCGTTTTTATATTTATTAGCCAAATACTTGATAAGATAGAAAGCAGACTATATAAATAAAGAAAATGAATCACTGCCATAGACTACTGCCAATAAATTACAACCCTGGCACAATTATGCCCTGCCCAGAAGAGGTGCAGCTTTATAAGATGAGATGAGCAGTACAACAATCAAAATAAAATAAAATAAAATAATAAAAATATCCAATCCAGCCTAGTAGTTCTGCTCACCACAAAGCCAGGGATGAGGGGGAGTGACTTATACAGAATGAGGAAGGTTGACAATCAGTTTTGCCAGCCTCTGTGATACTTCCAAAGCAATAAACTCAATGGGTCAGAACATAGTTTGGAAATTTTTATTTTTAAGTTATAGTAAGACTTTTACATTGTTCCAGCACAATTTCTCAACCGAGTTTTTTCGTTAGACAATTGGGAAGCTGCTTTACTTTCTTTTCTTCATTTCTGCCATTTCTGCCTTAAAAGAAGTGAAGAGAAATGTTTCAAATATTGATTTTAGTAAAATCCTTGAAGAAACTCTTGGAGGATTAATGTTCTTTGGAGTCTACCATTCCTGCTATTTCCATCTCACTTAGCTCTAAAAATGACACATCACTAGGCATGTTGATACTTCTCCATCACCCACAGTAGTGGGTAAATCTTCTTGTCAACGTAAAGCCTGAAATGTGGAGTGGCTCAATTTTTCAAGTTTTAAGTAATCAAATCAAATCACAACTTCGTTGAATCTCAAGCATCCAAATCAAATTAGCGTTGATTTGCACAGACATATTATTTTGTTTCAATGATGAAAAATGGAAAGGGAAACTGGCAGAATCCTTATCGATATCAATTATTTTTATTACAGAATATTAAAATTGATGAAATTTAATACTCGTAAAGATCTCTTTGAAGTATTTTTATTGAAGAACTTTTCCAACAGAATTAAAAATGGTACAAATTTTGAATTAAAAAAATAAAGAGAAGAATGCAAAAAAGATTTTTTTAAAAAAAGGAACAGAATAAAAAAGAGATTCTGAAAAAAATGGCTTTCCATCTTCTTCACAGCAGTTATATACATTAAATGTTATCTCCCTCTCTCTAAGGTTACATCATGATTTTCTTCTTTCCATAGGCTTCTCCTTTTAATCTTTTAAACTCAAAAATCATGAGTTCATTTTTCTTTTCTTCCACAAAAAGTCCATAAGGTATACCAACAGAAGGGGCCTAATTCAAAAGCTCTGTCAAAGGAAACCACATATCCCTGAAGGTCTGTCAAAGCAATTGGTACTGTCTTACCCAGCAAGGGTGGAAGAAGTAAAGAAGCAGGGGAATCCATCAATCAGGTTTAGTAGTTAGACAGAACACCTAGTCAGTATCATTCCCTGACTGAAAACTAGACTGAAATCTGGATTGCCATGTTTTATGTAGACATCATTTCCAGTCACTTTCGGCAGAGGAGACAAGCAGCTTTAAACTGCCACATGAAAACATCCAATAAGGCTTGTTCATCCCTAGACATATGCTTCTCTATCACCTATTGGATGATTTCAGCCTATAGAGCCAGTAATGTAAGATTTAGATACTTGAGCTTTTTTCCTCCTTTTTTGCCATTAGTATATCTGTAATTGTGAAAGCATATTATGAGCACTTTAAATCTGCCATCTTCTCTGGTCTCCCATAGTGCTCCCTATTGCTCCTGAATTCACTTTGAAAGAAAGAATGGTGGGCAGCAGCCATCCATCGATTTATTTTCTAAGAATGGGACTGAAAGGCATTTTAATATAAAATCTAGCCATGCTCTGCTTCAAATTTTAGAATACACTAGATAATGCATGACCCCTGGGATCATCATTTCAGCAATATTTCTGTCATGCCCCTGTTGGAGTCTGAATTCAAGGAGGAAGATGAACAGCTGACAAGGAGTGGGAATGTGGCTCTGTTGGCTGTGGAGGAAATTGGAGAAAGGCAAAATCCAGCTGGGCAGAGCAGGGAAGAGATAGAACAAGGGAGAGGGAGTTCAGAGGAAGACCCAGGCTTACCCCCTCTTCATCCTAGGGCACACAGGGAGGAACGGAGAAGAAAGCAATGTGGGTTGCATGGCTTACGGGGGAGGAAAGGGCCCTGATTCCCTTCATTAGCCACATCTGGGAATGAGAATTTAAAAGAAATGCATGCTGAGTGCAGCGGCTGCTGGGAGCAAATGTGAGTTTATCTTGTGTTGACTTTAGTTATCTGTGTTCCTGGCATCTTCCTAGCATTTGGAGTTATTGCTGTGCCTTCATGTCTGGAATTCTTGCCCCTGCTCTGTTAAACTAATTACCTCATTTTACCTTGATTGGACTTATAGTTAGAGTTTTTGTTGACATGTTTTGGACTTGATTCTCTGCAGTCAACGGTTGTTCCTAGGAGGGTTTTTCTCCAGCCAGAAGGTAACCAGGACATTGGGGGCAAAGTTGGAGCTAATAAAGGACTCTTACTGATTATCTGACTGTGTTGTGACTTTGTGCTACACCCCGGGTCATCACAATTTCCTTACCTTCAACAATGACAGAATTTCCAATCTACTTGAAAAGTTCTTAAAAATCCAGGGAGATATTCAGACTTGTATCTGCTTTGAAAGTAACCCATGTTGACCTATATTGCACGAACATCAGGAGTTGATCAGAGGAACTGTTTTATGGCATTTTGTATTACATCATAAAAATTTTCATGATAATTTTAGATCATAAAATTTGACACATTTCCATTCCAGAGGAGTCATGGGTCTATATTTTAAATGTATTCTGTAAATTAGCCCATTTGAGGTATCTCGGTTCAAAATGTTTTGTCTTTTGAAAACATTTTGTCCTTTGCACTGTTTTATCCAGTTAAAGGTTACAGTATGAGAGTTTTTGTGGTATATAAATTAGCTTCCATAAGGTAATCTATATATTAGATTATGCAATCTATATTACAGATTATGCAACCAGTCAGCTGTTTTTCTTCTGTCTTTATAAAATGGAAAAATAAATATCAGTCTTTTTGTTCCTAAGCAGAACTGTACCTTTTGTTTTCCAAGTAATACCTGTGATTAGGATAACTCAGCATGAAATCTCTTATTGACTGTACTGAACAAGTCCCTAGCATCTAATTGTTCTTTAACATATTCCAATAGGAGATATTTGATTAATGTTGAAGTTTGCAGTAAAAGGTGTGCGTGTCAAATTCAGTATGGATTCACAACTCCATAGAGGCAACCAAGTTAAGACCATGACCAGGAAACCTTTGCTAAGTCTCTCTGGTGCATCACGAGCCCCCATTGCCTTGAAATACCATTTGGAAACTACAACTGGTGCAAAGTGTAGCAGCCTGCAGGTAGCAAATGGTTTAGCGAATGTTCAAAATTACAATGGCAAAAAGTTACATTATCATTTTTTACACTTACAACCATTGCAGCATCCCCATGTCACATGTTCAATATTTGGACACTTGGTTCATAGTTATGTAGGTTGCTGTGCCCCAGGATCATGTGATTACCTTTTGTGACCATCTGACAAATGGGGAAGCCAGATTCACTTCACAACCGTGTTATTAACTTAACATCTGCACTTATTTGCTTAACAACTATGTCAAGAAAGGTCAAAATGGGGCAAAACTCAATGGGGCAAATGGGGCAAAACTCAAAAACTCAAAACTTAATAATTGTCTCACTTAGCAACAGAACTGTTGGGCTCAATTGGGGTCATAAGTCAAAGACTACCTGCACTTGCTAACTTTCAGTAAATGTCATGAACATATTATCTCTGTATTGGTTTCCAGTAACATCCTAGGCACAATTTAAAATAATGGATAGGATTAACATTCAAGAGGAAAAAATGGTAGTTCTTGGTACCTTAGCTACGGAATTCCTCAAATGGTATTATCATTGAGAAAATCCTTTTCTTTCTACCACTTAAAAATACTCTCCAAAGCAAGTTCTGTCTGGGGAAATCTTTCATTAGCATTTTGTTTAGGTCAAACTCTAGTTTGCAAACAAATGATTACTTTTTTTCCCCTTCATCATTTATAGCCATTAATGTAAACAAGCTTTTGAATTTAATTGGAACTCTGTTTTTGAAGAGTTAGACTTTTTCAAATCTGCCTTCTGTGCTATTTAAATTGCTGTGATAGATGCAGTCCATAAATCAGGCTTTGATAATATTTCCATATTGCCCTTGCATTTGTGAAATGCATGTAATAGTTTTGGACACAGTCAAGGAATTTGTCTCCGGTGCATAAGCTCTCAGTGTACGTACAAGCAACAAGTGATAATCATAATTATAAAAATACAATCATAAATCATAGATACAACACACAGTGATAGTCATAGGATACTAAAGCAATCAACATAAATCATAACTGGATACTAAATAAAGACAATTAACACAAATCATTTACAACACCAAGTTATAGTCATAAGAATCTAAGGAAATAGGTAATAGGACAGATGAGAAGGATAATAAGTAATACAACCCTACTAGGTGGTTTGACATCCCAGAGCATAGACAGTGTTGTGGGAATTAGGTGTTTAGCAGAGTGATAGCAACGGGGTAAACTGCCTTTGTTTCTGGTTGTTTTAGTGCGCAATGCCCTATAGTATTGTTTTCTGGAAAGAAGTTGAAACAGTTTATGTCCAGGGTGTGAGGGGTCTGTAGATATTACCATTTTGAGTTACTCCAATAAGAATGCATTGGTGTATCTCCTGCTATTATTCATAATATAAATACAGCAGACAAATCACTTGACAACATAATGTTATTCTCAGTTATCACAGATCAATCCCATTATATCAAAGCAATTACGACAATGAAAGTTGCGCTAAAAATACAGATGCATTTGGTACGTGTTGGCAGTTACTTTAGTTTGTACTTTTCTCCTTATTTAGTGTGGAATCAAGAAAAACCAGCCTGATTGTCTTGGGATTATTATTATTATGTTTTGCTTTACTTTAAGTTGTTTAACCTTGGATTCGTGCTTGGATCATGTCAACAAATAATTCTTAAGGATAAAACAAGTTAACAAGTTGTCATCCCAGGATAAATGAATGTCCCAACAACCCTGAAATTCTTGTCTTGTATTTCAGTGAAGGAAAGGCATCATCCTGCATATTAATTGGATAAAGGTTTTTCCACCAAAATATGCCTTTTTCTTCAAAGTTTATGAAAGGGAAAGCAACAAATAAATCATTTTCCCACAGTTGTCATCTAGCACAGCAAAGGCCAATGGAAGAGTTTATATATAGCTTAAACTGGTGCATTTCCTGTGAATAAAATATCAAATTCTTAAAATAAATGGGTTGTCCTTGACTCATTATTCAGTCCTGGGATGATTTATAAACCAATTATGTGAGGAGTTTTCTTCCTTTTCATCAACTTTATAAATTATAGGCCAATTATGTAAGGCGGGTGTTTTTATTTTTACTACTCAGTCACAAAATGACTAAGAATGTAGATTGTTCTAAGAGCAGTTTACTCACACTAGCAAATGTTCACAATGCAAGGACAGCTTTGGATATTATTATTCCACTTTATCACCCTTGGCGACAAATATGGTCATGCAGTGGGCTTTCTGTATATCCAACATCTCAAAGATATACATATTAAAATAGATTTTTTCATCTCTGCATGCACATTTTGTTAAGTATTATGTGCCTGTTTTTTTAATCATTTAACCATTATGACCTCCATTGGTTGTTTACAATTTTACTTGGTTTTCAGAGCTCATTTTGTGTCCTCATTCACTGTTTTATTTGAGAACAGCGCATATATCGATAGGAATGTGGGGTCAAATTTTATGTTTTATTTATTTTATTGTAATTTGTCGTGAGCTGCCCAGAGTCATTGAGTGTTAGGGCAGCTTACAAGTTCAATGCATTATTTTCATTATGCTTTAATATTACAGAGGAATTGGATGAGATTCCTACAGAACTGGGAACTGAGTTTTCTCAAAAGTCATTTAGGATCCATATTTAATCGTTAATTATAGTTGAACTGAATGAATGAAGGATGATTTTACTTCTTTCATGATTTTAATTTCTGATATTCTTTAATTTAGAATGATTTATCTATATCTATTAAAAGAATTGTGTCATTGACTACATGTCTGGTTTATAATAGAATGGTAGGGTTAATGCAGTCTGCATTACAGATTTTTATTGTGTTACAATTTCTGATCAGTAAAATAAGATCACATAATTTATTATAGTATTTCTGTCAACGATGGATAGATTATCATGAACTCTAAATTAAGACACAAGTATCATGAGGTACAGAGCTGATATTGTTTGGAGTGGCATAAAATACCAGTAAATAAACAAATAAAGTTTATGAATCTCTTGTACTGAACTGTTGTATGTTGCTTCTCATTCATTTCTATATCAGAATCTTTGGAAAAAACTGAGCTTCAGGAAAGATTTATAAAACCAAATTTCCTCTTTTTTACTGTTGCAAATCCTGTTGTATGTGAATATATATGTGTGTATCTGTGTAATTATTTTTGTGATTGGTCTTAAATAGGGAAAATATAAAGCAGAGATACTACCATTTTATGATTGTGCATATCTCTGCAGATGGATTCTGTACTCTAAAGTAACAAGTGCATTTTAAAAAAAACAATTCTTGTAGATTTTGATCATTCCCAGCCTCTCTAGCAACATATTTATTTTCTGGGGATCATCTTATAATTCCCAAAATATATATTGTAGCAATATATAAATTTGTGGCATCATCTCTATTAGGCTATACCTTCAGTTCCCTTCTAAAACCTTCTGGTGCACAAAATTATGACACAGTTGCCATAAATTAATTTCAGGTTGAAAATTAAAATCTCTAATCAGGGGTGGGATTCAATTTTTTAACAACTGGTTCTGTGGACATGGCTAGGTAGGTGTGGCTAGGTGGGCAGGACCATGTGACTGGGTGGGCATGGCTTTTTCGTCTTTTTTTTGCAACACCCCCCCCCCCATTTTTTACCTCCTGGGCCTCAGGGGAGTCTTATGGGGGCACTTTTGCTCCCAGAAGGCTTCCCTGAGACTGAGGAAGGCAAAACATGGAGCCTGAGGGGGCACATAGACTGGGCGGGGAAAGGAGGGGCTGGCAGAGAGGGCTGGGGCCAGCCAGGGGCACAATTTGCCAGTTCTCCAAACTCATAACAACCGGATCTATAGAACCAGTCCAAACTGATAGCATACCACCCCTGCCTATAATCCAAAAAAGTAAAATATAGGCATAGAGTCATTTGTGTAGGGGCTGTAGGGGGGGGGTGGATTTATGTCATGTGTGCTGTGTATGTAAAATATGACAGCAAAATGACAAACCAAGAAATGCCACAGAACTGAAGAGGATGCAAACAATTTTTATAATTCTGAAAGTAAAGGGTTGCAATGAATTAACAGCCTCTTGCACCCAGATGAGTGAAGAGCAGCAACTACAAGATTCCATAAACTATAGAGAATATTGATCAAAGACAGTTTGAGCATTTATATGCATATCCTTCCCCACCCCAATACCTTAATAACACAGGTAGAACCAAGTATCCCTCATGGTGTAAATTTCCACAGATACATTATTGGAAAGGAACCTTAGCAGCTTTGATATATACATTAGGTTGAAGCAAGGTTCTCATTTTTATTCTAACAGACTGACCCTGCATTTACAGCAAGAAGAGATAAGGAATTGTGGTAACATAAAATCCTTAAATCTTTAAGGCATGAACTGAGCAATTAATCATTGTGAGGCACAGATTGGCACAATCATGAAAATTCCATTCTTAAAGCTATTATTTGTGGGGTGCAGTGAAAGATGCTCCCCCCTATTTGTTTAATAATTTCCAGTTCTCAGGGATTGTCTGGACAACTTGCTACAGTTTTCTTGGCAAAGTGGTTTGGCCTTGCCTCCTTCATAGGACTGAGAAAAAGTGACTTGCTCAAGGTTGTAGATTTGTGTTCTGAAATAAAATATAACTGTTTAGCTTCAGTGAAAAAGACACTGGCACTTTACATTTGTCTCTATAAAAGGAATCTCTGAGGATTTTACTCTGATGGTTGTTGCTCACTATAGGGGCGGTGGTCATCTCCATTTCAAGGCCATTGAGCCAGCGCTGCCCAAAGACATTTCCATGGTCATGTGATCAGCATGACATCATGGAGCATTGTTACCTTCCCACCAAAGTGGTACCTATTTATTTACTCACATTTGCATGCTTTCGAAATGCTAGTTTGGCAGGAACTGGGGTGAGGACAGGAGCTCATCCCATGATGCTGATGTCTCAAACCTGGGTTGCCGGCTTTCCAGCTGACAAGCCCAGCATCTTATCTGCTGAGCCACAGTGCTGCCCATTTGTCTCTATAGCCAGTTACAAATGGGGCTGATTTAAGTGGCAAGCAAGTGTAAAACAGTCACCTCTGAAAATGAGGAGATGGACATAAGAAGAAGAATTCCTTGTAACATCTGAATCATTTTAAATGAGGTATCACAAACACAATCTTAGTTCAGATTTACCCCAAGCATTCCCATGCTACCCTGGGGAAGTTCATCACTAATCCAAGGGTACAGACCATATTGGTCTGTAATCACTTACAGACCAATATATTAACCTTGCATCCTACCAACATGAGGTAAACTGACACACAGTCAGAATAATGCCTATATTTGAACCACATAAGTTTCAAGAGTGCAGATCACACATACTGAGTCCAAGTACATTGGAGGGGTACATGTATAAACCACAAAGCTGACATTATCTGTAGTGTGTCAAGATCAGGCCTATTTGTCAAGATTAGGCAAGATTAGGCTAATTTTGTTTCCTCTTGCCCTGAATATAACTAACTTATAATAATATTTAGCACAGCATTGACTAGTTTAACTTATTTCAACCTACCGGCTGGCCCTGCCCATCCTATCCCGTCCCTCCCAGGAATTTCCATGCAATGCAGGGTCCATGTGGAGGCTCTGGGAGGGGGAAAAATGGGCCTTCCATAAGTCCAGAAATGGGCCTGTTTCTGGCTTCTGGAGGCCCTCCAGAGCCCAGTAAAGGCTGTTTTTGCCTTCCCAGAGGCCCGGGGGAGGCCTCCGGACCCTTGGGAGGAAAAATGACCCTTTGGAAGTACTGGAAGTCACAAAACGGGCCTGTTTCCAGCTTCCGGTGTGCCTTCAGAGCCTGAGGAAAGTGGTTTTCACCCCCCCAGAGGCCTGGGGGAAGCCTCTGGATCTGTGGGAGGCAAAATGGCCTCCCCTGGGCTCTGGAGGCTCACTGGAAGCCGTAAACAGGAAGTTACAGTAGGCCACACCCACCTTGACCACACCCACCCAGCAACCGGGCAGCAAATCAGTTGCTAGGAGTTTTGAGTCCCACCCCTGCAGAAATGGTGTAGGGTCTCCTGCTTGGGTGGGGGGTTTGGACTAGATGACCCTTCCAATTCTGTTATTCTGTTCTGTTCTGAGTTAGGTAGCCCCTCAAGCCCTTATAAACAGAAGAACACTGATATTGACATCCCCTAAACTCCACTGAAGATGTTACCTAGTCTGGTAATGAAATGTTCAGAAACCAACCCACAAGCTTGGAGAATAAACCTTCACCCTCAGTTAGGTAGCCCTTAACAAATTAACAAATATCTGATGAAGTTGTATCTGATGAAATGTGTTAGTCAGATAAGGGGTTACTAAACTCTTGATTTTTGCCACCATGTACTCTCCTTTTAAATGTCTACAGAGAGACACCAAGTTCTGCCAGATTAAGTAAATAAATAAACAAACAACATTTAAATTTAGTTGCAGCAGCTACTGTCTTTAAGCTACTGTCTTTAAGCTACTGTCTTTAAGGACAGCGCCTCAAAGAACTCTCAAGCAAGAACAAGTTGTTTGAGTTGTCTCAAACAATTCTCAAGCAAACTTCTTTCTGGAGCTGAGGATCATAATCCAATCTATCAATCCATTTGTTTCAGTAGCCAGATTCTACTATTTTTGTTGGTGTGTCTGCTGTTAGAAACAGGCTAAAAGTTATAGCAATTGCTAGTCTAATTCACATTCCACCTCTCCTTCATTCTCACACAATTTTGAGGCAACCTTAAAGTCATTAATATTAAATCATTTCTATAGGAACAGAAAGACATCATTGTGTAATCATGATAGGTTTAGTCAACAACATAGCAGGATATTAAACACTTTCCCCCTGCTGATAGCTGATAATGTCTATGTGTAAATGTTTTATAATTACCTTATGAAATATTCAGTGCTAATTTAATAACCTTACATTTGATGGGATTATAGTTTTCTGTGGGGAAACTGTATCAGTTTGGGATGCAGCTGCAGTTATGAGAAAATGCTGAAATCATTTATTTATTTTCTGTTGGACCAAAGAGAAAGAATAATTAAATGAATTTTTAAAAAACAGAAGAATGTTCTACTTTGACTATTTTTAAACACTGAGATCGTGATTTATCATCCATCACAAAACAGGGAGAAAACTTCCCTATTTTGACTCTGACACTGGTTTGAACAGAGCACCTTGTGAACATTTAACTTCTGCCTTTTATTTTTTGCAGTTCCTCTAGAATAGTCTAAAGCAAGATCCCAAAATGGTTAATATTGATTCCCCAAAGGTCGATGGAACTACCCATTCTTTTTATTCTTGTTATTCTTGTTTATATCACTCATAGTACTATTCGTAGCTGGGTGGCCTTGGACCAGTAACTGTCTTTCAGCCCAATCCAGTTGTTGTTTGGTGAAAGTAAGATATATATTACTTATATTACTTATAAAATAATAAAGGTGTGTGTGTGGGAAATCTAATCTAATCAAAGCTAAAGTAATTTTATTTATTTTTATTTATATTTGGATTTATATGCCACCCCATCTCTGGGGGGACTCGGGGCGGCTTACACAGCAAACATACACAGTATAAAAATTATTCCAAAATCCAATCCAAATAATTCTAAAATATTAAAAATATCCCCAAAATTAAAAACCCCAACCCCGCTCAATCCAGGCCAGCCTGTGAAAACAACCAGGTCTTTAGATCACGGTGGAAGGAGCGCAGGTCAGGGGCCAGACGTAGCTCCAGGGGTAGTTGGTTCCAAAGGGTGGGCGCCCCCACAGAGAAGCCCCTTCCCCGGGGGACTGCCAACCGACATTGCCTGGCCAACAGCAACCCCAGGAGGGCCTGCCTATGGGAGTGTACCGGGCGATTGGACCTCAATGCTGGTAGGAGGCGCTCCTGCAAGTACCCCAGCCCCAAGCCATGCAGGACTTTAAAGGTTCACACCAGCACCTTGAATCTTACATGGAGGGCAACCGGCAACCAATGCAAACTGCTCAGGAGGAGTGTCACATGGGAGAATCGGGCTGCTCCCATCACTGCCCGCGCGGCCACATTTTGCACCAGTTGAAGCCTCCGCATAGTCCGCAAAGGCATCCCCAGGTAGAGAGCATTGCAGTAGTTGAGACGAGAGGCCACAAGTGCATGAGTGACTGTGCATAGGGAATCTTAGTCCAAGTAGGGGTGCAACTGGTGCACCAGGCAAACCTGGGCAAAGCCCCCCCTGGCGACGGCTCCCACCTGCTCCTCCATATTGAGCCATACATCCAGGAGGACACCCAAGTTGTGCGCCCTATCCACGGGGGGCAACACCTCTCCCCCCATGACCAATGCTGGAATTTCTTGGATCTGAGATGCCGGTATGCACAGCCACTCAGTCTTGTCTGGATTGAGCTGGAGCCTGTTCCTCCCCATCCAGATCCGCACTGCCTCCAGGCACCAGGGCAGCATGGGGAGGGCATCACTGAGGTGGACCAGGGTGGAGATGTAAAGCTGAGTATCGTCAGCATATTGATGATACCTCACCCCAAAACCACGGATGACCTCACGCAGTGGCTTTATGTAGATGTTGAACAGGAGGGGAGAGAGCACCGACCCCTGAGGAACCCCACATGTGAGGGGCCTCGGGGTTGACCTCTGCCCACCCGTCAACACCGACTGTGTGCTTCCCGAGAGGAAGGAGGAGAACCACCGTAAA
The DNA here is from genome assembly GCA_009733165.1 of Naja naja. Taxonomy (NCBI): domain Eukaryota; kingdom Metazoa; phylum Chordata; class Lepidosauria; order Squamata; family Elapidae; genus Naja; species Naja naja. The sequence continues at coordinate 93,173,559 of CM019149.1, read as the reverse complement.
AAGGTGCCTCCCACTCCCAGCTCCTGAAGGCACCGCAATAAGACACCATGGTCGATGGTATCAAAAGCTGCCGAGAGATCTAATAGGACTAGGACAGAGGAGCATCCCCTGTCCTGAGCCCCCCAGAGATCATCAATCAGTGCGAACAATGCCATCTCCGTGCTGTAACCGGGCCTGAAGCCCAATTGAAACGGATCAAAGTAATAAAATATAATAAATGTTTGGAGTTGCTGACCAACCCTAAAACCTCATGAAGAGGTCAATAAGTTGAAGAGTTTGAGGCCCCTGGTTTGAAGAGTCATCACTCATAGTCCTAATGATTATTGTCTTGTGTCTTAATTTATTTGGAGAATGAGGAATTGAGAATACTGGAACAGGGGATTTTAGGAAAAGAGAATTAGTAGTAGCCCAGTACAACCTTTAGGAGAGCACATTCTTGCCACTGTTTTTTTTTTCACTGCACAAAGAGGTTAATGTGAAAAATTTGCGGTAAAGTATAAAATCACCACAGGTAACATAAATTGTATCTTTATATTCATTCCAACTCATGATTTGGGCAATAGAGTGATGATAGTTTTCATATGTTATTGGGCAGGAAGAACTGAAAAGGAATGCACCAATCAGTCATTTCTCCATTTGAAAAAAAATATTTAGGCAAGAATCTGTGCAAAGGAAGATCTCTCTTGTGTGTTTGTAGTGAAGCTCAACTGACTCCACACAAATCACACATCTCCCTGGAAACTGCAGTACATACTTTGCTGTTTAAGTGGGCTTTTTTGGAAACAGAGAAACTACAAAATGGAGAATTTGCAAGACTAGGGCTGGTCAGTAATTATGAAGTAACCCTCTCTCTTTTTTATTAATTCTATTCCTGTGCTCCTTAGGTCATTCTGAAATAGAACAGAGTTACTTATTTAAATGAAAAAAAATCATTGAGTGAAACACACAAAGGCTCTTTAGAAAGATTGGTCCATGCAGAGGTGGGAAAAACTATTTGGACTTCACTCAAAGTAGAATAATATCCTGGCGTGCTCTATTGTATGGCTGAATAGATAAGAATGGTGCAATGCTACATTTCTGCTTCAAAATGAAAGGCATCTATTTAGCTATCCATTCTAGCTGTACACTCGAACTGATTTGTATGTTGTAAATGAAAAAATAATTTCTGAGTCATCTTTTAGCCCACAAAGAGGTCCCTTGGCAAATTACACTGTACAGCTTTAAACAATGTTTCAGCTGTAAACCACAGCATGGTAGAATTAAGAGCCACTAAAAATCATCTTTAACACAGAATATTAACAAACATTTTTACAGTATGGACTTGATCCCTAAGATTCTGCTTGCATGAGTTTGACAGGTTAAATCTAGCTGCTTGCCACTTTGGGGCCATTGAAGCATCCCAGTCCACCCTTCTTCAGTAGTAGATTCAGATAAATAATTTCAAGTAGGAATGTTTAGTAAATAAAATGCAATCATTCCTTCTTTCCTTTATACTGTGAGATCTGATAGTGGCTTTGCCATTTAACTATTAAGGTCTTTGAACAGGCTTCTATTCTGTCCAGCTCCTATGATTCAATGAATTTTGGAGAGAAAAAGAATTTGAAACATATAAAGTAAGAACCGTATCAAAAAAGTCTATTTCCCTCTTCTCTCCCTCTCTCCCTCTCTCTTCCATGAGAAGAATTGAGATGGCACCAGAGGTGGTATTCAGCAGGTTCTGACCAGTTCTGGAGAACTGGTAGCAGAAATTTTGAGTAATTTGGAGAACAGGCAAATATCACCTCTGACTGGCCCCGCCGCCATCTATTCTCTGTCTCCTGAGTCCCAGCTGATTGACTGAGTCTTCTTTTGTTGCCCTGCACAGGGGAACGGAGCTGGAAAGCAGGTTAGTGGGGTGGGCAGGGAATGAGGATTTTGCAGTAACCTTCCCCCAAGAGTGGGCTGGGAATGAAGATTTTACAATATCCTTCCCCTGCCACGCCCACCAAGCCACACCCACCAAATTACGCCACACCACCAAGCCATGCCCACAGAACCGGTAGTAAATTTTTTTGAATCCCCACCACTGGATGCAAGGAGTTTCATTAGCTCCTTCATGTCTACATTTAAAAGTGAACATTCCTAATGTGAAAGCTGGGCAATCATATTCATTGCTCCCCACCAAGATCTAAAATAAACATTTCACAGATTCACAGATCATAGACAATGAATGGCTGCCAAAGTTCAAGTTCAAACCTTTATTGTCAATGCGCAACATGTGTACAATGAAATTGAATGAGCCTCCCAGAATTTGTGAATATCCTTGTTCACTAAGTGCATGGTCAAGAACCGTCGAATAATACATGTGAATATAAAACATAAAATCTACATTCTCACACAGGAGAACAAAACTGTGGGCAGGCAAGGTGGAAAGAGGATCTGCCTTGGATCTATAGTACAAGACTGACCTCCGGTGGTGGATTTATTTAAATGATGAGTACAATTCTATAGTTTGGAATTTTGATATTTTAAATATTTACTTGCCTTAAAGGAATAAAAGTCTAATAAAATGTCTGATGTTTCACACTTTGACATCACTGTATAATTCTTGCATAATATAATTTGTCTTCATAACATTTTGGTTGTTAATTTCTTGAAAATACTTAACAGCATAAAACTGATGCTGCTATCCCATGCCTGGTGGTACATTCCTCCGTATCTCTTCATCTTAAACTATTAAAATGACTACATTTTATCATTTATATTGATTTCAAATAAATACTGTTTATCAAATAAATACTATCAAATAAATATAAATATGTTTGTGTGCATTTACCAACCAAAATTAGGAGAGGCAAATCTGTTGTTAAGTGGCACGGTCATAAATTGAAACATCACATAACCACAACAACTTACAATGTCAGTTCTAACTGCAGTCATGAAGCAAATTACCCATGGTCATTAAGTGCGATATCATGTAAGTGCAAACTGTGACTTCCTGCTGGCTTCCCCATTGACTTTGCTTATCAGAAGCCATCTGTGAAGATTGCAAATGGTGCCACAATCATGTGATTTCAGGATGCTATGACCATTGTACATGTGTGTTGGTTGCCAAAAGCCAAAAATCATGATCACATGATTGTGGGGACACTGCAATGGCCATAGTGTCTAGGACTGGGTGTAAATCCCATTTTTCAATGCTGTGGCAACTTTGAACAGTCACTGAACAAGCAGTCAGTAAGCACACACACACACACACACATATGCACAATATCCAGGGATGGGATTCTACTGGTTGGGATCAGTTCAGGAGAACTGGTAGTTCCAGTGAACATTTGGCCCCACACACCCACTCCTGCTCTTTCCTGTGCTTTATTTCATTGTTTTAGAGCACAGCTGATTCCCGCAGCAGAGTAGCTTGCCGTGCCTCAGCTGTTTCATTCACAGGGGCTGCAGTAGATGGTAAGTATTAGAGCTAAAATGGGCCTTTTAAAACATGGAGCGTGTGCTCAAAGTGTGCGCTCATTGAGCCAGTTATAACACTGGTTGAATCGCACCACTGACAATATCTATATATGATGATGATGTACTATCAAGTAATTTTCAACTCTTAGAGATCACAAAAATAGATTTCTCCATCATGATCCATTTCTAGCCAGTCTTGTCAAGTCTCTTAAAGTGCACTCATTTCTGTTGTAACTAAGTTCATTCACCATACTCCTGGTTGTCATCTTCTTCTCTTTCCTTACTTTCCCATCATTAGAAACTTTTCCAGAGAGCAGGGGCTTCACATAACTTGCTTGAAGTAGGGTACTTTAAGCTTGGTCATTTGTTCTTTGAGTGAGAACTCTGGATTGACTTGTTGGATGATTTCTTGGCTGCCCATGGTGTTCTCAAGGAGTCTTGGTGAGAACAAGGATTCAATTCAAAACTTCAAATGTTCACTTCCATAGAATACCATAGGGAATTTCATGATTCTGATCTTCACCGAAACACACACTCACACACACACATACATATACACACAGTACTTCCCAAATCTATGACTCTGCATCTGTGTTTGTGTGTTTGGGGTGCCGTCAGTCAGACATTGTAGGCTGGCGGTCCCCAGGGCTAGGGCCTTCTCTGTGGGAGCTCCTGCCCTTTGGAATCAGCTCCCCGTGGATCTCCGTTTGGCCCCTGACCTCCGCTCCTTCCGCCGGGACCTGAAGACTTGGTTGTTCCAACGGGCCGGCCTCAAATGACCCGGGGGGGGGTTGGGTTTTATTTTAACTTTATTTGGCTTGTTTACTTGTTTAATTCTGTTTTATTGTAAATTTTCTCTGTTTTAATGTTCGCCGCCCTGAGTCCTTAGGGAATAGGGCGGCATACAAGTCAAATAAATAAATAAATAAATAAATAAATAAATAAATAAATAAATAAATAAATAAATAAATAGTATCTAGCTTATATAGGCCTTCCTGACTTTGAAGGCAAGAATGGCTCATAGTACAATGTTGCATTAATCTCCTGTTACTTCATACAATAGTGTAGTACGCTGAGGTATTGGGGATGATCAAAGGGGAAAATGATTAAACAAGGTCATGCCATCCTAACTCAATCTCCACCCCTCATCGTGATGTTTCATGGATGTATAAAAGGGGAAGCGTTTGTAATAATAGCTTCCAATCAGGGGTGGGATTCTATTGGTTCAGCATGGTTCCGGCAAATCAGTAGCTCTGAAGATCAGCTGGTAACGAACCAGTTTTCTCCAAGGATCAGCTGTTGGGCCCACCTGCCTGCCCTGGCTCTAGTCTGTGCTTTATTTCTGGGTTTTCCAGCTCAGCTACTTTGTGCGGCATAACCGATTGCCACGTGTCAGCTGTCTTGCACACAGGGCTTGCAACAGAAGGTGAGTTGCAAACACTGCATGTGCAAAATGTACACTCACCAAACCAGTTGTTACACTGGTTGAATCCCACCCCTGCTTCCAATCCTATGAAATCTCTGATAGTAGGTAGAAGAATGGGCTATTTCATGAGTCATCAGTGAAATACATTGAAAATGCACTTGTGTGACCCTGCAAAGAGGCAAATCTAGCAAAGTGCATAAAAGTGTAAGACTGTCAGAAGCAGAATAAATAATGAAAATCCTTGTTATTGTGGGGAATCAATGGAGGAGAGATGGCTTATAAGAATGTATAATGCAAATAATTGAAGCATTTGCATGTTGTTGAAGGAAGTGGGATCATTCTTCTGATTGCACAACTTTCAGGGATGTACAAAAGGAGAAAGTCCATTGATTGGAAGCACAGCATAAAGGCAAGTAGTGCTGACTTTATTACTTTTTCTCTGCAAACTTTTTAATGTAGTTCAAGGCCCTCATTATCTACTGACTGGGACAGAATTTTGCAAGTGCCCTTTCTATCTTTAACAGATATGAAATCTATTTACAATTAATTTAATCTACAGTTCAGCATGGGAAGTGATAAAGAATTAGAAATAGCAAAGACCATTGCTAAGGCATGGATGAGCGTATTGCAGGTCCCTTTTCAGTGGCATAGCCAGAGGTGCAAAAGAAATTTGTCATGAATTTCTTTTGATCCAAAATGCCATAATCTTCTAAAGTGATATATGTTGCAGCACCACTCACTGTTGTTTTGAAACAACAGCAGAAACAAGCATATTTTTTTATTTACAATATAAAAGAGACAATCATATCACAACATTATACCAGATCATGGAATATTTTCTTCTTCTAAAAATAAAGCTAATATACTTTATTTACCTGTTTTCAACAGTAGACATGCTTTACAGAATAAAAGAAAATAATCCATTGTGTGGCATTGCCAGGCTTTCAGAAAAGAACATTTTGTTAAATAGAGGTAAGTGCATGTAGCTTTTGTTATTTTTATTTTTCTCATGGAATTTGCATGGAAAAACATTGGGTTAGGTTTGAGGCACACAACCTGATAGAGTACAAATGCACTTTGTTCATTTAATCTGCTTTTATCATATAAACAAATTCCAAAGTACAAGTCAATTCTTCTTCTGTCCAAAGATAATGTCCATAGGCTAACTTCAAAATTATGTTAACTTTCTGCACAAACACCCTTACTCATCTATTACTCATGACATTTCAGATCCTGCTTTGCATTTTTTCTTATATGGGTTTCATATATGAGAAACAGTGATCAATGGCCAGTTTCTTCGGCACCGAGAAAAATGGCTCAAAACAATTTACCTTTACAGTTCATGAAACTTTAATTTATTTAGTTACTTTTTTTCCAGATTGCTTTAAAATTGCCTTTGTTACTTTTTGCTTGGGCTTTTCCTAGAGAAAGCTAAGTAGTACTTATTAATACTTTTTACTGTATATGGATATTTTATTGCTAATCAGAGTGGTATAGTATTTTATGTTTTAAACTTCTGGTTTATTTTTAATCCATTGGACTGTAGTGGATAATTATTTTATGAAAATAATTTAGCAACAGTGCATCATATTTTATCTTGTATACCATTTCAACAATGAATAATACTTGGAATCTCTTCATGTCAAAAGCCTTGTTTCCATTTGGTCCTTATGGATCAATAACTCTTTGGCAGGACATTTAATTTGTTTGTTTATTTATCACATATATATGGCTGCCCATCTCATGAAGAGAGACTCTTTCACAGACACTATTGTCATGGGGTATTAGACAGGGGAGAATTCAGAAAGAAGATTGATGCATATTTGGGTGGCTCCACTCTTCAGCATATCCTGCTTTGTTGTGTGCATTCCTCCAATATGAAAACACCTTGTTGAGATGTGGGATGGCTTGTGGGATGTTTAGGGTGCCAGTATTTGCGCTGAGGAAAGATGACACGTAGAAAAGCAATCCTAAAACGCTGGGAGAGCATATGATAGATTATGGGATTCACGGCAGAACTCAAGTAGAAGAAAACACCTACAGGAGAGTGAATGGGTGAGTGAAAGAGAGAGAGAGAGAGAAAGAGAGAGAGATGAAAATCACAACAATTAAAACAAATATCAAGGAAAGAAAAGTAGAAAATGATAAATGTTTTAGGATGCTTATCTCAGTTTAACCAGTTGATAGAAATATGGTTAGCTATATGTGATCATAATTTTTTAAAACATAGTTTCTGCTGATTCAAAAAAGTTACTTCAACTGTATTAACTGTATTCTGAGATCAAAATTTTAACAAGAAGTTCTCGCAGCTGCAAGCAACATCTAAACCAGTTTCCCAACCTTGGCAATTTCCATATATGTGGGCTTCAACTCCCATAATTCTGTAGCTAGCACTGACATAGATAAAGATTCTGGGAGTTGACATCCACACATCTGGAAGTTGCCAAGGTTGGGAGACACTGCAGTCATTCACAAAATCATTACAATAACATGATGATATTTACTTCAGACTGAAGTATTACACAACAGCTGGAAATTTCCATTTTGGGATATAGGATCTATATACCACTGCCTCTATATGCCACTGTATACAACTGCACAAATAGGTTCTTTTTACCATAACTTGCCCATCTACAGATTTTTTTTCTACATTTCTTCCCCACTTTTAATTGGCAGATTTATTCTCATATGGGACAGTTCCACTTTTGATGAAAAAGGTTCTCAAAGGGTGGGAGAAAAGGGAAAGGTAGAAACATTTAATGGTTATATTTGCAAAGTGTTTTGGTGCAATGTTTTATTATTTACTCTTTTTGAGATATCACAGAAAACAGAGATAGTGACACTGTATTGGAGAGGAGCAGATGCTTATCCTATCTTCAAAAAGAGGGGGGGGAGAGAAATCGGGAGTTGAACTATACTAGGAACTAGCACATTCAAAAAGATCTGGGAGTCTTGAATGTGAGTATGATACAGCTGCTACACAATAAGCTGCATCAACAAAGTGTGGATCAAGAAAACTAATCACTCCTCTGCATTCTCCAGCTAGAAGGTCTTATTGTCTCAATAAGACAATAGAAATGAAATTGATATACTCCCAAAAGTGCTTTTTCAAAAGGCAACTGGACTTCCTTTGTTTTTCCTTGAAGACATTTTGCTTCTCGTCTTCTTGGATGAGAAGTCCAGTTGCCTTTTAAAAAAGCACCTTTGGGACAGCCAGGGCATGGATGACTGAAAATCTCCATAGACAATACTGATACTGACAAACTGGAGCCTACCCAGAGGAAAGGAGTCAAAGTGATAAGCAGAGGTGGTATTCAGCAGGTTCTGACCATTTCTGGAGAACCAGTAGTGGAAATTTTGAGTAGTTTGGAGAACCGGAAAATACCACCTCTGACTGGAGATTTTACAGTGTCCTTCTCCTGCCACGCCCACCAGGCCATGCCCACAGAACTGGTAGTAAAAAAAAAATGAATCCCACCACTGGTGATAAGGGACCTTGCAAGAGAAACCTACAAGGAACAATCAGAAATGCTGGGTAAGTTGATGTGAGATTGCTGGCAAGCATGATAGTTGTCTTTAAGCATCTGAATTGATGTCATGTAGAAGAAGGGGCAGAATTGTTGGGAGTTGTTTGAGAAGGCAAGGCATGAAAGAGTGGGATTCAATTACAAGAAAGTGGATTTCCAAGAAACAATAGCAACAAGTTCCTAATGACAAGTGCTGTTCAATAAATAAATCTGATGGTTTGGGGAGCTGATGGACTTTCCTTTGCTGGAAATCCCAAAGATGCTTTTCAAAGGCAACTGGACTTTCTTGTTTCTGAAAATGTTTCAATTCTCATCCAAGAAGCTTTTTCAGCTTCTTCAGTTTTTTAGAACTGTAGAAGCTTCTTGGATGGGAAGTGAAACATTTTTCAAGGAAAAAAAACAAGAAAGTCCAATTGCCTTTTGAAAAGCACCTTTGGGACAACCATGAGCTGGATGATTAAAAATCTCCATAGACACTTTGCTGGAAATGTTTAAACAGAAGTTAGAATGCTGCAGTGTTGGATTCCACATTAGTCATCAACTTAGGCTAGTTGATACTTAATGTAAAGACAGAGAAGGCCTGTGTCCTGGGTGGCAATGCCATTAAGTGGCATTACTTAATAGATGGGACCTGGTATATGCCACCAAGGAAAACAGATGGCTCCACTAGCAATCAGGCCCTATGCCATAATGGGCTTTATATATGATAACTAGCACTTTGAATTGAACTCAAAGCCTTCTGGCAACAACTGCATCTCCCAGAGCAGATGTGCTACATGAGCACAATGGGATCTTCCCATAACTACTCAGTTCAGACAAATTGAAGCTTCTACAACCATTGCATTTGGACCAACTGTGGTTTCAATTGTTCAAGAGAACCCCCATGTGCATGATATTGCAATCACTGAAACACAAGATGACCCCAAGCATCAGAGGTGGTATTCAGCAGGTTCTGACTAGTTCTGGAGAACTGGTAGCAGAAATACTGAATAGTTTGGAGAGCCGGGAAATACCACCTCTGACTGGAAATTTTACAGTATCCTTCCCCTGACACACTCCCAAGCCATGCCCACAGAGCCGGTAGTGAAAATTTTTGAATCCCACCACTGCCAAGCATGAATAATTGTCTCAAAGGCCTTCCAATCGAGATAGGTGTGTAACTGGCACACTAAATGATGAGTGATGAATGAATTTTCAAATTCAATTATCAACTTATTGAAATATAATTTTACTATATTTCAGACCATGAAGGAGCAATAGTAGAATAAAACAATAACCCAGTGTCTGTGGATATTCTCAGTTATCCAGGTCATGGCTGTCAATATTGTTGAAAAACAATAACCCTCTTTCTTTCTAATATATTTACTTATGATGGAGTCATTAGGTCAAAGTAGGGCAGTTTAGGCTTCTGATTATGGATGTTCTAAAGAACAGTACATTTTTAATTATTTAATTTCTTCTTGTACTTTTATTGGAAGAGAGAGCAGGTAATGTTCATTGAACTTTCTTCCTTAGGTGCTGGATTAACATGATTTATTTGGGGGCTACACATCTTGGCATTGCAGAGTCCTATTTCCTGTTCAGGCTGAGAAAATATTTAGGTCAATATTATATCCATCTTGAAATATTACCTGATATCACATGAATTAGGTTGAATATATTTGCAAGAGGTTCTGTCCAAGTTGCAACAAAGCTGTAGAAAAGACGATCTGTGTGGAATGGGGCCCAACATACCCCAAAAACGATTACTAGGACAACTGTCAGAGAGAGAGAGAATAAGAGCAGAGTGAAGTGTATAATTTCTTGGTTTGATATATTCCCTACTCATCAAAACCTGGATGAGCTCTGGGAATTTATTTAATACATCTTTTATATTAAATATATATAAAAGTGTAGTATTTCATTTACCCAAGTGAACAGGAAATAGAAAGAATTTCTTGGAAGCTGTTCCTCCTTTCTTGAACTCTCTCTTACCCCCTCCTCCCATTTTTTAGGTGTATCCAATGCAAGCCTGAACACAGATAAGGCAACGTTCTGTCTAGTTGGGTAGACTTGCACAAATGTGCTTGTACCATCAAAGTGTTACCTCTTAGAACAGGGATTTCAAACTTGCAGCCAATGGGCTGGATACATCATGTGCTGGCCATGGCGATCCCCAGTTTAGCAAAGGGGGAAAAAGTTGTGATATGTCACATGATGACAATGTGTCATCACGAGTTTGACACCCCTGTCTTTGAAGCAGAAATAGGATTGCAGCAGGATTTTTCTGGTCCCAATGAATCAAAATTTATTGACAGAAGTACATATCATACATTTATCCTTCTGATCAATAAAGCAATTCTCCAGAACAGAGTCTTTTATCTGGAATTTGAACAATAATGTCTTCTCAGACAGCAGATACTCCATTCTTCTTTCTTCTGCTACATTCATTCTTCTTTCCTTCCCTTCTAAAATCTTCCATAATAAATAACCAGCTGGACCCTAATGCCTATTTAGATGACATCTAATGATCTTCTAAAATATATTATTCTAGACTTACCTGCTTAATAATATGTCAATAATACAAAACCACCGTTTTGGTACTCACACAGCATCTTTGTGATAGACTTCCTAGATGATAGTTTAATATTCATCTGCATTTCTTTTATTTCCAAGGATCTGTCTCTTCTCAACTAATAGGAAGGAAAAGTAAGAAAAAGTAAAGGAATGATGACGTCTCTGAAAATCAGTTCAATCAATCAGTCTTTCCATCAGATTTACTCATATTGTAGTTACTTTTTCTAAAGTTGTTGATCAATGCAACCTGTTGGAGATAATCCTACCTATTTTGATAAATAAAGCAAAATTTTACTTAGGTAAAATTATCCTCCCTTGTAGCATTGTAAGGATACATAATAGAACTGAAGTGGTTTGAGCACTCAGGATAACTCAGCGTGTGCAACGGAGGATAAGAACGTAATCGATAAAAACACCGTTTCTTCTGGTATCCTTTTCTCAAGGTTTTTCTCTATGCCATTGTGCAGAATCAGATACTAGTGAAATCATTCAAAAATTCTGAGGGTTTTTCCTCCTTTCCCCCACAAACACATTTAGAGAAGTCCTTTAGGCAAATGTCTCACATTTTCTTGCTTGTGATCTAAAGAAATAAATAAAAGCCTTGGGTGGGAACAGGTGAAAGAAAAGTGCCCAGCCAGTGCTACATTCTGCCCTCCAACTAATTGTGGTATTGATCAGTATTTTTCTTGAAATTATATTAATTATATTAAACCTAATTCTACCATTCACATTAGTCACATCCTGGATAATGCTATATAATATGATTGTTAGCTCCAAGTGAATTTCCCATGTATTTTTTGCTTGAAAACTAGTGACCCTTAGTTTGCTTTTTAAAATATATCAAATAAAATTAAGCTACTAAGTAACCACAATGCTGTTTAAATCATTTTCTCTACAATGGGTCTGGATGCAGTTCTAAAACTATGTCAGCCAAAGAGTAAACTTATTTAACACTTTTTCCTACTACTTAACCAAGACAATAACAATTCATTCTGTGGCAATTAGCAAAACATAAAAAGCAGGAATTTATTTGTCTTTAATATATTATCCTTGTTTTGTCAGAGCCTTAGAAACTTTTTTGTATCTAGAATGCAACCCAATAATTATTTTTATTCATGTATCTTTTTTCCCATCTGTTTAAACTATGTTATTCTGTGCTGTTATCTCTGTTTATTGTTGTGCTATTATACTGGATATACTAGGCAATAATGCAGGGCTTTTATGAACAGATTTCATTCTGATTTTAATTAGGAGCACATGCATTAATTCCAGAATCCTATTACATGTGGACATTATTCCTTAATAAATCCTATGAAAAAATATTAGAATAGTTTGTGTGTGTGTGTGCGCGCGCACACACAGGGATTAAATGCTTTTAAAGCCAAAAATCTGACTTGTTGATCTTATACAGTAACAAAGAAAGTAGAACTTCAGAAAAAATGACATCCAGGTAAAGGTGTTAGAATTAAATTCAGCTGACGTTATGTTACAAATAGTGTTGATTAGTTGGTTTCTTTAATAATGAGAAAATGGCTTTTTATGAACAATTTACTTCTAGATGGTGGTATTTTTTAAATCACTGCACATTTCCATACAAATGGCAAAAAATGAAAAGGTACATCAAGTATGTTGTAACAATGTTAAATGAGATGCATTATCAAATAAAGTAGACAAAATCAAGGCATAATTTAGCCAGGACTCACTTTCAACCCCATCAGGCAGTAGAGCACACTGATGACACTCATTGGAAGCACATAAAACAAGAGAGAAGTTAACTGGATGATCCAGTTGTAGATCCACATAGACTTGACCACAGCACAAATTGCAGAACCAGGGACCTCTGTGTGATTGGGAAAATACTGTAGCACAATGCCATGGACACTGGTATTGGGAAGAGAGAAGAGGACTGAGAGAAACCATAGGATAAGGATGATCCTCAGAGCTCGCTGCTGGGTATTTTTCAGCCTGGCTCGGAAGGGGTGAAGAACTGCCATATATCTCTCTATGCTAACCATGGTGATAATCAGGATAGAAGCAAAGCAGACTGTCTCAAAAAAAACTGTTTTCAAGTAGCAGCCTACTAGTCCGAATAAGAAAGGGTAGTTGTTCCACATTTCATAAACTTCCAAGGGCATCCCAAAGAGTAATACCAGCAGGTCTGAAATAGCAAGGCTAAAGAGATAGCAATTAGTTGATGTTTTCATGTTCCTGTGCTTCAGAATCACCAGACACACTAAAAGGTTGCCAGATACACCAACTATGAAGATCAGAGCATAAATCCAAGTCACAGGCATGGACAGATGGCTGTATTTTGGTCCATATAGAAAAAGAAGATAGTCTTCGGTACTATTAAAATATTTTCTTAGTGGTTCTTATTCTTCCCTCCTATGAACATACTGAGATATATTTGTGGTACAATCCATTGTAGGAGCTGTGGATAGAAAAATCTCTTTCCTGGTTCCAGTTTTATTTACATTACACAAGAGTTGTTGGCTTGAGAAATGAAAGGAAGTGGAGAACAGAAGAGATGGAGACAAACACAACTGGAGAATCTCCTTTCAGACTGGAAGCTTCAGACAACCAAGAGGAGTTTGTGGATGTGTCTCAGTACATTTGTTTTTGACTTTATAATAATTTCCTCTGAAGAGTCTTTTCAAGAGTAAGCTCCTCCTTTCACAGATACTCATTGGCTAGCTGCATAAATCAAATTATATGTTGATCAATACTTTCTTGGCTATTCACCTCATCTTTATTGAAAGAAACATATACTGAACAAGAGGTAAAGTTAATGAAAGGGGAAGAATGAAATTTAAAATCTGAATCTTTGATATAAGACCATCTACGAAATCCTTAGCTTGTGAATAATAATCCCAGAAGGGGAGAAATACAAGCTAAATGATAATGCTTCACTAAAGTTCTGCTATGATTCATTTTTCTGAACTAGAAGCTGTAGCTACAAAAAAAACATCTAAAATTAAAGCTTGCATCCTGTAGCCATTTAGTCCTTAGTGATCTAAATGCTTAGCATTATACAGTAGTCTGAACAAGCAACTACAATAAAGAGAACCAGATAGAGATCATCCATTAAGATAATTTGAGAGAGCCATGGACTTGCTGGTGCTGCACTTTATATATTATATGTCAAATTGGAAATTTATATGATATATATTTATTACATTGTACCCATCTTGTTTAAAACACATAAATAAAAAAACTATAAATCAAACAAGTCCAAATATAATAAACTAAAACCATTATATAACAATGGTTTTACTATATATTTTTATATGATGGTTTTGTGTTTTTGTTTTAGCTTAGAGTAAGAGGATACTTTACCTGAACTGAAGAAATTCTGAAATCAGTTCCCCCTCCTTTTTTTTTCTTGGCTCTGTTTAACTTTTTTCCTTTTTAAATCCCCTCTCCAGCAGATTTTTCCCTTTTGTTACTTTATATTTTATACCTTTTTAAATTTAATAAATCTGATTTAAAAAAAGAGTATAAGGTTGTTTGTGAAAAATATATACTTTCTCTGCTTGCTTGTTCATCAATACCATTTAATGATTTGCCCCAAAACATGACTAATGTAGACATCAAGCAGCAATTTCGTGAATCCTTTTCCTCCTCCTTTTTTTGAACATTAAAAAATTGGCTCTTCTCCAGTCCTCTGGGATATCACCAGTTCTCCAGGAATTCTCCAAGATTAGTTACCAGTTTTGTAAACACCTCTGCCAATTCTTTCAGATTTCTGGGCTGTAATCCATTTGGCTCTGGAGATTTGCATTTATTTTAATTAGTGAAGTGTTGTTTTACTCATTCCTTGGCTCTCCTAAACTGCAGGTCCCTTCTTCCACTAATGACACAACAATAATCAGAGAAGGATTATTGTTTCCCTTCTGAAAGGAGATAAATGTAAAATCCAAGATCACCTATTAGTCCCCTTTCTCTTTGCAAGAGACATACAGATACACCATTAATAATATTGCAGGAATTGACAAATACTCTTGTAAATTTTTATTTATTTATTTGTCAATCGCTTACAAGATAATAGGTATAAGTATAAACATGAGTAAGAATACAGGAAATAGGTACAAATAAATGGGGACAGTAGGACAGGGACAGTAGGCATGATGGTGCACTTATGCACGCCCCTTACAGACCCCTTAGGAATGAGGTGAGGTCAATAGTGGATAGTTTGAGGTTAAAGGAGTGGGAGTTAGAGGATGTAATAACAGAGTCAGGTAGTGCATTCCAGGTATTGACGACTCTGTTGCTCAAGTCGTACTTTCTGCAATTGAGTTTGAAGCGGTTTATACATTGAGTTTGTATCTGTTGTGTGCTCTTGTATTGTTGTGGTTGAAGCTGAAGTATTCATTGACTGGTAGGACATTGTAGCAGATAATTTTGTGTGCTATGCTTAAGTCTAACCATAGGCGGTGTAGTTCATGGTTGTCCAAGCCCAGAATCTCAAGCCTGGTGATACAGGGTATTCTGTTGCGAGCAGAGGAGTGTAGTACTCTTCTAGTGAAATACTTCTGGACTCACTCAATTGTATTAATGTCTGATATACAGTGCAGATTCCAGACTGAAGAGCTGTATTCGAGTGTTGGTCTAGCAAAAGTTTTGTATGCTCTAGTTAGCAATTCAATATTTCCGGAGGAGAAGCTTAGTAAGATTAGATTTAGAACTCTTAATGCCTTTCTGGCAATGATGTTACACTTTGACATAAACATAAAAAGGACTAAATGTCTATGGAGATTCTCAATCATGCAGATCATGGTTGCTCACAACACAGGAGAAGAAACCCATGAGGACAAGATTCAGCCATCTATCTGCATCTGAAAGACAACGATCACTTTTTTGAAGACAGCAAAGTCCACATTCTGGACAGAGAGGACCACTGGTTTGAAAGAGAGGTCAAAGAGTCCATCTATACTAAAATTGAACAGCCCTCTCTCAAAAGAGAGTGAGGGATATGACACTACCTACTCCTATTTATAGCACAATCCTTTCAGCAATATGAAGAAGTTCCACACCCATTTGCATTCTGATTCAGGTGACCCTGAGAGTACAGAACTACCCCTCCAAGTGGCCTCAATAACTCAAAAGCTGTTATGTATGCAGGTTTGAATGTCATTGGTTTAGTTTGAACTGTTCTTGTAAAATGTCAAATATGATTGGTTTAAAAAGGGAAAACCCTGCACTCTGATTGGCAAAGTGCTGCGGCTGCTGGCTATAAGTAGCAGCCGCAGCCCAGCCAAATTGAGTCTGTTATGAGCTGTAGTCACTAATAAACTCTTCATTGAAGCACTCCGCCTGACTCTTCATGCAAATCTAACACTGGCGACGGGTAGGATCCTTCCGAAGAGAAGACAATGCGGAAAACAAGCTGAGAGATGACTGCACTGAACACCCCCAGCCCCGCTTTGATCCGACGGCAGAAGACTGGGACTCATATGCGGATCGCTTTCCAAATGTATTTGGAGGGAAACGATCTCGCCGACATTTCCGAGAAGCGGAAGAGGGTCGTCTTTCTCACCCACTGCAGTCTGGCCATTTTCAAGATGGCGAAGGCATTGGCGGAGCTGCAGACGGAAGGTAATGGACTGGCCCGACTTAGAAAAGTTATTAAGAGCCCATTACACGCCAAAGTATCGCGGCCTCATTAAGAGACACAAATTCTACTATCGGGATCAAGGGGAAAGCGAAAACGTTAATGACTTCATGGCAAGTTTAAGGAACATTGGGGGTGCATGTGAATTTATCAACTTAGAAGAGGCCATGCCGATCGATTTGTTCTACCTAAAGACAAGGTTTTGCAGAGCAAATTATTAATGAAACCTAAGATCACGCTTAAGGAGCCCATAGAAGAAGCTTCTTCAGTGGAAGCTACCAAGTCCTCAGCAGCAGCCATGAAGAAAATTAACAAGGCTCTAAGCGAGCAAATAGATTCTGAGTCAGAAGTGAGGTGGAGGAAGGAATTTATAGACTCAGAATGGAGAAGAAAAGGAAAGACCTTGGAAGAAAGAGGCAAGACTTTTATTGCAGAGGTTGTGGGGGCACCCCGCACTGAATGCAAGTTTGATACCATCTGCCTATTGTGAAAAGAGGTCACCTAGAAAGAGTCTGCAAATCATCCAGAACTCCACCAAGCAGAAAGAAGTTCCCTGACAAAGAATTCAAGCATAACAACTTCAGTGAGAAATGGGGTGCAACACAGAAGCAAATGGGAAGAATGAAACTCATCAAAGAGTCACTATTGGTCATTCTTCAACCTTAAGAAGCAGAAAAGTACATGTGAAGGTACTTATTGAAGGAAGGCCTTGCCAAATGGAAGTGGACTCAGGCTCCTATTTATCTATGGTGTCATGGGACACTATTCACAGGCTACTTCCCAACATTCAGAAGAAGCATTTCCAGAAGCAAGCACTGACTCTTAAAGACTACCAAGGGAACAAGATTCCAGTAGTTGGAACAAGAGAATTCAACATGAAGTTCAAAGGCCACACCAAACGTTGCCCTGACCATCGTGGACAAAGACTGCCCAAGCTTGCTGGGACTTGAGTGGTTCAATCCACTAGGCATCGAGGTGACTGGCATCAATCACGTGAGCAACACTGAATGGGAGGAGGCCTTGAAGTCTGAGTTTCCAGAGGTCTTCAGCGGATTGGGCAAGTATATGGGGACCCCTATCACTTTCCACCTAGATCCCAAGTGCCCCCAATTCGTTTAAAGCCCAGAAGGGTCCCATTTGCCTTAAAGGAAAAAATTGATGCACAATTAGATAAACTAATAGCTCAAGGAGTTTTGAGCCCACTGACCACTCCAGATGGGAGACACCCATAGTCACACCAGTCAAGACTGATGGGTCAGTAAGAATCTGTGGAGACCATAAGGGGACATTGAACCATGCACTTCAAGAGACCGCATATCCAGTTCCAGTGGTGCATCATTTATTACATTCACTTGGCAGGGGTACAGTCTTTGCCAAAGTGGATCTGGCCCAGGCATATCAACAACTAACAGTTGATGATGCCACTGCAGAGGCCCAAACCATTGTGACTCATAGAGGTGCCTTCAAATGTAAAAGGTTACAGTTTGGAGTAAGCGTGGCACCAGGCATTTTCCAAAGCCTTATGGAAAGGATGCTCCAAGGACTGCCAGGGTAGTGCCTTACTTTGATGATGTGTTAATCTCTGCTGAAAATGACAGTCAATTACAAGAGAGACTCAGAAAAGTCCTTACCAGATTCAAGAAAGCGGGATTAAAAGTCAAGGAAGAAAAATGCACTCTTAGAACTGACAAGGTTGAGTTCTTGGGCTATATGATTGACAAGCATGGCATCCACCCAGATGCCAAGGTTCAAGCAATCAAAGAAGCCCCTAGACCTAAATGCAAAACAGATTTGCAAGCCTTCCTTGGACTTATTAACTTTTATCACATGTTCCTACCTCAGAAGGCAACCATTGCAGAACCATTACACAGATTAATTGACAAAAAGTCTGTTTGGGTCTGGGGCAGGAAGGAACAATCAGCATTTAACAGTATTAAAAGACTAATCACGTCTGATGCTGTACTCATACAGTTCTCTGAGAATTTATCTGTTGTACTGACTTGTGATGCATCCCCCTTTGGAGTGTGGGGGGGTTTGAGCCACAGGCTTCCCAGTGGGAGGGAAGCCCCTATTGCATTTTACTCTCACACTCTGACCAAAGCAGAGAGGAATTACAGCCAATTGGACAAGGAAGCATTGGCAATTGTTGCAGCTATCAAGAAATTTCATGAGTATTTATATGGGAGAACATTTACCATTTTCACAGATCACAAACCTTTGTTAGGCATTGTGGCAGGAGACAAACCTACACCCACTATCCTGTCACCAAGAATGCTGAGGTGGACTGAATTTCTTGCTGCTTATTCATACAAACTTATCCACAAGCCTGGCAAGGACATTGGACATGCTGATGCCTTGAGTCATTGAGATTAATTCCGGCTGGGAATGAAAACAATTCCCAGCATTGCAATAAAATAAGTCTTGTTTTTAAAAGACGTGTATGCGTAATTATGGTTTGGAAGCCTTGGTCAGAACAACTTCCAACACTTTTTAAATATTCATTTATACTGTATGTATGATGCAGTGGTTAACAAGTTTGATTACAAAATAAGAGAAGCTAAATTCTAGTCTCACCTTGGACACAAAGCTAGCTGGATTATTTTGGGCCAGTGGTTTCTCACTCTAAGAAGGAATTGCTGCCAAGTCGTTTCTGAAAAATATTTCTTCTTTATGAGAGAACGAAACAGCTAGACATTCTCCACAATTCTGTCATATGACCTACATACAAATATACACAAAGGAAGATCATCCTTTGAGAGATCAATATTATATTATATTTACTGCGAATGCCTCGGAAGATGGATGTCTGTGTCTAGAGTCCGTGGTGGAGAGGTCGTTGTTGTCCGGAAAGGGAGGTAGGAGTGGCTGGCAATCCCCCCCGGCGGTCATTTTCGGTGGTGGAAGATCTCGGGCATCGGCTGGTTCCATCAGAGCCGACGCCTGTTACCACTCCCCTTGGTGCTCCCTCTTGACACCCGTTGGCGTCCGATCACTTGAGCGGTGTTTCTGCATTGTCATCGTGGGGCCGATCAGCTGGCCGACTTCGGGCTTAGCCCTGAAGACGGCACGCTGCACCTTGAAGAACGGCGTGGCGGGGGCGCCGAGTTGCGGGGCGGCCAGACGTGGAGCGTGGAGATCGGCGGAGGTGGCTGGTCTCCACCTGGTGTGCCTCGAAGATGGCGCGCTGCACCCAGAAGAACGGCGTGTCGGGGTGACAAGGCAAGGAGTGTGGGGATCGGCGGAGGGTGCTGGTCTCCACTCCGGCATCCAATCTTGGCTGGGATCTCTGCTGTGGAGCCATTGGTGGCAGTGGCGGTGATGGCAAGGAGAGAGTGGTCTGAGGCTGGATGCTGGAGGTGTGATGACGGTTGGGGTGGCGGCGCTGCCATGGATGCTGGCAACTGTGGCGTTAGTGGCAGTAGCAGCAATGGTGGAGGCTAGCAATGATGTTGGGCCAGGAGGTGGAGATGGTGTGGCCCCGAGGTTGCTGCCAGGCCTGGCCTCCTGGTCATTTGCTCTGCTCCGACTGGACCTTTCAGACCTGTGTCAGCTGCTCTCCCCCCCCTTTTGCCTCCTGCTTGTATTACCTTTCTCTTTTCCCATGGCTTATTCATCTTGGCCTGGGTTAGAGAGTCTGGCTACCATCCTTCGACACCTGCCATCTTGGGTTTGTGGATACCAGATGGCATTTTATGTTTGGCCATCTGGTTGCAGACCCTGGGTCGATGCTTGCTGGGGCCATTTCCCCCTCCCCCCTTTTTTACACCCGACGGAGGTTTGTGAGAGGGGTGTGGATGCATCCTGCCTGCTGCTGTGTGAGGGTAGCGGGTTGGGATTGCCTGCCCCCCCATAACTAACTTCTGCCGTCATCTTGCCGTCCTGACCAGCTCGCCTGGCAGCCCTGCGGTGAAAGTGCGGTGGCTGGCCTGGATGAGGGCCTTTACCATCGGCCCACTGGATTGTGGTGAGAGGGCAATCCTGGTTTATTTCCTAGGACCATCTGGCTACAGCATGGATCTTAGGACTGGACCAGGTGGTTTAACATCTTGGATATACGGACTTTTTCCATCCTTCGACCCCTCCCTTTATATGTATAATATAATACCATGTGAGTCTACTCAGCAACAGACTTGCGGGCCTTACGGGAGTCCCCTCTCTCCCGGGTTTGGCCCACCGGACTTTCCACAACATACCTCGAGGATGGGTTATGGAATCCAGAGAGTTGGCATAGCGCTGGTAGGGGTTGGGGTAGGGGTCCTGGGAAGGGTAGAAGGGGGGTTCCAGGCCCTTGTTAAATTTTTGACCCGATTTTTAAGGGGGTTAGGGAAGGGAGGGGGTCTTATAGGAGCTCAGTGCAGCCCGAGTCAGGGCCGTGGTTGGGGTGTGTGTGAGGGGCCCTGCAGGACTCTGGGCAGAATAGTGGGAGCTAGGATTCCCAGGGTGGTTGGAATGGGTAGGAATCGACAAGGAGGGGAGCCGTATCATGTTAGGGGAGCGTGTCCCCGCTGCATCCGAGCTGTGGTGCGCTCCGACTCCTCAGCATCTTCTCAATTCCTGGGGGTTTCAGGATCTAGGACCCCTGGGCTCCAGCTGGTGTACTTTAATGCCAGGTCTGTAATTAACAAGGCACCTCTGCTCTGTGAAGTCATTGAGGAGGAGGCCATGGACCTGGCCTGCATCACAGAGACCTGACTGGGGCCGGAGGGTGGAGTCCCTCTGGTTGATATATGCCCCCCAGGTTTCCGGATTATGCACCAGTCTCGACCCCAGGGAAGGGGCGGAGGGGTGGCTGTTGTTATTCGGGAGACCCTGTTTCCAAGGGAGGTCCCTGCTCCGAAGATAGGCGGGTGTGAGTCCCTCCTCTTGAAGCTTGGGCCTATGGGTTGGATGGGCATGCTGCTTACATACCTGTCCCCCAGCTGTGTATCAGCCACCCTGCCTGGGCTGCTCGATGCCATCTCAGGGGTGGTGGTGGAGTTCCCAGAGCTTATAGTTCTGGGTGACTTCAAACTGCCCTCCTTGGGGGCAGCATCAGGTTTGGCCCAGGAATTTATGGCCTCCATGGAGTCCATGGGTCTAACCCAGATAATAGACGGCCCGACTCATGAGGGGGGCAACATGCTCAACCTGGTTTTTGCCTCAGAGCAGTGGCGTAGTGGCCTGGGGGATGGTGTTACAGCTATCCATCCTGTTCCATGGTCAGACCACTATCTCCTATGGCTGGTCCTCCATCAAGCCGCCCCACACCGCTGGGATGAGGAGCCACTTAGATGGTTCTGCCCCAGGTGCCTGATGGACCCTGAGAGGTTCCAGGCAGAACTGGGGTTTTTTCCTGCATCCCTCACCCACAGCCCTGCCGAGGTCCTTGCGGCTGCCTGGCAACAGTCGGCCACGGGGGCTCTTGACAGGGTTGTCCCCATGTATCCCCTTACTCGGTGCAGATCCCGGTCAGCTCCCTGGTACACCAAGGAGCTCCGGGAGATGAAGCATCATAGAAGGGGACTAGAGAGTAGGTGGAGGGTGACCCACTCCAGATCTGACCGAGCCCAGTTAAGAGCCCATATTAGGACTTACCTGGTAGCTGTGGGGGCGGCGAGGAGGTCTTATTTCTCTGCCCTCATAGCATCCGCAGATAATCACCCAGCCGCCCTGTTCCGGGTTGCCCGTTCCCTCTTACAGTTGGGGGAGGTGGCAGAGCCTCTACAGGGCAGAGCTGAGGAATTTGGTCTGTATCTGCAGGATAAAATCACTTGGATCCAGGAAGGGTTGCGCTTGGACTTGCAGTGGTCTGAGGAAGGGGATGCGAGTGGTCTGGCTAATGTAATCTGGACTGAGTTTGATCCTGTTTCTGAGGATGAAGTGGACAGGATCATGCGGTGGCTGAGTTCCACCACATGTTTATTGGACCTGTGCCCTTCCTGGTTGGTTTATGCCTCCAGGGAGGTTACGTGTGGCTGGCTCCGGGCAGTGGTCAACGCTTCGTTAAGGGAGGGGCTGTTCCCTGCTGCCTTGAAAGAGGCGGTGGTGAGGCCCCTTCTGAAGAAGCCTGCCCTGGACCCAGCCGTGTTGAACAACTTTTGTCCGGTCTCCAACCTTCCGCTTTTTAGCAAAGGTGGTTGAGAGTGTGGTGGTGCAGCAATTGCCACTTTTCCTGGAGGAAGCGGACTAACTGGATCCACACCAATCGGGCTTCCGACCCAGGTACAGCATGGAGACAGCATTGGTCACACTGATTGATGATCTCTCTAGGGCTCGGGACAGGGGTTTTTCCTCTGTCCTGGTCCTGTTAGATCTCTCAGCAGCTTTTGATACCATCGACAATGGTATCCTGTTGCGGCATCTTGGGGGGTTGGGAGTGGGAGGCACTGTTTTACAGTGGTTCTCCTCCTACCTCTCGGGACGTTCGCAAACAGTGCAGGGGCAGAGGTCTAACTCGAGGTTTCTCACTTGTGGGGTACCCCAGGGGTCGGTCCTATCACTTCTCTTGTTCAACATTTATATGAAGCCGCTGGGTGAGATCATCCGTGGTTTGGGGTGAGCTCATCAGTATGCTGATGATACGCAGTTATACATCTCCACCCGAGCCACATCAGTGATGCTCTCTCCGATGTCCCGCTTTTGGAAGCGGTGCGGATCTGGATGGACAAAAACATGCTTCGACTCAATCCAGCCAAGACAGAGTGGTTGTGCATACCGACATCTCGGTCCAGTTCGGAGGTTCCATCTTTGGTCATGGGGAGGAGGTGTTGCCCCCCGTGGACAGGGCACAGAATCTGGGGATCCTCCTGGACTCACGGCTCAAATTGGAGGAGCAGGTGGGGGCCGTGGCCAGGGGGCCTGATCCAGCTGGTTCCAGCTGCCCATATCTGGACTGAGATGCCCTGTGCACGATCACTCAGGTGTTATCTCCGACTCGACTACTGTAACACTCTCTATTTAGGACTGCCTTGCGTACTCGGAGGCTTCAGATGGTGCAGAATGCGCCACGAGATAGTGATGGGAGCTTCCCGATACTCCCATATTACACCCTCCTGCGGCCTGCATTGGCTTCCGTTGCCCTCCGGTGAGATTCAAGGTTTTGGTGTTAACATTCAAAGTCCTGCGTGGCATGGGTCCAGGATATTTACGAGAACGACTCCTCCCAGCATCAATACCAACCGCCTCTGTCATGGGCCACAGACGGGTCTCCTCAGGGTGCCGTCTGTGACTCAATGTTGCTTGGTGGTGACCTGGGGGAAGGCCTACTCTGTGGCGGCTCCCACTTTATGGAATCTTCTTCCGCCAGAGCTCCAGCTGGCTCCCGATCTCCGCACCTTCCGCCACGAGTTAAAAACCTGGCTGTTTCTACAATCCGGGCTGTGCTGACTCTCTGGGGGTTTGTTTATTTTAACTTTGGGGTTTTTAATTCCAATTCGGCTTGAATTGTTTAATATGTTTTTAGGTAATTTATTTATTGTTGTATTTTTAGCTGTAAGCAGTCCTTCGGAGAGGGCGCATACAAGTCGAATAAATAAATAAATAAATAAATAAATAAATAAATAAATAAATAAATATACTTTAAACAGAGCTCCCAGATATGCTTATCTGAGACTCTTGATTAATTTTAAGGATAATTTAACTACAGATACTTAGATTTAACTTAAGATGGGGACATACTAATATAATACAAAAGTGTTACTTTTGTGTGCAGAGAAATCACTGAGCAGATTGCATCTCAAAATAATTTATTGCTTTTACTTAATTCCAATTAGTGCATAACTCATAGGAAGAAGGAGGCGGATCTAAAGTTCTCTTTGTATAATGTGTTTTAGTGAATTCTCAAGTTTTATATCTTGCCACATTGCAAATGAAAAAAAATTGAACTGGTTGACAAGATGCTTTTTGTCTTGCCATCATCTTGCCATGATTCTGTCTGTTTGATCCTGAAATACTCCCACGACATTCAAAACCTCTGTTTAGAAAAGAAATCTTGGTAATATGACTGTTCTGCTCTGGTGTTTGCAATAGGACACTGTGCATCAGCATTTTGATAGGGATATTTCATTTAAACCTTCATGGAAATGAAAAACCTTTTGATGATTTGCACAGTCCTAATAACCTGGCCTGAAAGAAACAGGGAATATTATCAGCATGCAAGGATCTATATAGTAGTCAGGAGACTACCTAGTTCTTTATATTTTTATTTTATCATGATGTTACTTTTGTCCCTTACTGTATTTCTTTTCAGAGAAAAGGGCACTTGTTAATAATATACAGGGTGAACAAAATGCAGGACTCATAGACAATTATTTTTAAAGGGTTGCACTTCTTCTAAACATTTCCTTATTTCTTTCAGTTTCTTCATTTCCTTATTTTCCTGTGGGAAAAATGTTAATTCATGAAACATATTGTAATTGACTTATGGGCATGGACTTTGGAACACCCTGTATATATTCCCAATATCTTGTTAACAAAAAGCAGTTGATGCCATAGAAATTAGGATATCAAAGTTCTGAGTCAGATAGCATGAACTCTCTGTGTTCAACAAATTGACAGCAGGATTATCTGGAGCCAGTGTAGAATAAAGCTTCACACAAGGTTTTAAACAATCAAAGTTGAGTGATGAAGCTCACAAAGTGACATTGGATAGTTCTAGCATATCTCTGAGAGTAATCATGAGAATTATTATCATGCTCCAAAAAATTCTGTTTTGCTCTTTTGACCTCCTTTACTCTCTCTTCCTGGTTCATAATATTTAACTTATGCTTAACTAGAATCATCTCCCTTCTCATTTTCTAATCTTGTGGTGTTTTTTGTAGTCTGCTTTCTAACTCTTTAATCTCCTCCTATAGCCTGTTTTGTTTTCCCCACCTTTCTTTATTTCTTTTAGCCATGCAGGCTATTGTTATTCCCTCAAATACGCTTTGCTATGTCCCATAATATCTGTATTGAGGTTTGTTGGACAGTATTCTCCTTAAAAAATAACTCCATTTCTGTTTTAATTTTTGACACAAATTTTTCTCTTTTATGATCTGGGGTTTAATGTCCATCTTTTCCTCAATTTTTCCTTCCTTCCAAATTATTTTTAATGGATTGTGGTCTGCCCATAAATTTGTCATAATCTCTACTGACTCTAATTCATTTCCTAGTTCTACATTCATCCACTCCATATCTAATCACCACAACTTACAACAGATTGGAGTAGAAGGTATATTATTTTCCCCAAATTTGATCTCCTCCGTTGATCCACCAGATTCAGTTCCTGTATCATCTCAAAGAAGGATGTTGGCAGGCTTTTCCTTTTCCTTTCTTTTTTATACCACTAATATAATCTTTTCTTATGTCTGCGACTGCATTAAAATCCCCCACTATACATATATTTCCTTGTCTAATTTCTAAAAATGTATCATGTAAATTACTATAGAATTGATTCTGATTTTCATTCAGGGCATAAATTACAACTAATAACATTGGTTTTTGACATATTTCTAATTCAAGTATCAGCATTCTCTCATTGGGGTCTACATATTTTTCTACTGCCTTTATTCCTTCTTTGATGTATACAGCTATCCCACTGTTTCTGATCCTTCCTAGTTTTGGTTACTAAGCATTTCGAAACTGTTCTTTAATATACTTCTTGCAGACATATTATGTCTGCTTTTTTTGTTAACCAATCTCATTAGTATTTGTTTTCTTTTAATAGGTGAGTTCAGTCCATTGATGTTTAATGATATTAGCCTGGTTTTATCTTCCATCATCCTACCTATGGGTTGGTATCTGCCTTCTATTAATTCTTGTATCTCTTTGTGAAGTGATCTTAGTTTCATTCCTTCCTTCTCTCCTTGCTCAATTGCCTCTTTACTTCTTCCTTCTTGTTCCATTTCTCCTAGTTCCTGTCGTTGGTCTTCTTGGCTCCCTGTCTCCAGGTCATCCCTGCTACTGCTTTCTTCTTCCATTCCTACTATTTGGTCATATAGGTCCTGTGCTTTATCCAAATTGTCTATTTTCAGCCTCTTCTCCTGCCATGTTACTAACATCTCTTCCGGGATAAGCCATCAAAATGCTACATTTCTTTTAATCAGTTGTGTTGCCAAAAATTTATAATCTCTTCTGTACTCATGTACTTTCTTCAGGATCTGTTTTAAAGTTTGTATCTCTTTATCTTTATATATTAACAGTTCATCCCTCGTTATTTTATATATTATGTCCCGTACCTTCTTCCTGGCAAACCTAACATAGACTTCTCATGTTAGTCTATTATGTCTCGCATAGCTGGTTTGAGTTCTATAGGCTTCGTCAATTTCTAGCAGGATCTCTGACTTTCTCTCTGTAAAATTGGTGCAATTAGATCTGCCATGATAGTGCTCAGATCTTCCTCTCTGTTCTCCATGATGTTCTGGAACCTCAAGTAGAAAGCAGAACGGTCCATTCTGAGATGTATAATTTGTTCCTCTAATTCCTTATTCATTGTCATCATCTTTCTATCTAAACTCTAGTTTCTTCTCATTTTGCTCTGAACTCATTTCCACTACTTGTAATTTTGTTCATTCTTCTCAATAGTTTGTTGTATTGTGTCTACTTTGTCTTCTAACTTGTTGAAGTTCCCCTTCATTTCCACATGGTTCCTTGATATGTTCTCCTGCATCTTCATCTGGTGCTCCTGCAACTTCATCATGTTCGCTTGGATTGCCAGCAGTGATGTTTGTATTGTTTGTATGTTGGATGTTGTACTTTTGCTTTTCGGCCCCAACATTCTCAATCGTCTTCTGGCCAGCAGGGGATGAGACTGTCAATACTGGGCTGGGTGTTATCTTCTTTGTCATTCTCAAGGTTGATGTTATGGCACTTGTCATGTTTTTGAAACTTCTATTTGCTTCTGCCCACACTAGCATCCATGTTATGTTCTATTTCAAAGTTTTTACTTTGGTTGATCTGGTTTTTTTC
>CM019149.1:93062789-93145072 GCA_009733165.1 Naja naja | reverse complement strand
TTGCAGTGGTCTGAGGAAGGGGATCGAGTGGTCTGGCTAATGTAATCTGGACTGAGTTTGATCCTGTTTCTGAGGATGAAGTGGACAGGATCATGCGGTGGCTGAGTTCCACCACATGTTTATTGGACCCGTGCCCTTCCTGGTTGGTTTATGCCTCCAGGGAGGTCACGTCTTGACTGGCTCGGGCAGTGGTCAATGCCGTTAAGGAGGGGCTGTTCCCTGCTGCCTTGAAAAGCGGTGGTGGGAGCCTTCTGAAAAGCCTGCCCTGGACCCAGCCGTGTTGAACAACTTTGTCGGTCTCCAACCTTGGCTTTTTAGCGAAGGTTGTTGAAAGTGTGGTGGCGCAGCAATTGCCACTTTTCCTGGAGGCGGACTACCTGGATCCCACCAATCGGGCTTCGACCCAGGTACAGCATGGAGACAGCATTGGTCACTGATTGATGATCTCTCTAGGGCTCGGGACAGGGTTTTCCTCTGTCCTGGTCCTGTTAGATCTCTCAGCGGCTTTTGATACCATCGACCATGGTATCCTGTTGCAATCTCGGGGGTTGGGAGTGGGAGGCACTGTTTTACAGTGGTTCTCCTCCTACCTCTCGGGACGTTCGCAAACAGTGTTGGCAGGGGCAGAGGTTCGACTCCGGTCTCTCACTTGTGGGGTACCCCAGGGGTCGGTCCTATCACTTCTCTTGTTCAACATTTATATGAAAAGCTGGGTGAGATCATCCGTGGCTTTGGGGTGAGCTATCATCAGTATGCTGATGATACGCAGTTATACATCTCACCCGAGCCACATCAGTGATGCTCTCTCGTGATGTCCCGTTGCTTGGAAGCGGTGGATCTGGATGGACAAAAACATGCTTCGACTCAATCCAGCCAAGACAGAGTGGTTGTGCATACCGACATCTCGGTCCAGTTGGAGGTTCCATCTTTGGTCATGGGGAGGAGGTGTTGCCCCGTGGACAGGGCACAGAATCTGGGGATCCTCCTGGACTCACGGCTCAAAGTGGAGGAGCAGGTGGGGCGTGGCCAGGGGGGCCTGATCCAGCTGGTTCGCCAGCTGCGCCCATATCTGGACTGAGATGCCCTGTGCGATCACTCAGTGCTCGTTATCTCCCGATTCGACTACTGTAACACTCTCTATTTAGGACTGCCCTTGCGTACCACTGGAGGCTTCAGATGGTGCAGAATCGGCAGATAGTGATGGGAGCTTCCCGATACTCCCATATTACACCCCCCTCCTGTGCCTGCATTGGCTTCGGTTGCCCTCGGGTGAGATTCAAGGTTTTGGTGTTAACATTCAAAGTCCTGGTGGCATGGGTCCAGGATATTTACGAGAACGACTCCTCCCAGCATCAAATACCAACCGCCCTGTGCGGCGCACAGGCGAGGGTCTCCTCAGGGTGCCGTCTGTGACTCAATGTTGCTTGGTGGTGACCTGGGGAAGGCCTACTCTGTGGCTCCCACTTTATGGAATCTTCTTCCGCCAGAGCTCCAGCTGGCCGATCTCCGCACCTTCCCCACGAGTTAAAAACCTGGCTGTTTCTACAATCCGGGCTGTGCTGACTCTCTGGGGTTTGTTTATTTTAACTTTGGGGTTTTAATTCCAACCGGCTTGAATTGTTTAATATGTTTTTAGGTAATTTATTTATTGTTGTATTTTTAGCTGTAAGCCGCCCCGAGTCCTTTCGGAGGGGGCATACAATCGAATAAATAAATAAATAAATAAATAAATAAATAAATAAATAAATAAATAAATATACTTTAAACAGAGCTCCCAGATATGCTTATCTGAGACTCTTGATTAATTTTAAGGATAATTTAACTACAGATACTTAGATTTAACTTAAGATGGGGACATACTAATATAATACAAAAGTGTTACTTTTGTGTGCAGAGAAATCACTGAGCAGATTGCATCTCAAAATAATTTATTGCTTTTACTTAATTCCAATTAGTGCATAACTCATAGGAAGAAGGAGGCGGGATCTAAAGTTCTCTTTGTATAATGTGTTTTAGTGAATTCTCAAGTTTTATATCTTGCCACATTGCAAATGAAAAAAATTGAACTGGTTGACAAGATGCTTTTTGTCTTGCCATCATCTTGCCATGATTCTGTCTGTTTGATCCTGAAATACTCCCACGACATTCAAAACCTCTGTTTAGAAAAGAAATCTTGGTAATATGACTGTTCTGCTCTGGTGTTTGCAATAGGACACTGTGCATCAGCATTTTGATAGGGATATTTCATTTAAACCTTCATGGAAATGAAAAACCTTTTGATGATTTGCACAGTCCTAATAACCTGGCCTGGAAAGAAACGGAATATTATCAGCATGCAAGGATCTATATAGTAGTCAGGGAGACTACCTAGTTCTTTATATTTTTATTTTATCATGATGTTACTTTTGTCCCTTACTGTATTTCTTTTCAGAGAAAAGGGCACTTGTTAATAATATACAGGGTGAACAAAATGCAGGACTCATAGACAATTATTTTTAAAGGGTTGCACTTCTCTTCTAAACATTTCCTTATTTCTTTCAGTTTCTTCATTTCCTTATTTTTCCTGTGGGAAAAATGTTAATTCATGAAACATATTGTAATTGACTTATGGGCATGGACTTTTGGAACACCCTGTATATATTCCCAATATCTTGTTAACAAAAAGCAGTTGATGCCATAGAAATTAGGATATCAAAGTTCTGAGTCAGATAGCATGAACTCTCTGTGTTCAACAAATTGACAGCAGGATTATCTGGAGCCAGTGTAGAATAAAGCTTCACACAAGGTTTTAAACAATCAAAGTTGAGTGATGAAGCTCACAAAGTGACATTGGATAGTTCTAGCATATCTCTGAGAGTAATCATGAGAATTATTATCATGCTCCAAAAAATTCTGTTTTGCTCTTTTGACCTCCTTTACTCTCTCTTCCTGGTTCATAATATTTAACTTATGCTTAACTAGAATCATCTCCTTCTCATTTTCTAATCTTGTGGTGTTTTTGTAGTCTGCTTTCTAACTCTTTAATCTCCTCCTATAGCCTGTTTTGTTTTCCCCACCTTTCTTTATTTCTTTTAGCCATGCAGGCTATTGTTATTCCCCTCAAATACGCTTTTGCTGTGTCCCATAATATCTGTATTGAGGTTTGTTGGACAGTATTCTCCTTAAAAAATAACTCCATTTCTGTTTTAATTTTTGACACAAATTTTTCTCTTTTATGATCTGGGGGTTTAATGTCCATCTTTTCCTCAATTTTTTCCTTCCCTTCCAAATTATTTTTAATGGATTGTGGTCTGCCCATAAATTTGTCATAATCTCTACTGACTCTAATTCATTTCCTAGTTCTACATTCATCCACTCCATATCTAATCGCGACCACAACTTATGTGGATTGGAGTAGAAGGTATATTATTTTTCCCCAAATTTAATCTCCTCCGTTGATCCACCAGATTCAGTTCCTGTATCATCTCAAAGAAGGATGTTGGCAGGCTTTTCCTTTTCCTTTTCTTTTTTATACCACTAATATAATCTTTTCTTATGTCTGTGACTGCATTAAAATCCCCCACTATACATATATTTCCTTGTCTAATTTCTAAAAATGTATCATGTAAATTACTATAGAATTGATTCTGATTTTCATTCAGGGCATAAATTACAACTAATAACATTGGTTTTTGACATATTTCTAATTCAAGTATCAGCATTCTCTCATTGGGGTCTACATATTTTTCTACTGCCTTTATTCCTTCTTTGATGTATACAGCTATCCCACTCTGTTTCTGATCCTTCCTAGTTTTGGGTACTCTAAGCATTTCCGAAACTGTTCTTTAATATGCACTTCTTGCAGACATATTATGTCTGCTTTTTGTTTAGCCAATCTCATTAGTATTTGTTTTCTTTTAATAGGTGAGTTCAGTCCATTGATGTTTAATGATATTAGCCTGGTTTTATCTTCCGTCATCCTACCTATGGGTTGGTATCTGCCTTCTATTAATTCTTGTATCTCTTTGTGGGCGTGATCTTAGTTTCATTCCTTCCTTCTCTCCTTGCTCAATTGCCTCTTTACTTCTTCCTTCTTGTTCCATTTCTCCTAGTTCCTGTCGTTGGTCTTCTTGGCTCCCTGTCTCCAGGTCATCCCTGCTACTGCTTTCTTCTTCCATTCCTACTATTTGGTCATATAGGTCCTGTGCTTTATCCAAATTGTCTATTTTCAGCCTCTTCTCCTGCCATGTTACTAACATCTCTTCCGGGATAAGCCATCAAAATGCTACATTTCTTTTAATCAGTTGTGTTGCCAAAAATTTATAATCTCTTCTGTACTCATGTACTTTCTTCAGGATCTGTTTTAAAGTTTGTATCTCTTTATCTTTATATATTAACAGTTCATCCCTCGTTATTTTATATATTATGTCCCGTACCTTCTTCCTGGCAAACCTAACATAGACTTCTCATGTTAGTCTATTATGTCTCGCATAGCTGGTTTGAGTTCTATAGGCTTCGTCAATTTCTAGCAGGATCTCTCGACTTTCTCTCTGTAAAATTGGTGCAATTAGATCTGCCATGATAGTGCTCAGATCTTCCTCTCTGTTCTCCATGATGTTCTGGAACCTCAAGTAGAAAGCAGAACGGTCCATTCTGAGATGTATAATTTGTTCCTCTAATTCCTTATTCATTGTCATCATCTTTCTATCTACTAACTCTAGTTTCTTCTCATTTTGCTCTGAACTCATTTCCACTACTTGTAATTTTTGTTCATTCTTCTCAATAGTTTGTTGTATTGTGTCTACTTTGTCTTCTAACTTGTTGAAGTTCCCCTTCATTTCCACATGGTTCCTTGATATGTTCTCCTGCATCTTCATCTGGTGCTCCTGCAACTTCATCATGTTCGCTTGGATTGCCAGCAGTGATGTTTGTATTGTTTGTATGTTGGATGTTGTACTTTGCTTTTCGGCCCCCAACATTCTCTCAATCGTCTTCTGGCCAGCAGGGGATGAGACTGTCAATACTGGGCTGGGTGTTATCTTCTTTGTCATTCTCAAGGTTGATGTTATGGCACTTGTCATGTTTTTGAAACTTCTATTTGCTTCTGCCCACACTAGCATCCATGTTATGTTCTATTTCAAAGTTTTACTTTGGTTGATCTGGTTTTTTTCTTTTCCTTTCCTACTTGTTTCTACTTTAAAACCTACCCCAATTTATCAAATTTTCCTTATCTTAAATATTTAAACCTTCCCAATTTACTGTATCCCTACCAATCACAAAGCATACCTATCTACCTCTCAACCAAGCTTTTTCTCACTATTCCTATACTATTTATCCTGTTTATATACTATATTGCGATAATTCCTTTTAATCCATATACTAAATGTTCTTAATCAATTCTATTAAATACTAAATATCTTAGATTTAACGTATGTAAGAATTCATTATTGTTCCAATAAGTGAAATAATAATAGCACTCTTATCAATATAACAAACTAATTAATTGATATTTCTCTTACAGAAGGAAAGAAAAAGAAAATATGGTTATTGATTATAAGTTAGAACTTAATTATGCATAGATATAGAAGTAGTATAAATATTTCAGTATAGATATATCAATGTAGATTATAATAAATTATAGCAGAGCACAGGATATAAATAGTGTATATCTATAAATATATAAGTCTTATCTTATAGACATAATCAAACAAAATCTATAAATCCAGTTTTTCACCCCCCCAAAGCTCCTTAGGTTTCTTAATTTAGATTTAACCAACAATCCCAAATTTTGAACTTAATCACTCACTGTCAGTACCATCAGAAACTATCTTTCAGTCCAATTCTATTCTGTTGTCTCTAGCGTTCCTTTCTCCTCTTTCCTCACATCTCACCTCTACTTTCTCTTTCCTTCTGCTACTTTCTGTTTCTCTTCTCTGTCTTATTATTATTATTATTATTATTATTATTATTATTATTATTATTTATTTATTTGACTTGTATGTCGCCCTACTCCCTAAGGACTCAGGGCGGCGAACATTAAAACAGAGCAAATTTACAATAAAAAACAATTAAATAAAACAAGCCGAATACATTAAAACATTAAGAAAAGATTAAAACCCTAGCTCCCCCCCCCGGGTCATTCCAGGCCGGCCTGTTGGAACAACCAAGTCTTCAGGTCTCGGCGGAAGGAGCGGAAGTCAGGGGCCAAATGGAGATCCACAGGGAGATGATTCCAGAGGGCTGGCACTCCCACGGAGAAGGCCCTAGCCCTGGGAACTGCCAGCCGACAATGCCTGACCGACGGTATCCCAAGGAGGCCCCTCCTATGAGAGCGGACAGGGCGATCGGAAAGTGATGCTGGCAGGAGGCGTTCCCACAAGTACCCTGGACCCAAGCCATTTAGGGCTTTGTAAGTTGTTACTAACACCTTGAAGGTAATCCGGGAGACAACCAGCAACCAATGCAAGCCACACAGGAGGGGTGTAACATGGGAGTATCGGGATACTCCCATCACAGCCATGGCGCATTCTGCACCAGCTGTAACCTCCGGGTCATCCGCAAGGGCAGCCCCATGTAAAGAGCGTTGCAGTAGTTGATTCTGGAGGTGACGAGCGCATGAGTGACCATTCAAAGGGCATCTCAGTCCAAATAAGGGCAGAGCTGGCGAACCAGCCAAACCTGGGCAAAAGCGGTGTGAACTTCACACTTTCTCTTTCTCCTTTCAATCTCCTTCAGTTCAGTGTCTGTCTTGTCAATCTCCACACCTCACAGGTCTCACCATCTCCTTCAATCAAATGTCTGTCCAGTCCTTCCACTCTCTCCAACTTGCCGTTCTTGCCTCTTGCTTCCTTCTCATTTCACTGCCTCCACTTTCTCGGTTCCTTCTTTAAATCTTTCAAATACTCTTTCTTCTTTCTGGATCCTCCTCTGTATATCCACTCGTCTTTCCTCGCCACCTCCTGGAATCCTTCACTCAAAGTTCTGTGTCCTCTCTTTTCTTGATCTTTTCAGTCTATGCAATTTTGCTGAATCACTGCTCATTCCACCAAATCGCCGCCCGTTCCTCAGGGATTCCCCACCTTCTGAGGATTCCCTTTTCAGTAAAAAATTCAGTAAAAACTTTCTTTTGGCAAATCGCCACCATTGCATCTCTGGGATTTTCTGATCAGCTGTAATGACATGATCTGTTAGAAATCTCTTCACTTCCTTCTCATCTGTGGCTTAGTCACAGCCTCAGGTCTGCCATACTAGTATGACAGGCACTTTCACTTCAGGTTTCAGGAGTTTCCTTTTGTAGTGGTGGGAGATCGCCTTTCACCTCGCCATCGTCCAGGCTTCCCCTCTATTACACTTGGCTCTCCAGGTTCTTTGTGCCCCCAAAGGGTCCCCAAAGCAAAAGAATGGGTTCCAGGAATGGAGGAGACCGTTCTCTTTCCCCCCTTTCATCATGACCTCACCACCAGAAGCTCCCACCAAATCTCATTTCAATCTCCGTTATTATCTGAAGATTAACAGCATGTCAGTAAAAGCTCTCAGACATATAATTGCCTTATTTTCTGTTTTAATCATTCTAAAGACTTGCATAACAAGTCATCTTTCTAAGTTAACAGGTACTTGTCCAGTCTCTTAATAGCCTTAGGAGTTAGCTGAGATATAATTACAAAATTATTTTCTGTATCCTTGGATGAATGCTTCCTACCTCAGTGCCTCCACAAACTGCTTTCATTCATGAGTCAGTCTTAAAATATTTATACTGAAATATGGAAATTGTTGAAGAAAAGAAGGTAAACCACAACAACTGCATTATGAAGACTTAGAAAATTATCAGAAGTGATCTTTACATGGCAAGTAACTAAGCAAATATGGAAATTTGAGATTTATTACCCAGTGTATTTTATATTGGTTTAATTCAATGGTACACCAAATGTTTTAACTATTTTGCTGAACTTTAGTAATAAAAGTATGGGAATTATACATATAAGCCCACAATAAGCACACAATAAACTACCATGCATAAAATCAAATACAATTATTTTTTGAAATTGCAGACATTCCAGTAGCTTTTTAAATGTTTCTGTATACAATTCAGAGAGCTGTTCTTTTATTCTACAAAATCCTTCATGCCTTGAATCCTAAGAAGAAAAATTGGTAGAAAAAAGATGTAGGACAATTTCTCTGACTGACACTATTCTATTGAATGTACCTAAGTGAATGAAAGAGACCACAGAGTTGCCTACATATGTATTTATAGAATAGAATACAATAACAGAGTTGGAAGGGACCTTGGAGGTCTTCTAGTCCAATCCCCTACTTAGCCAGGAAACCCTACACCACTTCAGACAAATGGTTATCCAATGTCTTTTTAAAAACTTCCAGTGTTGGAGCATTCACAACTTCTGGAGGCAAGTTGTTCCACTGATTAATTGTTATAACTGTCGGGAAATTTCTCCTTAGTTCTAAGTTGCTTCTCTCCTTGATTAGTTTCCACCCATTGCTTCTTGTCCTGCCCTATTCTATTCTATATCACAGTAACTCACTCAAGCCTGGGAACACATCACATCTTGAATGCTTTGGAGAAGGCTGGAATAATCAGAGCCACCAAGTCTCAGGGTATGGTTTTCCAAAGGGCAGGCATTGTGACAGAAAAAACTGACCTGACCAGAAAAGACAATATTTTGCTAATGACCCTTCACAACCTGGGACTCCACTGAAGCTAGTGATGAGGCAATTCTTATTCATAGAAATGAAACCTCCCAGCCAACTTTCCAGCCAAGTATGCTAAAGTCCTGGCAGTCCAGAAGCTCAGTATTCAGACATCTCAAGATGAATGGCTTCCTGATTGATTTTGCTTGTGGAAAGCCACAGGTGGTCACAAGTTTCTATCGCATGACATATTTTCTGCAAGTGACCTGCAAGTTTTGCTTAATGTTGGGAGTGGGGAGTGCCGGGAATGTAGTATTAAGTGATGTAGTCATGTGACTCATGCTTTATGGTGGCATTGCTTATCAATGGAAATTCCAGGCTCCCCATTGTTGTTGCTAAGCAGTGACTACCTGTATTAGAATTAACTGAATGTGAAAGAGCACTGCATAAGAAAAGGCTCAACAGTTCTTAATTTCATTTTGTTAATAGTGCAATCTTACAATCTAAACAGATTATTGTTTTGCCATTGAGAAAATTTCTTAGCACTTTCCTCATTATAAAAGTAAACATTCAGTAAGGAAGCCCAACGGGACAAGTTTGAAATGATTCTTTTCCTGGAATGTTTATTCCAAACTTTCAATAAATTGCTGAACTTTAAATAATGAGAACTGTTCATTCCTGTGTATATGAACCCAAATATATTTGTGCAGCTGCTGTGGAATATCTGACTCTTCTATTAAGGTGATGGAGGCAGCTTAATGCATTCCGACGTCAGTGTTAGGCAGCTGGCTTGAGAGTGCAACTTGAAACATGGAGCAGACGTTAAAGCAACTTTTTAAACTCACAGCAGATAGAATCATTGTATTTCTGTTTGTAGAGAATTTGATGGAGGTGAGTCAGGAGTAATTAATGGATGCTCAAAAGGGCTCATGACTATTGATTACCAGCTTTTAATCATTGCAGAAAAAGGGACAGTGCTTCAAAACAATCCATCTTCTTTTTCTGTCTGATCAAGAACTGATTACGCCAATTTTCCAGTTACATAACATTTTTACATGAAAATGCTAAGTAATAATTCATTTCCTACAATGGAGCATTCACTTTAATAGAGAGACCTCTTTCTTCCTTATTGATGCAGCACTAATGGCAGCACTTTAAAGATGTTACTAGGCAACTTTGGATTAATGACAACATGAGAACATTGGAGAAAGGGTTGTAGGTAATAGGCAAGCTCATTTAAAGATTTTAATCTTTAGTATCTGTGGCTCATCCCAAAACACGATGTAGCACTCATATAACATTTGTTGAAGTCCTTGAAGTTTCTGGATAAATTCACAAGTTTTATAAAGAACTGTTTCAAGCTGAGCTCTTATGGAAAAAGGCCCTGTTTAAGCTAAACAGTTGAAACATATCAAGATTTGCAGCTTTTGCCATCAGTTCACTGCAGAGGAAGGAGTTTTCTTATTATTATGGGTAGGTTTGTGCAAACTAATAAAGTCCCTGTCGAGAAGAGCTTATTGCTCTGACTAACAAGATACTTGGATTGCAAAGAATTCAACAAAAGGCATATCTACGGTATCTCTCTCTCTCTCTCTCTCCCTATCCATCCATCTATCTATCTATCTATCTATCTATCTATCTATCTATCCTTCTATCTCTATCTCTCTACCTCTCTATCCATCCATCCATCCATCCATCCATCCATCCATCCATCTATCTATCTATCTAGCCATCTAGCCATCTAGCCATCTAGCCATCTAGCCAATCTAGCTATCTAGCTATTTAGCTATCTATCTCCTGGCTAAGTTGAATTTGTTCTGATGTTTTTGTAAGTTTTTCCTTACTGTTACATGTTACATATTTTTTGTATATTTATTGTTGTGTATTTGAAATGGGCAGTGATATAAAACTGCTAATTAAAATGAATATAATATTACAAGTTATATAAAACTGAAATAAAAAAGTTTAAGAGAAAAAAAATCAGATCTCCAAACTCAGTAATGATAATCTTCTTAGGCATTGGCAAGAGAATATCAGTTCTACTAGGAAAAAAAGTCACCTACTGCAGAGAGGCAATCTGCTGGACCAACAGACATGACCTTAAATGGAGCACTGATCTAATCACTGGGAGAGGAAGGTAGCCAGATCCTAATCCATGTAGAACTTTAAAGGTGACAGTCAACACACTGAATTTCACCCAGAGCCAAGGTAAAGTTCTCATAAACTAACAAAACTGGGTAAACTGAGGGGCACTTTAAATTATTCCAGCCATTACATTCAGGACTAGATTTAGCTTCCAGATGGTCTTCAAGGATAACCCAAGGAGAATGGGTTACACTAATCCCAAATTAGAGATGATCAATTAGAGATGAATTATTTTGAATTGGGTCTACTGATCCATGCATTTTAATAATTGGTTCACAAGACAATAATGTGCAAAGACCTTCCTTGCCAGAACTGCTATTTGTTTCCAAAATAAGTGTTGTGAAATCTGGAGTATCCTTAGGTTAAAGTCATCTCAGTCCAGGAGATAGTAACCCACTC
This sequence comes from Naja naja, assembly GCA_009733165.1. Lineage (NCBI taxonomy): Eukaryota > Metazoa > Chordata > Lepidosauria > Squamata > Elapidae > Naja > Naja naja. The sequence continues at coordinate 93,133,906 of CM019149.1, read as the reverse complement.
CATAACTGAAGACAGAATATCACTAATTTTGCTTGACTTTTGATCCTTTATCTACTTTGTCTTAGCCAGATTGAGTCTGAGACTGTTTTATTGCCTTCCAGCTCTTGTAGCCTCCAGACACTGAAAAAGCATCTTGACAACAGCAGAAGTAGCTTGAATGCATCTCTTATTCTGCTCAGAGCTGAGTTGTTACATTAATTATCTTCAAATCAAGCTCCCCATTTGCAAACTTCTTGCATTACACGCCATCCAGTTTGATGGAGAGTACTTAGACCACAATAGATTTCTTATGTATCCATAAACACTGAACAATAAAAAAGCTGAACAGCATAGAATTCAATTCCAAAAATATATAGTGATATTCTGTCTTAAATTATGGAATGGGTTACTATCTCCTGGACTGAGATGATTTGTAAGCTAAGGATACTCCAGATTTCACAACCCTTATTTCAGAAGCAAATAGCAGTTCTGGCAAGGAAGGTCCTTGCACATTATTGTGTTGTGAACCAATTATTAAAATGCATGGTTCAATATACATACATACATACATACATACATACATATATAATATATGAAATTATATATATATATATATATATATATATATATATATGCAATTATATATATGCAATTATATATATATGCAATTATATATATATGAAATTATATATATATGAAATTATATCATATAAAAATTATATTATATATATTATATATATTATATATATAAAAAAAACCAAGACACAGAACAGGACAATGGCATTGCCCTCCTCCCCTACATCAAAGGCACCACAGATAAAATCAGCAAAATTCTTCACAAACACAATATCAGGACAGCCTTTGGCACTGACCAAAAAATAGCCAACATCTTAAGAAACCCCAAAGACAAGATCCAGCTAGAAAACCAAGGAGTTTATGAAATACCATGCAAAATTTGCCCAGCCACATACATTGGACAAACCAACAGGAGAATAAATGCATGCATGCAGAGAACACAAGACATGAGTCAGAAAAGAAGAAAAAACTTCCTCCTTTTTTTAAAAAATTCATATTTATATCCCGCCATTCTCTGGAGACTCAGGGCAGCTTACAATTTTTGGGATACAACCCAATGCGCTCAGCAATAGCCTTCCTCAGTAATATGCCTGCTTATTACTAAGCGGTACTTTTACAAAGTCAGCTTATTGCCCCAACAATCTTGGGTCCCCAGTTTACCTACCCCAAGAGGATGGAAGGCTGAGTCAACCTTGAGCCTGGTGGGATTCGAGCCTGCAATAATTACAGGCAGCTGGAACTAAGTGCTAGGCTATTAACAGTCTGCACCACCAAGGCCCTTTTCCAGCACCTTAGAGCAACAGGACATGAAATTATTTTGAGGGATCCAAATTAAGCTCCAATACTGAACATTTCAACAAGAGAATAATTAGGGAAGCCATTGAAATAGAGAAACACCCCCATAACATGAATAAATGGGACAATACCTCCCACCTACCAGACACCTGGAAACTAGCCCTAATCAACAAACGAGTCCCAGCCACAAAAACCAACACCGGACCCAAAATAACACATGACGCCATCACCAATGTCCTTCACCAGACTCAAACCCAAACACATCCCACAGACGAAAGGCAACCACCGTCCAGAAACCAGACCACGGCTGCATCACCAGCTGCTACACCCCCCTCCGACCCCCAAACTAAGCAAACTGACACATGCTATGAACACCTAGCCAGACCTCAAGCTTAGAGCCAAACCAAGGCCCAGGATGTCACATCACAGCCTTCCACTCAGGATATTATATCACGGAACTCAGGAGATTACAACACAAAACCTCAGGAGGTTGTAACACAGCCAACGACCCAGGAGATTACAGCACAAGACCCAGGATGTCACAACAATAAAACTCAGAAGGTCATCACACAGCCAGGTAGTTAAAACACAAAAGGCTGAAGTACACACAGCCATTAGCTCTGCCACACAGGTTCTTACAAAAAAGCCAACCAATCAGCAAACATCAATTCCATCAACCAATCAAGAAGTGAAAACACAGCCAACAACACAGCCAACCAACCTGCTTACAACAGAGCCAGCACACCACACCTCCCCTCCAGTATTTATAGAGAGAAGGCAGCTCTGATCATGCTTTGCTGGCACAAGCACAAAGCCGAAAACACCAGCCTGAAGATGGCAAGTGGGATCTCGTTGAAATGTCACCAAGATACTCTCAATCTTACATGGGATAAGACCCAAATACACCAAGACCTGCATACCTTTACCCATGAAAATCTACGAAAACAAATATCCTACCTCTACAGAGAGGAAACCTTCCAGCTGACCAGGATCTATGAGAAACTCAAAGTCCAAAGAGCCACCATCTTATGTGACCTCACATTCCTATGCAATTGCCAAGACAAAAACGTGATCCCCACATGCTTCCAACTCAGATTCCACTCTAAAACCTCAGCCACTGAAAGGATCCTGAAAAGAACTGAATTAGCCCTAATTAGAAACAAACTCCACAGGAAAAGATTCCTACTAGACCAAACCAACAGGGACCTATTCACTCTGCACCTCAAACTCAGTAACAAAATCCACCCAGCACTCTGGGACAAATCCAAACAACTAGCCTGCTGGAGAGCCGAAACAGAAACCTTCCACAAGACAGACACACACCAACAAACTCCACAGACTAGAGAAATGCCAGAAGCCCAAACCACCCCCCACAACAATGCATGAAACAAACAGTACACAACATATCAGACAGAACCCTCACCATAGCAGAAACCAATGTCCTTTCCAAAGGATTCAACTTTGCTGTCGCCCCCAAACGCATCCCCACCAAAAACATCATATGCGAAGTTGAAGCTAGCCTAACCAAAATTAACCCAGATGTAGCCAATAAAATCAGACTTGAAGTCACCAACGTCCTCTGCTCCAGCAGTCCACCCAGAAGCAACTTACACAAAGAAGAACAAAAAGCACTCAGCAACTTGAGGAAAGACAACAACATAATCATTCTCCCAGAAGACAAAGGCAACGCCATGGTTGTGATGAACACATCTGACTACCAATCCAACTATCCAACCTACTCCAAGACCCCGCTTACAAACCTCTAAATACAGACCCCATCACCTACCTGGAAAAAACCACCAAATCCAAAATAAAAGCCTCACCCATCAGTGAAGAGATCCAGCAAAGAATCATCCCCAGAGAAAAATCATCCAGATGCCTTAAGCTCTATGGCCTCCCCAAGATACACAAAGAAGGAACACCACTCAGACCCATAGTCAGCTCCATAGGCTCACTTCTACAGAATCTTGCCAAATTTCTCGCCAAACAACTCCAGCCCTACACAGAATCCATCACCTCACACATACAAAACTCTTTCCACTTCATAGAAACAATAAAGAAACAAAACCTTCAACCCAGTGACCTACTTGTGAGCTTCGATGTCATATCCCTCTTCACCCAAGTACCTATTAAAGAAGCCTTGACAGCTATCCAAAACAAATACAACCCCCCCCCAAGCACATCCTAGATCTGACCAACCATTGCCTATCCAACACATACTTCATCCACAATGGGCAAAGTTACAAACAGATAGAAGGAGCACCTATGGGATCACCCCTCTCACCCATCATCACTAACCTATACATGGAACACTTTGAAACCAATTCTCTAGACAAATCCGAATACAAGCCCAAACTCTGGCTTAGATATGTAGATGACACTTTCATAATTTGGCCACATGGGAAAGAAAAACTGGACAACTTCTTCACACATCTCAACAGCCTACATCCCAAAATACAATTTACCATGGCAACAGAAACCAACAACCAACTTCTGTTCCTGGACGTCCTAATCTACAAAAAACCCAATGGCTCTCTAGGACACACCATCTACCGGAAGAAAACACACACCAACCGCTACTTAAATGCACAATCCCATCACCATGCTGCACTGATCAACTCCGTAGCCAAGACCCTCATCTCCAGAACCAAACGCCTAGCTGACAAAGACCACCTGAGAACAGAATTACACACCCTCACTAATGTATTAATTTCCAATGGATTCCAAAGAAACACAATCACCAACCTAATCCTAAGGGAGACACCCCCCAAAAACCAAGACACAGAACAGGACAATGGCATTGCCCTCCTCCCCTACATCAAAGGCACCACAGATAAAATCAGCAAAATTCTCCACAAACACAATATCAGGACAGCCTTTGGCACTGACCAAAAAATAGCCAACATCTTAAGAAACCCCAAAGACAAGATCCAGCTAGAAAACCAAGGAGTTTATGAAATACCATGCAAAATTTGCCCAGCCACATACATTGGACAAACCAACAGGAGAATAAATGCATGCATCGCAGAACACAAGAACGCAGTCAGAAAAGAAGAAAAAACTTCCTCCCTTTTCCAGCACCTTAAAGCCACAGGACATGAAATTATTTTGAGGGATCCAAATTAATCTCCAATACTGAACATTTCAACAAGAGAATAATTAGGGAAGCCATTGAAATAGAGAAACACCCCCATAACATGAATAAATGGGACAATACCTCCCACCTACCAGACACCTGGAAACTAGCCCTAATCAACAAACGAGTCCCAGCCACAAAAACCAACACCGGACCCAAAATAACACATGACGCCATCACCAATGTCCTTCACCAGACTCAAACCCAAACACATCCCACAGACGAAAGGCAACCACCGTCCAGAAACCAGACCACGGCTGCATCACCAGCTGCTACACCCCCCTCCGACCCCCAAACTAAGCAAACTGACACATGCTATGAACACCTAGCCAGACCTCAAGCTTAGAGCCAAACCAAGGCCCAGGATGTCACATCACAGCCTTCCACTCAGGATATTATATCACGGAACTCAGGAGATTACAACACAAAACCTCAGGAGGTTGTAACACAGCCAACGACCCAGGAGATTACAGCACAAGACCCAGGATGTCACAACAATAAAACTCAGAAGGTCATCACACAGCCAGGTAGTTAAAACACAAAAGGCTGAAGTACACACAGCCATTACCTCAGCCACACAGGTTCTTACAAAAAAGCCAACCAATCAGCAAACATCAATTCCATCAACCAATCAAGAAGTGAAAACACAGCCAACAACACAGCCAACCAACCTGCTTACAACAGAGCCAGCACACCACACCTCCCCTCCAGTATTTATAGAGAGAAGGCAGCTCTGATCATGCTTTGCTGTCACAAGCACAAAGCCGAAAACACCAGCCTGAAGATGGCGTGTGGGATCTCGTTGAAATGTCACCAAAATACTCTCAATCTTACACGGGATAAGACCCAAATACACCAAGACCTGCAAATCTACGGAGGCAGCTTCCCTGCCCGAGAAGCAGCTGAAACACTTCCACAGTTCCCGCCGGCGCTGCTGCTGTTATTGGAGACGGTGCTGGTGAGAGGCATCAGTGCTGGCGGGAACCATGGAAACTACAGAGGTGGCTTCCCCTCCCGAGAAGCAGCTGAAATGCTGCCGGTGGAGGAATGCGCAGCACTACAATCACAGCAGCAGCATGGGCAGAAGGGAAAGCAACAGCGGTGGAGGAAGCAGCAGCAGCAGGTGCCAAAGTTCTCGCGATTTAAAGTGCCCTGCTGAGGCCGACATCCACGCTGCCACCACCCGCCTGCTGACCTGGCCTGCAACCAGCACCACCATACCCGGGTCTGCAGCAAAGGTGCTTGGTGGTGGTAGGGAGCCCTCCACGCTCCGCCATGATCGGCCATTAGGAGCAGCTGGTTGTGAGGTGTGGCTGCCCACAGGGCGCTCCTAATGGCAAGTTTCCCCCTGCCCTTCTCCCCATTTTGCATGTTTTAAAATAGGCCTAAATTTGGGGGGAGTGTCTTAATTTCATTTTATGCCTAGAAAACATGCTGGGTCTTCCTATTGGGGGGGCGTATTGTTGGAGAAACACGGTATACATATACATATATGTATACATATACGTACACGTATACATATACATATACATATATGAAAAAAGCTTAGATAGAACATTCATATAATCCCACTTGATCATACCATTCTGTGGTCTGGCGTAGTCAAATCTGGTTATAACATTTCAAAAGTAGAATGTACCACCCACACGCCTCACCACTTATGTATCAAGTATTTTTTTCCTAGTAGTTTTAAGCTGTTTTCATCTGAATCACAAAAGGAACATGGAGGCAAGAAGATAGTGAGTCATCACCAGGCAAAGTTCTTGCAGAACTGTTAAACATCTCTCTCTTTTCCTTTCTTTCTCTTAAAACCACCCATATATGCATGTTATTCCTTTTCAATATTTTGCAAATTACAAAATTGCAGGAAAGAAGTAATTAATAGTAACCTAAAGAAATTGAAGACATGAGATAAAAAAAACAAAAATAATAGGAACTAGATATAGTTTATACCTACAGCCTTTCAGATATCTTTCCTCACCTTTTTAGCTTTGCAAACTATCTTTGCTTCCACCATATACAAACAAAAAATACCCCACAATTTGATATATTACTTTTCAGTTCCATACTCCAGATTATATTATATAGTCTATTCTAGCACTCATTACTTCATTTTCACAGCCAACAGTATGACATTGATAGCAATACAGTTTGGTGCTCTGGTGAAGGTGCTGGTCTAGAAACCAGGAAATTGGGAGTTCTAGTCTTATCTTAAGCATGAAAGCTGGCTAAGTGATTTGGGGCCAGTCACTCTTTCTCAGTACAATAAGGGCTGTTGTAGGAAAAATAGGAGGCAGAAGGAGTATTTATGTACATCTGCTACTTTGGCTTACTTATAAAAGTAATAAAGGTGGGACAAAAATCTAATAAATAAAAAAATTAATAACTAAACAAACCCACAATCATATTTTCAACCAACATCACAACATCTCTAACATCACCACTAGAATTTCTTAAATATTTCTCTATAAATAGATTAAACATGCAATGGGACACCAAGTATCCATGTTCACTTACTTCCATGCATTCTTTACTTTTGAAATGTATTGCTCTTACTGCCCTCAGCGATCAACCTTCAACCATATCTGTGCAAAACATTTCATAATTCATTGCCTATTGTATGCTTTCTCTAAATCTCTAATGAATGTGCAACATTTTTTTTCCTTTTCACAATTCTGCTCTGGTCTGTGTACTCCCTCCAAGAAGAAAGCCATGCTGGGGTCTCCATATTTACTCATTGTCACTCTTTGAGTTGGAATGTTGCTCAGTGCAGTATCTTGTTAAGGCACAATTTATTTTTATACTCACTCTTGCTGTCTTTGTATTGAAGAACAGAAACCATATTCTTCCAGTTATCAGGCACAGATGTAGTCATCAAGCATATATTGTGCATGTTGCCCCCTTCCCATGAGCAAATCACATCCATACTTTAATGTTTTTCAACTTACACACCTGTATTTACAGTCCAATCGTTTTTCAACAATCCTAAAAATATATATAAGTTCCTTTGTGTACTTTTCATAATAAATGCCTGTATATATAACTAGAGTTTTGAAGCATTGTTTTTGTAATACTTCATCAGTTCGTCATTTGTTTAGCTTTACATCAAATTTGTTCTGCTGGTAGCACCCTCATATCACAATTTCATTATTATTCTTTATAGTGTTTATTTCTTCTTATGGTGAATACAATGTGTTATTAAAAATTATGTCAGTTCACAGATAGTACAGTACTCTACTCATTAATAAGTAATCATTAATCACTCTTATAAATAATTGTGATAAAACGTCCATCATTGAAGTCTTAGAGGTCTCAGGCTGACTTTTTATTGAAATGCATACAAAACAGAGGTGGTGTTCAGAAGGTTCTGACCAGTTCTGGAGAACCGGTAGCAGAAATTTTGAGTAGTTCAGGGAACTGGTAAATACCATCTCTGACTGGAGATTTTACAGTATCCTTCTCCTGTCACGCCCACCAAGCCACGCCCACAGAATTGGTAGTAAAAAAATGAATCCCACACTGGTCTAGAGGCTATGGTTAAGGGAACTAGGTAGTATGTCTACCCTAATAAAAGAAGGATTAAGGATGACTTGATAGCTGTATTCCGGTACTTGAGAGGCTTTCAAAGACAAGAGGGGATCAACTTATTTTCCAAAGTTCCTGAGACAAAACTCAATCATGTGCATGTAATGCATCAAGAAAATATCTAGTATATGTGCATATGTCAAAGTTGGGGTGTGTGTGTGTGTGTGTTTGTATAAATAAGAACATTAACAACTTTATCAAAATCATTTAGCTGCCATAATTTCAGTTTTATTTGCTTAATAAATGTCTATCTAAATGTATTATACTGTTCTTGGAGAATTGCCAGAGAACTCCAGATATAGTATATTTTGTTTTACAGAAGTAAAGTAAAAAGCACATATTGATGAACTAAATAAATGAGTGAACAGAAAATCCATAATTAAGCTAATTGGAATTTTTATGTTCCTAAAAGTTGCTAAAATAATAAGCATAATATCTATACCACAGCAATAGCAACAGCAGCTCTTCCAGACTTTACTCTGCTAGTGTCAATTATTTTTTCTAAGAAAATACAATGTAGAATTCAACAAATTTTCTTTTTACTCTAAATACCCGGATTGACAATAGAAGTGATGAACTAGATATCTTCCTTTTAAAAACATTTGATTGGAACAATGCTTTCTCCTCATTAAAATGTTTCTGGAACAACATTACATCACAATGTTTCCATGTTTCCATGGCAACATAGCAGTTTACTTGGTGATTGATTGCAATGTCTGTATTGCTCTCAAATTGCTGAAAAAACTTAGAAAAGACGCTCAACTTAGAAAAGATGTTGCTATTTTTATCTTGTGTGTATGTGTGTGTGTGTGTTCTACCACCGAAAACTGCACTGCATTTTTATCTCCTCAAAACACTTTCTAATCTCAATCTAATGTTAAATTTAGTGGAAAAGTTTCTAATAAATCATTCAAAGGAAATACTTTTATATTTATCAAATATTGTTTCAGTATTTTCAATCCTCAAAGAATAAGTTTGCTTGCTTCCTTGCTTGCCTATTTATTCACTGCAAAAATTTCTGTGCTACTTTGGTGATACAACTCTTGATTGCTTTTGAGTATACAGTACAGATTTTATATCTGGTCTACTTCAGTGGTGGGATTCAATTTTTTTTACTACCGGTTCTGTGGGCGTGGCTTGGTGGGCGTGGGAGGGGAAAGATACTGTAAAATCTCCAGTCAGAAGTGGTATTTACCGGTTCTCTGAACTATTCAAAATTTCTGCTACCGGTTCTCCAGAACTGGTCAGAACCTGCTGAATACCACCTCTGGTCTACTTATAAATAACATATAATAATGACAGAGAACAGATAGAATTTACAAACCAGATATGTAAATGGTGTTGGTTTTGAGTTGTAGTTCTAAGGTTCTTCCCTAAAAAAGGGTTTTATAATAAAATATTTCTAATAATGCTGATTTAGCAATAAACCAGATCCTTAAAGGCATACAAATAATGTCAAAGCCGATCCATTTAAATTCTGTTATAATAAGCATAACATAGACAAGTTAAGGCTAGTGACCAAAAAGATGGCAGCAAAGAAAATACATAAACCCAAAGCAATGTTAGTCCAGTAATCTTTGACTGGCAGATTTATGAGGTGTTAAAACTCACTGGCTGGCTACTCATGTAAGTATCATAAAATGCATCAAACCATTTAACCCAATTCCCAAGCACTTTTTATATCTGGAAATGAAGTGACAGCATTGTATAGTTTTTATTATACAATGCACCAATACAGAAGCACCATAAAAGCCATCAGAGCTAAGCAGTTCACTCACAGTGCAATTTGGTGTATGGAAGAAAATCTGGCCTTAGTTTACGATTTGCTCCAGTGGGATGATTTGTAGAGCCAAAGCAACCCTTCAAAGCATTGCATAGTCTTGATATTTGATAACATTCTCTGTAGGAGACCCATTTTGGTATAGTGGTTAAGGCATTAGGCTAGAAACTGGGAGACTGTGTGTTCTAGCCCTGCTTGAGGCCCAAAGCTAGTTGGGCTAGTCACTTTCTCTCAACCCTAAGAAGGAGGTAATGACAACTCACTTCTGAAAAACCTTGCAGGCATTTCTCTAGACAGTCTCAGAACCATACATGACTAAATGGAAGACAGGGAAAAAAAAACCTCAATTCTCTGTGGGCCAAAACCACAAGATGTCACTATAGGACAAGTTGTTAACTTTCAGTGGCTTAAGGCTGACAGCAATAGACAATAACTGATGCGAACAGAAGAATAAAATGGAAACAGATGGGATGTATGCATATTCTCCAAAGTCATCAGAAGATCTTTTAAAGAAAATGGAGCGTGGAAGGTGATGGGGTGTGCGATTGTTTTTTCAGCCAGCCTGCAGTATATGTTGCAGTTCCTGAATTGTCTATCTAGTTTTTAAAGATCATTGAAAATAGATTCCTATCATAATTGATCTTCTGGGAGACATGGAAGACTGAATACCTCCATGTAGCTGAGGTTGTGAGGAAAATAGGAGGAGGAAGGTGTGTTGGATATGTTCACTGCCTTAGCTTATTTATAAAAATAAATAAAAATGGGATATATATATATATATATATATATATATATATATATATATATATGAGATTTTCACGGTAAAGGTAGGTCTTGATGTATTGGTCTTGTCCTGTGTAAGATTGAGAATACCTTAGCGTTGGACAATCTCATCCGTCATCTTCAGGCTGGTGTCTTCAGCTTTGTTCTTCTGGGAGAAGACACCAGCCTGAAGATGACGGATGAGATTTCCAAACGCTGCCAAGGTATTCTCATCTTACACGACAAGACCCTACACCAAGACCTACATACCTTTACCCTGAAAATATATATATATATATATATAATGGGATATATATATAAAATAATCTCTTGCTGTCTCTTCTGAAGCTGACTGTAATGAATTAATTAATCATTTCAAAGATCTAACTGATGATCAAGTTCAAATTATCATATTTTGGACATTATGCAAGGACATGCTCTCTTGAAAAGGACATGCTCTCTTGAAAAGTCCCTCTGTAAAAATATGGAGGAAAGGAGATGACCAGGAGCATAGTAAATGGACTTGAATATAGTAGCGATGGGTTCATTGCTAAGTGATCTGAAGGTCCAGGCTGAGAATAAATCATTCTGGAGAAGATGCATTTATATGATTATTAAAAATAGTATACGATCACTTAATGAATCAGTTAAGGCAGATCCTTTTAGGCCCTCATTGGTTACTGATGCCAATCTAATGTGGAGCCATTAAATCCTATTTAAGTGCAATTGGTCTTCTAGTTTTGCATTCACCATACTGTTTTGCTATGACAGAACTAAACTTGTCAGTTAGAATGTCACTTTGGTAAAACTGTGTTAGATTATATCTACAGTATTCTCCTTGTCCACTCAAATAGTTACCTTGTCAAAGAAGGTAGAATTCTTTGCTATTGTCTCACATGGTGGCACTGTTTTCAGGGTGGTTATAAATTACCTCTTTTATTATGTTCTGATGTTTTTCAGGTTATTTCAATCTTTTTTTCCCTGCTTAGATAAACCAGGGGAACAAATTTTTCTTCTCCAGTCCTCTAAAATCCCCCAATATTCCAAGTTTACTAAAGACAATTGACACAGGTCAAAATTCTTTTCTGAAACTGGAAATGCTCAAGTGAGCAGATGTGATAGCTACTGTAGAATCATGAGATTGGGTGTGCTTATTCCAGCCTTATTTCCATCCACAAGCCAAATAAGGCTCAGAGATGGTTAGTAAGGATGAGAGAGATAAACCGTGTGTGTTCTAATATTGTACTCCCATTATTTTTTCTTTGTTGGATATTTTCAAACCTTCCAACAGTAACTTTAGTGATGGCCATTTTGGGTTGAGTTCTCCTTTAGTAAATATAATTTGTCCAGCCATCAAACTTAGAACGTTTCACTTTGGGGGGAAAAAATCAATCTCCCCTTTTTCTTTATTATTCCAAATAATACACTGTCAAGAAACCAACAAGAAATTGGAATTTCAATAAAACATTTATTGGTGCAGTTTCTTATTCATTTATCAATATTACAAGACAGCTATTCTGGGTCAAATCTATAAATAAGACTTATCAGCTTGCAGACTTTTCATTTCCTTCCTCAGTTTTAGTGAGTGTGGAATTAGCTCCTTGTTCTTCTAGACATCCGATTAGCTACTATGACCAGGGAGGTGCCTCTCCTAATTTAACAGAGGTGTTTATATGTATGTTGGTGTTGTTTTTGACAGCCCACATTGGGAAATTTGATTAGTAAATATTTTGATTTATTAATAATACTTCCAAAAATATATCTATCTCACAGAAGCACTGCTTTTCCTCCCCCTCTGTGGATAATGGTTCAGTTCTAGTTTTTTGTGCATTGCTAGTTTAGAATGAGGAGTTTCAATTACAGGTACCATTGACTTATGACCACAATTGAGCCCAAAATTTATGTTGCTAATGAGACAGTTGTTCATTGGGTCCCCCTCATTTTACAATCTTTCTTGCCACAGGTTAGATTGTTAAGTTAGTAACCGTTGTTAATATTGTTATGTATGTAGGTTTGAATGTCATTGGTTTAGTTTGAATTGTTCTTGTAAAATGTCAAATATGATTGGTTAGAAAAGTGCGGGAAAACTCTGCACCCTGATTGGCTGGCAATTGCGGCTGCTGGCTATAATTAGCAGCCGTAGCACAGCCAAGATGGATCCATTCGAGCTGTAGTCACTAATAAACTCTTCACTGAAGCTCTTCGCGTCTGACTCTTCATGCAAACATAACACTGGCGATCAAGGTGGGATTCCCCTGAAGAGAAGACGACGCGGAAGACAAAGAAAAGCGAGATGGCTGCGCTGAACACCCCCCCAGCCCCATTCGATCCGGCGGCAGATGACTGGGAATCATATGCGGATCACTTCCAAATGTATTTGGAAGGAAACGACCTTGCCGACATCTCCGAGAAGCGGAAGAGGGCGGTCTTTCTTACGCACTGCGGTCCAGCAGTCTTCAACATGGCGAAGACATTGGCAGGAGCTGCAGACGTGAAGGTAATGGAATGGCCTGATTTAGAAAAGCTTTTAAGAACCCATTACGCCCCACAAGTATCATGCCTCATTAAGAGACACGAGTTTTACCGTCGGGATCAAGGGGAAAGCGAAAACGTTAATTACTTCATGGCAAGTCTAAGAGACATTGGGGGTGCATGCGAGTTTAACAACTTGGAGGAGGCCATGCGCGATCGATTTGTTCTAGGGCTCAAAGACAAGGTGCTTCAGAGCAAATTGTTATTAAAAACTAAGATCTCATTGAAGGAAGCCATAGAAGAGGCCTCCTCAGCAGAAGCCACTAAGTCCTCAGCAGCAGCCATGAAGAAAATTAACAAGGCCTCAAGCCATTCTGATGTGGAAAAGTCCACACAACTCATTGCGAGCAAATAGATTCTGAATCAGACTGCAGTGAGGTGGAGGAAGGAATTTATAGACTCAGAATGGAAAAGAAAAGAAAGACCTGGGAAGAAAAGGCAAGACTTTTATTGCAGATTTGGGGGGCACCCCCGCACTGAATGCAAGTTTCTTGATATCATCTGCCTTCGTTGTGAAAAAAGAGGTCACTTAGCAAGAGTCTGCAAATCATCCAGAACTCCACCACACAGAAGAAAGTTTCCTGACAAAGATTTCAAGCCCAACAACTTCAGTGAGAAAATGGGGCACAACTCAGAAGCAAATGGAAAGAATGGAACTCATCAAACAGCCACCATTGGCCATTCTTCAACCTTAAGAAGCAGAAAAGTACATGTGAAGGTACTAATTGAAGAAAGGCCTTGCCAAATGGAAGTGGACTCAGGCTCATATTTATCTATGGTGTCATGGGACACTATTCACAGGCTACTTCCCACCATTCAGAAGAAACATTTCCAGAAGCAAGCACTGACTCTTAAGACTACAAGGGAACAAGATTCCAGTAGTTGGAACAAGAGAATTCAACGTGAACTTCAAAGGCCACACCAAATGTTTGCCCCTGACCATCGTGGACAAGGATCGCCCAAGCTTGCTGGGACTTGAGTGGTTCAATCCACTAGGCATTGAGGTGACTGGCATCAATCACGTGAGCAACTCTGAATGGGAGGAGGCCTTGAAGTCTGAGTTTCCAGAGGTCTTCAGCGAAGGATTGGGCAAGTATATGGGGACCCCTATCACTTTCAACCTAGATCCCAAGGTGCCCCCAATTCGTTTAAAGCCCAGAAGGGTCCCATTTGCTTTAAAGGAAAAAATTGATGCACAATTAGATAAATTAATAGCTCAAGGAGTTTTAGAGCCCACTGACCACTCCAGATGGGAGACACCCATAGTCACACCTGTCAAGACTGATGGGTCAGTAAGAATCTGTGGGGACTATAAGGGACACTGAACCATGCACTGCAGCAGAGTGCATACCCAGTTCCAGTGGTGCATCATCTATTACATTCACTTGGCAGGGGTACAGTCTTTGCCAAAGTGGATCTGGCCCAGGCATATCAACAACTAACAGTTGATGATGCCACTGCAGAGGCCCAAACCATTGTGACTCATAGAGGTGACCTTCAAATGTAAAAGGTTACAATTTGGAGTAATCGTGTGCACCAGGCATCTTCAAAGCCTTATGGAAAGGATGCTCCAAGGACTGCCAGGGGTAGTGCCTTACTTTGATGATGTGTTAATCTCTGCTGAAAATGACACTCAGTTACTAGAAAGACTCAAAGAAGTCCTTACCAGATTCAGGAAAGCGGGGTTAAAAGTCAAGGAAGAAAATATGCACTCTTAAAACTGACAAGGTTGAGTTCCTGGGCTATATGATTGACAAGCATGGCATCCACCAACAGATGCCAAGGTTCAAGCAATCAAAGAAGCCCCTAGACCTAAATGCAAAACAGATTTGCAAGCCTTCCTTGGACTCATTAGCTTTTATCACATGTTCCTACCTCAGAAGGCAACCATTGCAGAACCACTGCACAGATTATTAGACAAAAAGTCTGTTTGGGTCTGGGGGAGGAAGGAACAATCAGCATTTAACAGTATTAAAAGACTAATCATGTCTGATGCTGTACTGATACAGTTCTCTGAGAATTTGCCTGTTGTACTGACTTGTGATGCATCCCCCTTTGCAGTTGGGGGAGGGTTTGAGCCACAGGCTTTCCAGCATTGGAAAGCTATTGCATTTTACTCTCGCACTTTGACCAAAGCAGAGAGGAATTACAGCCAATTGGACAAGGCAGCCTTGGCAATTGTTGCAGCTGTCAAGAAATTTCATGAATATTTTTATGGGAGAACATTTACCATTGTTACAGATCACAAAACCTTTGTTAGGCATTGTGGCAGGAGATAAACCTACACCTACTATCCTGTCACCAAGAATGCTGAGGTGGACTGAATTTCTTGCTGCTTATTCTTACAAACTTATCCACAAGCCTGGCAAAGACATTGGACATGCTGATGCACTGAGTCGTTGCCCACTTTCTTGCCACAAGGAGGACTTTGAACCTGAAACACACACCTTTTCCTAGAAACTGTTGCCAAGCTTCCAGTACACGCTGCTGAAATTGCCAGAGAGACTGCCAAAGACACTTTATTGGCTCCTGTTATAGGCTGGATTAAGAAAGTTTGGCCTCTTCAAGATCTACCTCACCTTGCCCAACCTTTTAAGTCCAGGCAAACTGAATTATCTGTATTAAGAGGATGTATTTTGTGGGGTAACAGGGTGGTTATTCCTGCAAAACTACAAAGAGGTTTGGAAATGTTACATGAGGGTCAACCCTGGTATTGTAAGGATGAAGGGATTGGCCAGGAGTTATGTATGGTAGCCAGGTATTGACAAAATGGTTAAAACTGGGTTGCATCTTGTCCCACCTGTCAGGTAATCAGGCCTGCCCCACTTCTTGCCCCCAAACAGGAATGGGAATGGGGCTGATTTTGCAGGCCCTACCAGAGGGCACACCTTTATTATTATAGTTGATGCATATTCCAAATGGCTAGAGGTCATCCCTATGGCATCCACCACAACTGATGCTGTCATCAAGCAGCTCAAAAACTTTTTGTAACCCATGGGTTACCTGATGTTCTTGTCTCTGACAATGGCCCTCAATTTACATCCAACCTTTTTGAATCCTATTTAGCACAACAGGGTATCAGACATTCCCTCACTGCCCCTGGGCACCCTTCGGCTAATGGCGGGCTGAACGATGGTACGTTTTACCAAGGAGAAACTTCAGCAACTGGGTCCTGGGGACATCACTGAGAAAGTTGAAAACTTCTTAGTGTTCAGCACATCACTCCTAACCCATCTAATAACTTATCCCAGCAGAGTTGTTGATGGGTAGGAAACTTCGTCTTCCCTTGACCGCCTTCATCCCCACTTACGCACCCAACGCACCACTAGATTCCACTTCCAAAGTTGCACATTCAGTGGGTGATTCTGTTTATGCTAAGAACCTTATGGGTGAACCTTGTGGATTCCTGCTGAGATAACTCAAATCACAGGCCCTCGTTCTTACAGGGTACAAACAGAGGATGGAGTCCTCTGGAGCAGGCACATTGATCAACTTAGATCCAGGTTTCTCAGGAACATTGCACTTGTTCCTCTCTAGTTCCCTCACCTGATGTCAATTCTAGGGGAAGGGGAGGAGCAGGAGGATAATCAGCAAGCAAGAATCCATCCCATGTGTAATGAGCCATTATGACAGGAACCATTCCAAAACCTGTCACAATGCCAAAATCCATCCTTAGAAGTGGAAGATTGTACATCACTACCTGACTTGGGTGCCGACATTGGGCTGGAGATGGGTTGGGAGGAGAGACCAGATTCTAACAATCAAACAGGGTCTTTCACAGGAAGTCCCAGTAGGGAAATGTCAGCAGACACATTTCCTCTCTCACTGGGTGAGAACGTTAAAACTTCTGAACCACGAAGGTCTCAACGTACACGTAAGAGCCCCACCTATTTAAAGAATACATTAGATAGGTTGGGGTTTGGTATGGAATGAACCCAGTGGGGAGGGGTGTTATGTATGTAGGTTTGAATGTCATTGGTTTAGTTTGAATTGTTCTTGTAAAATGTCAAATATGATTGGTTAGAAAATTGCGGGAAAACCCTGCACTCTGATTGGCTGGCAACTGCGGCTGCTGGCTATAAGTAGCAGCTGTAGCCTGGCCAAGACGGGTCCATTCGAGCTGTAGTCACTAATAAACTCTTCACTGAAGCTCTTCGCGTCTGACTCTTCATGCAAACATAACAAATATAATCTGGCTTCCCTATTGATTTTGCTCGTCAGAACATCGCAAAAGATGATCACATGACTTCGAGACACTGCAACTGTCGTAAATATGAACCAGTTGCCAAGCATCTGAATTTTGATCACGCGAGGATGCTGCAATGATCGTAAGTGTGAAAAGCGGTCATAAGTCACTTTTTTTCAGTGCTGTTGTAACTTTGAATGGTCACTAAGCAAACTGTAAGTCGAGGACTATCTGTACATAACAAAAAATAGTTGGGTTTTTGAAGATCAGTTTCACTTAATTAGTGTAAAAATGCAGTCAATAATCTGAAATTAATTACTACACTAACAGCTGGAAAGCAATTAACACTCAAACCTTCCTTTCAAACTTTTTAAAAATAGTCTCATTTTATTTTCTTCTCTCATATTCATTAATTAGGAATGTAACTGTAGGACAAATGCTGTCTAGTTGCTGAATTAACACCTTGTCATCCACATTTCATTCATCGTTTTCTCCAACATAGCAATGGATTACTATTTTGAGCAAATGAAGGCTTCGACTTGAATACCAATTGATTATTCCTGTCTTTCCTGCCTCCCAAGAAACAATGGATTGAAAAACTTTAGGTTTTCAGGAGAAAAAGAAAGTTTTCTTTCAGTACATGCTTCATCCCTGGGGGTTTTAAGAAAGGACTGGACAACCAGTTGTCTGAAATGGTATAGGGTCTCCTGCTTGAGCAGTGCATTAGACTAGAAGACCCCCAAGGTCCCTTCCAGCTCTATTCTGATTGGGTTTGGTTCTCCACGATGTCAGGCTTAAATACTCATACATATGGCAAAGAGGAAGAAAACAGATCATGGTAAAGAGATATAATAAATCCATTTAAATTTTTGGTGAGTAGGAAGGGAGGAAGTTTTTCTTCTTTCTTGGTAATAACTTCCTGGGTCACCCAGTTGTGCTATTAATAATAGATTCAGTTTGAAACTTAGATGGTCATCTGGGTTATCAAGTCAATTCTTCAGTGTAGGAAATAAATTAAAATCATCTTTACAGAGAAAAAAACAACCTTGGCTTGAACCAGTGGTGGGATTCAAATAATTTAACAACCGGTTCTCTGCCCGTAATGATTTCTTCCAATAGCCAGTTCCCCAAACTGCTCAGCAAGTTAACAACCAGTTCTCCCGAAGTGGTGCAAACTGGCTGAATTCTACCACTGGCTTGAACTCATCCAGTGAAAGTTAGGCAACCAATACATTCCACAGTTAACCTACTTTTCCTCTAAGGATTTTTTATTCAGCTTTCAACAACAATGACAACCAAACCTACCTTTCTATAACTTAAATCCATTGTGTCATGTCCTGTAAGGTGAACAGACATTAATATGTATGATTCTATGTGATAAGCTTTCTGATATATACTTATCAACATTTTTCACTCATATATGGCATGTGTTTTACACACACACATCCAGACTTCTTTTTCCTCACTTCTAGTCTCTTGTCTTACTGTCCTTTTCTGCATCTCTTCTTTCTCTGAATCCTTCTTAAATTTTAGTAGCCAGAATAGGGCACAGTACTGAAGAAGCATTTGAAACAGAAGAATTTTTAAAATTTGATTCTGTTAAATTTCATTCTTTTATTTTCAATCCATTTAAATAGGCTACCATGAACATTTGTGTGTGTGTGTGTTTGCTTCTGGAGTACAGTATCATCAAGTTTCTGTCGTTTGCACATTTACTAAGTATTCATTCCACTTTTTCTTCCAATTATGAATAAACATTTTGAACCATGGAGGACTGAACTTTGCACCATCCTACTTGATATCTCATTCATGAGGAACCAATGATGAGTAATGATTTCTGAACCAGTTCTGCCCATGGTTATTTCTGAACCAATTCTACTATTATTCAAACCCATTTAAACCAATTTTGCCCATCTGGCTTTCTAATCAGAAATGTCATGCTGATTGCCTTGCTGAAGTCAGAATATAGATAATGTTGATACTATTCCTCAATCTTTAAAGGATGTTTTCTGATTAAATCAATGACACAAATTTGTCTTGAGAAAGTATGTTTGACAAATGCATGCTAACTTTTAATAATTACCATGCTGTTTTAAAAAGCACTTTCAGGCTGATCTTTTTATGATTCTGTCTAGAATCCTTCAAGATGTTGATACCAGCCTGGATAACTTGCAGCTTCTCTACCATCCTTTTCCTAATTTTTGAAGACAGACACATCATCTGCTCTCCTGTACTCACCTGACACTTCATCTGCTCCACAATTTCTCAGTGATAATGTGTAAAGATTCAAGAGACAGCTAGCTAATTTGATCAGTATGCCAGAATTAAACTGATCTTGGAGATTTAAATTCATTCAGTGAAAATATTTATTTCTTCATTTATTTATCTATCTGTAGATTACATTTTTGAACTGCCCAGTTCCCTCAAAGATGCTACTTGCTTTGATTTATCTTGTTTACATACTTAAAACTGAACCAGAGTAAGAGTTGAGTAATTCTGCCTTTTGTTTGTAACCGGTTATTATTTTCCCATTCTTCCTGAGCTCCTGGTGTGCTGATTCTATTATTTTCTTTTTAATTTGAATACCTCTGAAGAAGCTCTTTTTGTTAGTCTTAACATCTTTAACCAATTACTACTCATTTAAGATTTCCTGAAAATTTCTCTACAATTCCAAGGAATATGTATGCATAAATCCTTATTATTCTGACTTGTGAGGCTTTCTTCTGTCCTCAAATCTGCTTTTATATAAGCATATTGGTAATTCTATTCTCCTCTATTTCTCCTCTGATGTCTCTTGATTCTTGTTGCCACTGTTGCCTACTAAAAGAGATTCTTTGTTTAACTGTCTTCTTTATGAAAAATCGCTTCCATTATCAGCTTTTGTTGCACTGTCTTCTTTCTTTGATTTGATAAATCTTCATCCTTTCTTGATTAACTGAAGCATAACCATTTGCTATGCCACAAAGAAATGCTATAAGGTTGCAATTATTGAAGATATATTCCAAAATTTGCAATATATTGCAAATATATTAAAAAATCAGGTAAGAATTCGAACAAATCGCAAGCACTGAAATACCAACAAAAGATTCTTGTATTTTCATGTTTACTTTTACTTCTTAGCCAATTAACAAAATATACTGTCTCAACACACAGGAAAATTTGTTACAGACTTTCTTTTAAATGTAATCTTTTGAATTCCACTGGCAAATTCACATTATTTTAGTAGATTTGCACCCTGTATCCTGGCTGCCTTATTTTTCTCTTCCTGTACCCATGCAAATATGTGTTTTCCTATGACTATGTCCAGACCATATATGAATGACAATCTATAATGTTTGTATTTTGCAATACAGATAGTCCTTGACTAACTATCATTCTTTTAGTATCTGTTTGAAGTTAAAACAGTGCTGAAAAAAGTGACTTATGACTGTTTTTCACACTTAAGACCTTTGCAGCATCCTCATGATCAAGTAATCAAAATCTGGATCCTTGACAATTGACTCACATTTATGATGGTTGCAATATCCCAGGACCATGTGATAACTTTGTGACCTTCTGACAAGTCAAGTCAATGCGGAAACCGGATTCACCTAATAACTGTATTCCAACTTAACAACTGTGGCAAGAGAGGTCATAAAATGGGGGCAAAACTCATTTAACAATTATCTCGCTTAGTTGGAGAAATTTGGGCTCAGTTGTGCTTGTAAGTCCAGGACTGCCTGTGTCCTCTGCCTTCACATTCCTCATTGGCTTCACATCATGGATTGTGCTACTTGTTTCATTCCCATTTTCATTCACACAGTGATCTTTTAAGACTACCTAAGGATGGCTTTTGTGTTGGACGATTAGAGTAGTCTGAAATTCAAAGGTTATTTCAGGACAGAGGAAGCTCAGTAAGAGACACATTAATTTCCCTAGGCTCAGCTAGAACAGGAGAATGAGTCTTATAAATGAGAGATTGCAAACATCTGGTCTATGACTTTTTAAAGTGAATCCAGATAAGTCATGGGTCTAAAATGACTCTCCTGTGAACTCTTGAGAGGTAATTTCATGTCTTCCATCAATTGCCTAATGCATAATTTTAGGTTAAATGCAAGCGCCGCATAGAGGGATAGAAAGCAAAAGCATCTTGCAACGCTTTGCATTTGCAAGGAGTTGCAGTTACTTTGAGCAAAAATCTTGCAAAGGGACGGTCCTCTGAGATAGTTAAATGTTCAATTTCAGGGTGCTGTTAGAGATAAATAGGCCTTTAAAAATGTTTCAAAATCCCTCTGAAAAATTATAGCATTTTTCCAATCTTCCCTTGAAATAATAATTGGAAGCAAAAATATGAAAACAGTGCTTGCTGCTTGACAGGTTTCCTCCCATTCTTTATTAAAGGAACATGAGCAAGAAGCTACAAGCACATCGTGCTCACTTTGGAAAGTAAACTGCAAAGATGGTAATTACACATGGTAATGAAATTAAAGAGTTTGCTTTATGATTTATTAGTAAAACAATGGACTCTACTCCGCATGCAAAAATAGCACATATTTACTTAATAGACTTGCTCACCTCTTAGGAAATGCTTTGTAAATATTGTTTCTACTCCCAGAGACAACAGTAGCCGCTACCCCGGCTATTTTTATGGACAGGGGCATGGCATTTCAAACATTTTGTCAGCTTCTGTCTATAGACATGTTATTTGCTGAGAACAAAAGTCCTTTGAACTCTGCAATTGTAGAGTTCCCTTGTCATTTAGACAAGGAGATTGGAGAAGAGCTGAGAAAGAATTATTGAGGAAGAACTTTGGGGAGAAAGTTATAATTGTTGGCTTTCTGCACAGGATAAAGTTACTTTTATTCCATTGTAGGTCCTAGATATTGGTAGATCTAAGGCTGTGCAGATCTTTAGGGAAGTGTTTCACTTGCATGGAGACTAGAACAAAGCATCACTGTTAAGCTCTTTTGCAAATCAACATGGCAGCTACATTTCTAAGAATGGGGTAAAATGGCCATTTCCCCCCACCACTTCTTTTCCAAAAAGCTGCCTCTGCATCTTCATGAGGCAATTTGTAATGTTTTTGTAGTACAAAACAGTCTTGCACAGCTGGATCTTTCCTATTTTCTGGTCTAATCATATATATCAGTGCCCACGTATGAGAAACAGAGTGGGGGAAGGTGGTAGGGAGTGTGTGTGTATGAGAGAGAAAGAGAGAGAGGGAGGGAGGGAGGGAGGGAGGAGGGAGAAAGATTTAGTTACTTCGTCTTTGTACTTTGTATTAGTAGAAACTTTCTGTAAAACATTAATCTTGCTATGCCAGGAGTCTCAAGGCACATTAAATGAGGGGCAACCTCAAGTAGGAGGATTCTAATTATGATTATGGATACTAAAGGTGATGATGGTAACATTGACTCCACATGAATATATTGAATATATATCCAACTAATATATGGAGGCATTCTTCTGAAAATGATTGATGCAGACTGCCATGCAAATCCTGTAAAGTGTACAGGTCTGTGAAGTATTCAGTATATTGAATCTATAATAATGTATCATTAAACCAATCTAATTTTCAAATCATGTTGAAAGTAATAAGAAGACCAAATCCTTTGATACTTACAAGTTAACTGCTCCATTGGCTCACCCTGGATTTAATTGTACTTGGAGCCCTGTTATATTTTCTTACCTTTCTCAGAGCCATTTGGAAGCTAGTTTGGTGTATTTTTAATTGTCACTTTTGTGCTGTATTCTTTTTACAAACCTGCTCATACCAAGCTTAAGAATGAATTTTCCCTGCTTCATACTTACTCTTTATATTAACTGAAATTAAATGCATTAATCAATATTTAGCCATAAATATACCTCCAAATCGTTGTGTGCCAATAAATTACATTAGTACTTTTTACTTTTTGGGGTTTTTTGGAGCCATCTTTCCCATATGTAGATGTTATAGGATTGAAGATTCCACAGTATGTTACAAATACATTCTAAACCAGGGATTCTCGCATTCTTTCCTGGGCTCTCCTAAAATGACAGATAAAAGTTGTCATCTTCCCCTGAACAAAACAATGACTTCTATAAGGTTAGCAGTGGGTAAGAAATAAATATGTCATTTTTCTCTTTAATAATTAAAATTTGGTTTCTACATCAAAGGAATTCTCAATTTTTGGAGCTATCCAATCCAAAGGGCTCGTGGAAGCAAAGCAAGCACCAAAGCCCTTTGCAGGGAGATAGGAAAGCCTGTCCAAACTCACTCTCACTTCACAAGAGTGAAGTCTAGTCCCCAGTGAAAATAGAGAGAGTACTCACATTTTGCCTTTACAAGCCTGAGCAAGCTTTTTAAAATTCCCTCCTTCCCCCTAGGTATTTTTTAACCCCTCAGGACATCCTCACAATGCTTTAAAAATTCTTGTTCTAAGCAAAGGCTATTTTTCTTATTCTGTTTACACCGAAAGCAAGATTGACTATCTAAAATTTAATTCATCCTCACCTGTACAGGAAGTGTCTTCTTTGTGCAAGGTGATGAGGCCAGCAACAATGTTCTACCTGGCCCATAAATAAATGTGCTAGGCTTTCTCAAGGTTAATTCTTGTTTTGTTTTATTAAATTTATAAGCTACCCAGCTACATTTTGGTCAGCATAAAACACATTTAAAATAAAGCAAACCATACAATACAAAATGCAAAAACAATGTCCAGAGGAAACAGATAGGATTTAAACAAATCATACAAGTAACAAAACCCATTTTTTCTCCACCCTGGAAAGAGGACCACATTTTAAAAGCTTGTATGAATAAACTTTAGGGGAGGGGTATATATATCTTTGGAGGAATGTCATTCCAAAGGACAGGAGTTATGGCAGAAAAGTCTACATCTTGACTCCCATCAGGTGGCATTACTTAATTGATGGGACTTGGAGCATGCCAACTCTGCTGGATCATACAAGGTTTGGCAGCAATATGGAAGTTCCTTAAGTAACTAGGCCATATGCCATGAAGGGCATTGAATTTGATTTGGAAGCCTATTAGTAATTAGTGCAGCTCATAAATAATAAGTGTTTAAATGGACCTACAATGACAAACCCACAACTGACCAGCAGCAGCTTTCACGTGGTTTTCAAAGTCAGTCCCATTTGTAGTAGATTGCAATTTGTAGTAGATTGCAATTGTTCAAATGAGAAGTAACCAAAGCATGAGTGCCAGATATGGCACAACTGGCCCACTAAATTAACTTGTGCAAAGGCCTTCTTGACTATAAAAAGGTAAAGGAATTCCTGTGGATTTTACTCCACTAGTTGTTGCCAACTGTAAGGGACATGCTCATCCCATTTGCTTCATTGAACAGCATTGTCTAAAGACATTTCCATGGTCATGTGGCCAGTAGACATCATGGAGCGCTGTTACCTTTCCACCAAAGTGGTACCTATTTATCTACTTGCATTTGCATGCTTTCAAATTACTGGTTGGCAGGAGCTGGGGGAAGGACGGGAGCACACCACATTGCATGGCACTTGGGTCTTGAACCTGAGTTTCTGGCTTTCTAGTCAACAAGCCCAGTGTCAACCACTGAGCCACTGCATTGTCCCTACTTGACTATAGTTGCCACTTGTTCCATGAACAAGAGCTGTAAGGTCCAAGGAGACACCATATTGAGCACCAATCCCAAAGCACTTCTAGATATTTAAGAAAACAGAACCTAAGGAGCAGATATTTAATTGTTAATCATTATTAGTGTTATTTTTGTTAATTTTTAATTTTACAAAATTAAAAATTAAGTGTTACATGTTTAATTTTCTTAATATTTTAATTTTTTATTATTATTATTATTATTATTATTATTATTATTATTATCCTGTCTTATTTAAACTTCCTTGAGTACATGACAGATTAAAAAGAAAGAATGCAAAGAATTCCTAGGAATCCTCTATTGTTACCTTAAGAAAGGATTCTTAAGGGGCAATAGCAATAGCATTTGGACTTATATACCACTTCACAATGCTTTACAGCTCTCTAAGCAGTTTACAGAGTCAGCCTATAGCTCCAACAATCTGGGTCCTCATTTTAACCAACCTCGGAAGGATGGAAGGCTGAGTCAACCTTGAGCCCCACCAGGATTGAACTCCAGGCTGTGGGGAGAGTCAGCTTGCAATACTGCATTCTAACCACTGTGCCTCCATGGTTCCTAAGATCCTAAGCCTAATGATGACCTTATATGATAAATATATTGCTTTTGTTTTTATATGCTCAAATAGCCACACACAAATAGCCTTGCTTAATGACAATTCATTCAGCGACCTTTCAAAATTTTGACAGAATGAATGGCATTTACACCAGTCTTTGATATTATGGCTACTGCAGTTCCCCATGATCCATGATCAAAATTCAGGCATTTGGAAATCCACCACCATTTACAACTACAATCTGTGCTTCAACTTTTCCCTATACCCACCTATCTTCCCACATCTCTGCTTTTTGGGTTCACTAGTGTTCCACAGACCATTTCATCCCTGCTGCCCTGAACTCTGCCACTCCTGCTGCCTCACTCCCCTGCCCTTCATCACCCCCGTAACCCAGCACCCACCTTCTGCTGTCACACCATCTCACACTGTGCTGCTTCAGCCAGCCTGTGCTCTGCCATCCCTGCTGCCTTGTACCCCACCACCCCTACAGCCCTGTGCTCAGCCATCCCTGTTGCCCTGCACTCTACCACTCCTCTTGCTGCTTTGTGCTCTGCCACTCTCACTTTCCTGCTCTTGGCCTCCCCTGCCATCCTGCACTCCAGCATTCTTGCCACCCCTGCCACCCTGTGCTCTGCCACCCTTGCAATCCCTCCTGGACATTAGCTGTCTTCTTTTCCCCCATTGCTGACAAGGCATGTCTGGTTTGTCCCTTTGCAAGGTAGCTGCTGGCCTCACAAGACCTTCTTCCTGAAGTTGTTAGAGCTAAAATATGCATTACTATCAATAGTATATTAAAGTACACATACACACTTAAAATGGGTACTGGAAGGAGAAATTTGCACTTGATTTAGAGCAATAGATTGTGCAGTATTTTGTGTTCAGGGTTTCTCTCTGTGTCTTCAACAGATTGACAAGAAATGAGACTTTAAGCTGTATGGACTAATTTCAGAATTCGTCTGTTTATTAGATAATTTTCAAAGCTATCCCTCCCCCTCTTTTTCCTATAATCATGATTATAAATTTCACTGATATATTCTCCCTTTGGGCAATTAGTTTGGCATAATAATATTTAAAATGGGTGTTCACAAAGCACCATCTTGTAGCAGATGGTAATATCTACATGACACTGAAAAAAACTAAGTGCGGTCTACCACACTTAAATGAAGTAGCTCTGAGAAATGCCAAGGCTGTAGCTTAGACTGAGAAGTTGATAAAAATGTGGTGCTATTAAGACTGGAACTTTAATTCAGGTCATGGCCCTAAATCTTTTCACTTTTTTTAAATGCAGGATTGTTCTGTTTCACCTTTCTCTTTTTTAACACCTTAGCTTGAAAGAGTAAGAAGTAAGGGGAAAAGGTGACTTTTCATGTTGTATTTTCAGCACAACCATACATTTTTTGAAAAATGAAATGTAACATTTTTTTAAATGGCAAAGGTGCAGAAAGAGAGAAAGAGAAAGCTGAACTAAGCAACATGGGCTTCTAATAAATCCAAACATTTTTTTTTGTTAAATAGACTCTTGCATTTTAAGAGATAAGCCTTATTTTGAGATGTGGAGTCACTAAGTTATCTCATTTTCTTGGAAAGAAATGCATAGCACTTTGCCTACTATTGCTTTCACTGTGAACAAATTTATAAATAGAGTCTTTCCACTGTACATCCATTGCTTGATTGGTTTGAGTTCATATTGCAATCTCTAATGAAGAAATGAGGGCCAGAGCTCCGAGCCAAACATTGTTTCAGTCTTATTTAGGTCAGGGATCCCCAACCCCTGGCCGCAGCCCACTACTGGGCCTTGAGCAGTTTGGAACCAAGCTACAAAAGTGATGAGCCAGTGTGTGCATGTGTACATCCCCACTTTCATGAGCAGCGGGTAAGCGCATGCATGTGTGCTCCATTTCCGTGAGGGCAGGCATGCGTGCCCATGGCACATGAAAATGGAGCTGTGCATGCGCATGCTCTTGCCCACTGCTTGTGCAGAACATCCCCACAACCAGTGGGTGCAAAGCCAAAACGGCTAGGGAACTCTGATTTAGGTAATACATTTATGAGAAGGAGACATAATAGGGCCCCATCTACCTTATTGTTATGTATGCAGGTTTGAATGTCATTGGTTTAGTTTGAACTGTTCTTGTAAAATGTCAGAAAGGATTGGTTTAAAAAGTGTGGGAAAATCCTGCACTCTGATTGGCTGGCAACTGCGGCTGCTGGCTATAAGTAGCAGCCGCAGCCCAGCCAAATCGGGTCTGTTATGAGCTGTAGTCACTAATAAACTCTTCACTGAAGCACTCCGCCTCTGACTCTTCATGCAAACTTAACACTGGCGACGAAGGTGGGATCCTTCCTGAAGAGAAGATGACGTGGAAAACAAGCTGAGAGAGATGGCTGCGCTGAACACCCCCCCAGCCCCGTTCGATCCGACGGCAGAAGACTGGGACTCGTATGCGGATCGTTTCCAAATGTATTTGGAGGGAAACGATCTCGCCGACATTTCCGAGAAGCGGAAGAGGGCGGTCTTTCTTATGCACTGCGGTCCGGCAGTTTTCAAGATCGTGAAGGCATTGGCGGAGCTGCAGATGTGAAGGTAATGGACTGGCCTGACTTAGAAAAGTTTAAGAGCCCATTACCACAAGTATCGTGCCTCATTAAGAGACACGAGTTTTACCGTCGCGATCAAGGGGAAAGCGAAAACGTAAATGACTTTGTGGCAAGTTTAAGGACATTGGGGGTGCATGTGAATTTAACAACTTAGAAGAGGCCATGCACGATCGATTTGTTCTAGGCCTTAAAGACAAGGTATTCAGAGCAAATTATTAATGAAACCTAAGATCACGCTGAAGGAAGCATAGAAGAGGCCTCTTCAGCAGAAGCCACCAAGTCCTCAGCAGCAGCCATGAAGAAAATTAACAAGGCCTCAAGCCATCCTGATGTGGAAAAGTCCACAACAACTCATTTGAGCAAATAGATTCTGAGTCAGACTGTAGTGAGGTGGAGGAAGGAATTTATAGACTCAGAATGGAGAGGAAAAAGAAAGACCTGGGAAGAAAGAGGCAAGATTTTACTGCAGAGGTTGTGGGGAAGCCACCCCGACTGAATGCAAGTTTCTTGATACCATCTGCCTTGTGAAAAAAGAGGTCACCTAGCAAGAGTCTGCAAATCATCCAGAACTCCACCCAACAGAAGAAAGTTTCCTGACAAAGAATTCAAGCCCAACAACTTCAGTGAGAAAATGGGGCAACACAGAAGCAAATGGGAAGAATGAAACTCATCAAACAGTCACCATTGGTCATTCTTCACCCAAGAAGCAGAAAAGTACATGTGAAGGTACTAATTGAAGGAAGGCCTTGCCAAATGGAAGTGGACTCAGGCTCCTATTTATCTATGGTGTCATGGGACACTATTCACAGACTACTCCCAAACATTCAGAAGAAGCATTTCCAGAAGCAAGCACTGACTCTTAAAGACTACCAAGGGAACAAGATTCCAGTAGTTGGAACAAGAGAATTCAACGTGAAGTTCAAAGGCCACACCAAACGCTTGCCCCTGACCATCGTGGACAAGGATCGCCCAAGCTTGCTGGGACTTGAGTGGTTCAATCCACTAGGCATCGAGGTGACTGGCATCAATCACGTGAGCAACACTGAATGGGAGGAGGCCTTGAAGTCTGAGTTTCCAGAGGTCTTCAGCGACGGATTGGGCAAGTATATGGGGACCCCTATCACTTTCAACCTAGATCCCAAGGTGCCCCAATTCGTTTAAAGCCCAGAAGGGTCCCATTTGCCTTAAAGGAAAAAATTGATGCACAATTAGATAAACTAATAGCTCAAGGAGTTTTAGAGCCCACTGACCACTCCAGATGGGAGACACCCATAGTCACACCAGTCAAGACTGATGGGTCAGTAAGAATCTGTGGAGACTATAAGGGGACATTGAACCATGCGCTTCAACAGAGCGCATATCCAGTTCCAGTGGTGCATCATTTATTACATTCACTTGGCAGGGTACAGTCTTTGCCAAATTGGATCTGGCCCAGGCATATCAACAACTAACAGTTGATGATGCCACTGCAGAGGCCCAAACCATTGTGACTCATAGAGGTGCCTTCAAATGTAAAAGGTTACAGTTTGGAGTAAGCTGGCACCAGGCATCTTCCAAAGCCTTATGGAAAGGATGCTCCAAGGACTGCCAGGGTAGTGCCTTACTTTGATGATGTGTTAATCTCTGCTGAAAATGACACTCAATTACAAGAGAGACTCAGAGAAGTCCTTACCAGATTCAAGAAAGCGGGTTAAAAGTCAAGGAAGAAAAATGCACTCTTAGAACTGACAAGGTTGAGTTCTTGGGCTATATGATTGACAAGCATGGCATCCACCCTACAGATGCCAAGGTTCAAGCAATCAAAGAAGCCCCTAGACCAAAATGCAAAACAGATTTGCAAGCCTTCCTTGGACTTATTAACTTTTATCACATGTTCCTACCTCAGAAGGCAACCATTGCAGAACCATTACACAGATTACTGGACAAAAATCTGTTTGGGTCTGGGGCAGGAAGGAACAATCAGCATTTAACAATATTAAAAGACTAATCACGCCTGATGCTGTACTGATACAGTTCTCTGAGAATTTGCCTGTTGTACTGACTTGTGATGCATCCCCTTTGGAGTGGGGGGGTTTGAGCCACAGGCTTCCCAGCGGAGGGAAGCCCCTATTGCATTTTACTCGCACTTTGACCAAAGCAGAGAGGAATTACAGCCAATTGGACAAGGAAGCATTGGCAATTGTTGCAGCTGTCAAGAAATTCCATGAGTATCTATATGGGAGAACATTTACCATTGTCACAGATCACAAACCTTTGTTAGGCATTGTGGCAGGAGACAAACCTACACCCACTATCCTGTCACCAAGAATGCTGAGGTGGACTGAATTTCTTGCTGCTTATTCATACAAGCTCATCCACAAGCCTGGCAAAGACATTGGCCATGCTGATGCTTTGAGTCGCTGCCCACTTGCTTCACACTGAGGACTTTGAACCTGAGGCACACCTTTTTCCTAGAAACTGTTGCCAAGCTTCCAGTACACGCTGCTGAAATTGCCAGAGAGACTGCCAAAGACACTTTATTGGCTCCTGTTATAGGCTGGATTAAGAAAGGTTGGCCTTTTCAAGATCTACCTCACCTTGCCCAACCTTTTAAATCCAGGCAAACTGAATTATCTGTATTAAGAGGATGTATTTTGTGGGGTAACAGGGTGGTTATTCCTGCAAAACTGCAAAAGAGGTTTTGGAAATGTTACATGAGGGTCATCCAGGTATTGTAAGGATGAAGGGATTGGCCAGGAGTTATGTATGGTGGCCAGGTATTGACAAAATGGTTGAAAACTGGGTTGCATCTTGTCCCAACTGTCAGGTAGTCAGGCCTGCCCCACCTCTCCCCCACAGGAATGGGAATGTCCTAGGGGCCCATGGTCTAGGATTCACATTGATTTTGCTGGCCCTACCAGAGGGCACACCTTCCTTATTATAGTAGATGCATATTCCAAATGGCTAGAGGTCATCCCTATGGCATCCACCACAACTGATGCTGTCATCAAGCAGCTTAAAAGCTTTTTGTAACCCACGGTTACCTGATGTTCTTGTCTCTGACAATGGCCCTCAATTTACATCCAACCTTTTTGAATCCTATCTAGCACAACAGGGTATCAGACATGCCCTGACTGCCCCTGGGCACCCTTCGCTAACGGCCGGGCTGAACACATGGTACGCTTTACCAAGGAAAAGCTTCAGCAATTGGGTCCTGGGGACATCACTGAGAAAGTTGAAAACTTCTTAGTGTTCAGCACATCACTCCTAACCCATCAACTAACTTATCCCCAGCAGAGTTGTTGATGGGTAGGAAACTTAGGTCTTCCTTGACCGCCTTCATCCCACTTACGCACCCAACGCACCACTGATTCCACTAGCAAAGTTCGCACGTCAGTGTGGGTGATTCTGTTTATGCTAAGAACCTTATGGGTGAACCTTCATGGATTCCTGCTGAAATAACTCAAATCACAGGCCCTCGCTTACAGGGTGCAAACAGAGGATGGTGTCCTCTGGAGCAGGCACATTGATCAGCTTAGATCCAGATTACCTCAGGAACATCGCAATTGTTCCTCTCTAGTTCCCATACCTAATGCCTTTTCTAGGGGAAGGGGAGGAGCATGAGGATAATCAGCAAGCAAGAATCAACCCCATGTGTAACGAGCCATTATGACAGGAACCATCCCAAAACCTGTCACAATGCCAAAATCCATCCTTACAAGTGGAAGATTGCACATCACTACCTGACTTGGGTGCTGACATTGGGCTGGAGATGGGTTGGGAGGAGAGACCAGATTGTAACAATCAAACAGGGTCTTCTTTCACTGGAAGCCCGAGTAGGGAAATGTCAACAGACACATTTCCTCTCTCACTGGGTGAGAACATTAAAACTTCTGAACCACAAGGTCTCAACGCACATAAGAGCCCCACCTATTTAAAAGAATACATTAGATAGGTTGGGGTTTGAGTATGGACTGAACCTAGTGGGGAGGGGTGTTATGTATGCAGGTTTGAATGTCATTGGTTTAGTTTGAACTGTTCTTGTAAAATGTCAGAAATGATTGGTTTAAAAGTGCGGAAAACCCTGCACTCTGATTGGCTGGCAACTGCGGCTGCTGGCTATAAGTAGCAGCCACAGCCCAGCCAAATCCGGTCTGTTATGAGCTGTAGTCACTAATAAAGTCTTCACTGAAGCACTCCGTGTCTGACTCTTCATGCAAACTTAACACTTTTAATTTGACTTGGATCAGTTTTTCCACATTTTAACCAAAGACAGCACTTAGGAACTTGTGGTACTCATATTTCTCCCAATTTCATAGGAGCACTTACACAAAAAGGCACTATCAGTACATTATGGAAGGGAAACTAAAACATCCCTTTTTACGTTATTGCTTTTCATGTTGTCTTTACAGCCCTGGAGACAGTCCAATTTAAAACTTCTTTGGAATCACTTTTTTCTAAGACTTTCCCTGTAAAAAAAAATACTTTGGATAGGCTGCCATCAGCCTGGTTGAAGCTCTTGAGACCCTTGTTCAACCCTGTTGGTGAACTGTAAGATCTTATGCCCCGGATTTCTCATTTCAGTAAAGCTTTTGGGAAATAAAAAAATATTTTGGATCTTCCTTCCCAAAGCCTAACATGCAAATGTTGTACTTAAATTCAAGGAACGATGATTCACCATGCATTGCTACACATGAAAAAGTTTCTTAGCAAGAACATTTCCTGCTAAACTTCTGTTAAAAACAGAATTCGGGATATTAAAAAAATATGGTGGAAAAAGAAATACAAGAAAACCAAGAGAAGACAACAAAGACAGACACAGAATTTCAAATAAACTCAGTACAGTCACCCTGCATTACTTCAAGTAAATTAAGCTTGGATCAGCTTTAAAGTTCTTGAATCAGCATGAGAGTATCATGCAGAGAGGATGACTGGAGAAAGATTATTTAATACTTCTTTTTCATTCTTCTGAGAATGCTTCAGTTGTGTGGAAGGTAAATGAAAACCAGCCTTACTGGGAAAACTGGCTGTTATTTTGCCCAATTAAGAAAATATTCGATCAATGATGCTTTGTTCTAGCCAGCTAAGCAGAAATAATGTACACCCACTTTCCTACCACTGCTTGGTAAAATTATATAGGTATTAATTTTTACCATCTGTGCCATTAAACAAATGGATTACATGGGAAAATGTGTTTTTCTGGGTGAAGATCTCACTCTTTTCAGCATGGAGACACATTATCAAATGCTTTAGAGGGCATTGTTGTGTCATAACAAAAATGAAGGTTTGTTACCATAGGCATATATGAAATAATGGGTTTTACAGATACGCTACTTATGGTGATGTTATGTGTCCATGTGTGTCTATGGGACATGTGTGCACTTACATTTTTCAGTGATCATAATAGTGATATTTATTTATTTATTTATTTATTTATTTATTTATTTATTTATTAAACTTATATGCCGCGCCCAACTCCCAAAGGACTCCGGGCGGCTCACAGCAAAAAACAAAAAAACAAAAACAAAAGAATTACATTAAAAAATTTAAAAACAATTTAAAAAACAACAAACAACAGAAGGGCTGGATCTCGCTAGATCTCAGTCGCGAGATCAACAGCCCCATGCCTGCCAGAAAAGCCAGGTTTTGACTGCTTTGAGGAAGGCCAGTAGGGTGGAGGCAGTCCGTACCTCAGGAGGTAGCTGGTTCCAGAGAGCTGGAGCAGCCACAGAGAAGGCCCTCTCCCGTGGGCCCCCCAGCTGGCATTGTTTAGCTGACGGAACCCAGAGGAGACTGACTCTGTGGGATCTTACCGGTTTCAGGGAGATGCAGGGTAGGAGATGATTCTGGAGATAATCTGGTCCTGAGCCATATATGGCTTTATAGGTAATGACCAACACCTTGAATTGCACCTGGAGACTAATAGGAAGCCAGTGCAGCTCGCAGAGAATTGGTGATATGTGGGTGTATCTCGGGACACCCACAACAGCTCGCACGGCTGCATTCTGGACCAACTGAAGTCTCCAAATGCTCTTCAAGGGTAGCCCCATGTAGAGCGTGTTGCAATAATCCAGTCGTGAGGTGACTAGGGCATGAGTGACTGTGAGAAGAGCCTCCTGGTCCAGGTAGGGTCGCAATTGGTGCACAAGGTGGACCTGTGCAAAAGTTCTCCTAGCCATGGCTGATAGATGTTGCTCCAATTTCAGCCGTGGGTCTAGGAAGACACCCAGATTGTGAACCCGTTCTGAGGGGGACAATTTCTCCCCACCCAGAACCAAAGATGGAAAATCAACATGGTCCCTTGGGGGCAGTACGCACAGCCACTCAGTCTTGTCTGGGTTAAGTCTGAGCCTGTTGACTCCCATCCAGACCCTCACAGCTTCCAGGCACTGGCACATCACATCCACTGCTTCACTGAACAGACATGGGGCAGAGATATACAGCTATGTGTCCTCCGCGTATTGCTGACATCCCACCCCATGTTGTTGGATGATCTCACCCAGCAGTTTCATGTAGATATTAAATAGGAGGGGAGAGAGGACCAAGCCCTGAGGCACCCCATAAATGAGGGGCCAGGGGGTCGACCTCTGTCCTCCTACCAACACCAACTGCGACCGGCCAGAGAGATAGGAGGTGAACCACCATAACACGGTGCCTCCCACTCCCAACTCTCTCAGCTGCCACAGAAGGATACCATGGTTGATGGTATCAAAAGCCGCTGAGAGATCAAGTAGCATCAGGAGAGAGGAATGACCCCTATCCCGGGCTCGCCAGAGATCATCAAACAGAGAGACCAAAGCAGTCTCCATGCTGTAGCCAGGCCTGAAACCCGATTGAAAAGGGTCTAGATAATCCGTCTCATCCAAGGACCGCAGGAGCTGGAGCTGGAGTGTCACCTTCCCCACAAAGCAGAGGTTGGAGACTGGATGAAAGTTTTTTAATTCAGTCCAGGGAAGGCTTCTTGAGGAGGCGCCTTACCACCGCTTCTTTTAATAGTTTCAGGAAGAACCCCTCTCTCAAAGAAGTGTTGACCAACACCTGGAGCCAGCTCCGTGTCACCTCCCTACTGGCCAAGACCAGCCAGGAAGGGCACGGGTCCAGTGAACGAGTGGAAGAACTCATGGTTCCCATGGCCTTGTCCAATTCCTTAGGAGCCACAGGATCAAACTCACTCCATATAATAGGACTAAGACCCCTGTAATCTCGGTCGGAATTGCCCAATCGGAGTCCAGGTCCATCCAGATCTAAGCAACTTTATCTGACAGAAACTGTACAAATTCCTCAGCTCTCCCTCGTAAGGGCTCCTCCGCTTCCTCTCGGTTTAGAAGAGAGCGAGTCACCCTAAACAGGGTGGCTGGGTGAGAGTCTGCAGATGCAATACGTGTGGAAAAATGCATGCATTTTGCCGCCCGTATCGCCACTAAATAAGTCCTAATAAAGGCTCTTAAAAGTGTTCGGTCAGATTCGGATCTACTGGCCCTCCAGCATCGCTCTAGATGTCTCTTCTGGCGCTTCATCTCCCGGAGCTCCTCGGTAAACCAGGGAGCCATCCTAGATCATGCACCATTGAGATGTCACAGGCACAACCTGGTCTAATGCCCCTGTCCAGGCAGCAACCAGGGCATCAGCCGGACTGTGGATCAGGGAATCCGGTATCTCCCCAAGCTCCCTCTGGAACTCTTCTGGGTCCATTAGGCACCTGGGGTGGCACCATTTAATTGGTTCCACCTCCCTGCAATGGGGGAGCAGCATCCCAAAGTCTAGTCTCAGCAGGGAATGATCTGACCATGACAAGGGAAAGATGTCTATACCCCTTAATTTCAGATCATATTTCCACTGCTCTGAGAGAAATACCAGGTCGAGTGTGTCCCTCCCCCCCATGGGTCAGACCCTGAATTACTTGAGTCAGCTTTATGGTTGTCATGGAAGCCATGAACTCCTGAGGATTCACTGAGTGATGGCAAATTGAAGTCCCGCAGCACCATAAGCCTGGGGAACTCCACCGCCAACCCGCCTACTATCTCCAGCAGCACAGGCAGGGCCGTTGCAATGCAGCTGGGAGGCAGGTACATTAGCAACAAGCCTAGATGAACTCCTGAATCCAGCCTCAAGAGGAGAGACTCACACCCCACAATCTCCGGAGCAGGGAGCCTGCGAGAACAGAAGCTCTTCCGGACAATGATTGTTACCCCTCCACCCCTTCCCTGAAGTCATGGCTGGTGCAGTATCTGAAACCCATCTGGGTACATCTCTGAAGAAGGGACACCACCCTCTTGGCCCAGCCAGGTTTCAGTGATACATGCCAGGTCAGACCTCTCCTCAAAGATTAAATCCCAAATGAGGGGGGCCTTGCTAATAACAGACCTGGCATTCAACAGCAACAGCCTGAGTACAGGGCCTTGATTCCCCGAATCACCAGGAATAAGGGAGGGCCTGGGGGGCTGGAGCAAGTAATTGCTTTGATGTAGCGAGTCCTTGTTCCCCGTGAGCGGCCTACCCCCCAGCTCCTACCATATCTACCTGTCCCTATCATGACCACAATACTCTGGCTCTCCGACACCTCCGATGTCTCCACCCCAACCCCAACTGACTCTCCCACCTCCGGCAGGCCAGACATTCTATTCAAACCAGGCCAGGGTTTATGACCGGACCGCCACCTGCATCTGTTTTCACACTCAGCAGGGGGGGGCAGTCATTTGCCTCATACCACCACATTCACTCACTATTCCCAATCATACATCTTAAAACCAGATGAAACTTAAAACAAGTATAAAAAACATAAAAAACATAGAAACATTAAAAACATGAAACATAACATTATATCACAACTCTTATGTCCCCATTTTACAAAAGTTTAAATATAAAGCACTTAAACATGACAGATAGTTGATGCAGGGAAAACGTATGTGCTAGCCCCCAAACCAGCATGAGTTCGTCAGCAGAAAATCTTCCTCCACCCAGGTTGTGAGGTGGTAAACAACTGTTCTTTTAACCTCTACACTACAAAGCCTGGCAGGGCAAGCACCTAAAAGAGAAAATCTTGGAGAGCAAGGAGGAAGCAGCAGGAAGAGGGGAAGAGGAGATAAGGAAGAAGAAGCAGCTGGTAAAGTCTCCGAGCTGGCCACCCACTTGGCGCGGAGAGAGCGAAACTCCACCGAAAGGTGATCGTGGTCCACGTGGAAGCAAACGCCGCCAGGGCTGGCCGAAGACGATGATAGGGGGAGCTTCTCTGCCGGTTCTTCCGCTGGGATGGGGAGCGCGTAGTCGTGGATACAGAACACTGAAAACTTGCATCATAAAGAATCCCTTCATCAGAAGAAGCGCATCTAACATCTAGATAATGGATTATTATTTAATACGTTGAAGAACTGAGATTTAATCCTCCTTTCATGGCTTTTGAAAGAGACACATATTTTTTCAGTCTATATATAAGTCTTCACAATGAAAGGTACATGAACTAGACTTAAATCCAGACTGCTTCACAAATCATTCCTCCCTTCTTGAATCCCATTGAATCTTGAGATCTGCTGAAGAGATCCTTCTGATAACATGGAGAAAAGGGTGTGCATATACAGTAGAAGTAAATCTTCTTCAGTTGTTTCTTTGTAAAATTACAGTTGGATTCCACTCTCTCTGCTTTTGGGAATAGGTGCCAGTTAGTTTTTCCGAATAGAAACTAGGTTTTCTTCATCATCTTAATTATTATTTTAAATGTGTTTTATATTCATTATTTTATATAAACTGTCTTGAATGTTCTATTCATTTGGAAATAAAGAATAAAAATGCAACTCTAAAACTGATAAAGAGGAATAATTCTAATACTGAAATCATAACAAATCAAATACAGGTGTGATTAAGGACAAATTAATGACTGCAATAAAGACTACAACAATGAAGCTGTTAAGGCCAACCTCTTTAACACATTCTTCAGTTCAGTCTTTGTAAACAGCAATGGATCATGCCCCATATTTCCTAGTTGTACCACAACTAACTGTAATGATCTTTTTATTTTTCTTATATGTATCAATTTCATGTATTCATAACTATGTTTATACTTATACCTGTTATCTTATCGCTTGACAAAATAAAATAAATAAAAAATAAATAAACATATTGACTTTACAGAAGATAACGTAGAAAAGGCACTACGTAACCTAAAACCATCCCTATCTATTGGCCCCAATGGATTATGTGCATACTTCTTTAAAAAACTCTCCTCTGCCCTAAGCATTATATTTGAGATATCATTCAGAACCAGTTCCTTACCGAACCTATGGTCATCCCTATCTTCAAAAAAGGTGACCCCAGCCTGGTTGAAAACTACAGACCAATCTCATTGTGTTGTGTCATGTGCAAAGTCATGGAATCAATCATTAATCAATTCATCTCCCTCCACCATATAGCTCATCAGTCTGGAATCTGCACTGTATATTGGACATTAATAGAATTGAGTAAGTCCAGAAGTATTTCACGAGAAAAGTACTATACTCCTCTGCTTGCAACAGAATACCCTATATCACCATGCTTGAGATTTTGGGCTTGGGCAACCTTGAACTAGGTTGCCTATGGTGAACTTAAGTGTAGCACACAAAATTATCTGCTACAATGTCCTACCAGTCAATGACTATTTCAGCTTCAACCACAACAATACAAGAGCACACAACAGATACAAACTCAATGTAAACCGCTCCAAACTTGATTGTAGAAAGTACGATTTCAGCAACAGAGTGATCAATGCCTGGAATGCACTACCTGACTCTGTTGTTACATCCTCTAACCCCCACTCCTTTAACTTCAAACTATCCATTATTAACCTCACCCCATTCCTAAGAGGTCTGTAAGAGGCATGCATAAGTGCACAATCGTGCCTACCGTCCCTGTCCTATTGCTTTTTGCTGGCCCAGATGTTGGACCACATAGGCAAGAGGTTTTGTACTGAATATTTTCCAATATATATCTACTTGGTGGTAACCTCTTGCCTCATACCTATTTCCTGTATTCTTACTTATGTTTATACTTATACCTATTATCTTGTAAGTGATTGACAAATCAAATAAATCAAATAAATAATTATCACCTAGGATAGAATGTGGAAGGGTAGCCAAAGAAATGGTTCTGAATGAAATATCAACTAATTCACAATGTGCATCTTACTAAAATTACACTTCTTTTCATAATCTCCCCTTCTTCCCAGAAATTTTACTATTGATTCTTGTTAGACACCATTGATCAGCATCCTGACTCAATTTATCAGCAAGCAGTAGTATAGAGGTACTCTAATAAATAAAACATTGCATTTAAGTTATTTTGATTTCAACTGTTATTTCTGTTTGTGTAACTCTATTTTAAAAATGCAAGCATTAACAGTCTATGCTGTTTCTCAATGTTATACAAGAGGATAAAAGCAAAGTCTATTTCACACAAAAATCAGACACCCCATTGAAGCTAACTAAATGCAGCTCAGATTGTAAATCAATGCTTATTTTCTTCACCAGCACTAATACTTGCCTGGGAACTCAAGATAAAACACTGCATTAACAAGAAAGACTGAATACAGTAATAAATTTCTACAGATACAGAATCATCTTCTTCACAAAGGTACTGTAGGTAATGCTGTTAGAATTTCTGAGTCGCATATAGCTTTCTTGAATAGATATGGCTGGAGGACTTTTCATTATTTCTTGAAGGGTTTTTTCATTAAAACACAGCAGTTTATGACTTTTGCTTCTCCTGTAAGTTATAAGCACCTATATCATTTCATGTTCTCTAAACTGTGCTACTTTCTGACATATAGACATGAGTTAAAGTTGAAAACAGGCGTGAGTTAAAGTTGAAAACAGTCATGAGTTAAAGCTGCATATTTTAAAAAGTTCCAAAACATGAGACAGTTGATTGTTTATTCATCAGAGATGCTGCAACAACTTTCTCCTGATGACTCATAGATAAGAAAGTCACAAATAGATAGTGGAAGTGGGATTTTCTACTTAATTAATTGTATTTTACAGGGCTTTTCTTTTTTTAGAATCAAACCATCAAATTCTGAAATGGAAGAAGCTTAAAGTATACATTTAGTAAAGAAAATGTGGTATCTGGAAACAATAACACCAACTGACTAATGTAATCATTGGGATTCATCTTTATTTATTGATTTTGTTTGAACTTTACTAATGAAATAATAAGCCTGGAAGAAGAGAGTATAAACATGTGCTGTGTGCTAGCTGTTACAGTCATCAGTGATTGAGTTCAGTAGATATGATTAAGATGAACCTAATTTATTTCCTATTCCTCTTGCATATCAGTTTAGAAATAACTTATTGATTGATGGCTTTACATAACTATGAAAGAAAAAGTTGGAGAAGATGATCATGTATCTCTATGTGATTTCCCATATTCAAGAAAGCTCAAAGTGAAGCAGACCTAATTCAGCATAATGCCGAAATGGGGATTTGAATGTAGCCCAAATGCTGAATTTTTGCATTGTACACAGTCTTCCAAGCATCAAATCCTGAGATTCAGAGCTGGTTGAACGATATCAAAAGCAGGAATTTCAGGAGAGAAAGACCTTTTATTGTCTTTTGAAACTGACTGTAATGAAACCTTTCTCATTTTGTAGGAGCCAGTAAAAAAGCTTAGTGACCCAGAAGCAGCATCTCCACTGGTCTTATTGAACTTATAGTCAGATGTGTTGGAGCCTTCTTTCCTTTTGGCTGATTACTTCATTTTGAGAAATCCAAATTCTTTTACATGGCCTTATTTCCCACCTTTAAGAGAATCACTGAAAGTAAATTGATATAAAGATAAATGCAGCTTGCACATTGGATACAACTGCAAATATTATCAGCAGTGAAAAATTGAACTGAAGAGCTTTTTACTGATTTTATATATTACTAGCTGATCTATGCTGCTGTCAATGACTGAACACTCCAGTTTCAGTAGGATTTTTTTTCCCTGATGTTTTCTTACCTGCAATGTTGGTTGTCATGAATCTATGTCATATTTTACCAAAACTCCTTTTTTAAGGGAAATAGAACAAAATTTCCATAGATCTCTTAAAAGGAAAATATCAATGAAAGTGAAAAATATGGAAATACACTCAAAAAACCTGCCAAACCTTATGTTTTTTAAAATTTTTATTCAGACTTTTTTCAAAGCTAAAAAATTATGACAGTTTCAATATACCAGGTTCAATTAATCACTGATTCAGTCTTTTCTTCATAGGTTTTTCCCTTAAAAGTGAACTTTATAATCCAAGTCACATAAATTGGATTGTTGACTATTTCTTTAAGAGTTAAATATAATAAACTAGCAATTTAAAACCAAAGTCTACTTACTCATCATATAAAATACTCACTCCTCCAGGAAGGAAGAAGGAAGAAGCATTTTAACCAATGTTTGTCCAACTTGGCAATTTTAAGTTGGATGGAAAAAAACTCCCAAAATTTCCCAGCTAGCATGCCAGTTCAGGAATTCTGGAAGTTGAACAAGAGCCCCTTTAAGACCAAGTTGGCCATAGGGGGGGAGGTGTTACCCCCTGTGGATAGGGCGCGGAATCTGGGGGTCCTCCTGGATGTATGGCTCCGGCTGGAGGATCAGGTGGGGGCCGTTGCCAGGGGGGCCTTTGCCCAGCTCCGCCTTGTTCGACAACTTCGCCCTTTTCTGGACCGGGACGCCCTGCGCACGGTCACTCATGCCCTTGTTACCTCTAGGCTCGACTACTGCAACGCTCTCTATTTGGGACTGCCCTTGCATACCATCCAGAGATTGCAGCTGGTGCAGAATGCGGCGGCGCGGGTGGTGATGGGAGTTACCTGGTTCTCCCATGACCCCCCTCCTCGCGGCCTTCATTGGTTACCGGTTGCGCTCTGGGTGAGATTCAAGGTTTTGGTGTTAACATACAAAGTCCTTCATGACATGGGTCCTCAATACTTAAGGGAGCATCTTCTTCCAATATCAAATACCGGTCGCCCTGTGTGAGCTCATAGGCAAGGACTCCTCGGGTCCGTCGGCCGGCCAATGCCGGCTGGCGGTTCCCCGACGACGAGCCTTTTCTGTCGCGGCCCCTGACCTCTGGAACCAACTGCCTCTGGGGCTCCGCCTGGCCCCTGATCTCCGCACCTTTCGCCGTGAGTTAAAGACCTGGTTGTTTGACCAACCCGGGCTGTGACCCCCTTGGGGGAGGGATGGTTTTAAGGTTTTTATAATGTTTGAACTTATAATTTAATTTAATCGTTTTTAAGTATTTATTGTTCCTGTTTTAGTTGTAAGCCGCCCCGAGTCTTCGGAGATGGGGCGGCATATAAGTTCAAATAAATAAATAAATAAATAAATAAATAAATAAATAAATAAGTGTTCCAAGCCCTCAAATGCAAAGATAATGCAATTTTGAGATTCAAGTCTGCTTAGCTGAAGATTGAAGTTAGAACTTGGTTATTAATCTTCAATTACTGGGTTAAATGCTATTATTTTTATCTGAACTGATTCCACTCCTTCTCCCTGATGAATTTGAATCCTCTTGCACTTAAGCAACATGTAAAAAGTTCTATCACGTGGTTTTTCCTTTGACTCCCTATATTCTCTTCATTTTGTTCAGGCTAAGAGAATTGTTGAAGACAGGCTTTTAGATGCTGAAGTACTGAATAAAAGAGGACTTAACCTGATTTCTGTACAAACTCCATTTAACCATGTTAGGTAGCACTCAGTGCCAATTATTACATCAACTTGATCATTTTTCCAAACTAACAAAGGTTCTTTTTTGAAGCCAAATATAGTAATCTACCCCAGCACTTTTACATGAGATTTTTTTTTGAGAAAAGAAAACATGATTAGCCAAACCTACCTATGATAGTTCAGTTGAATCTATTTTCCACATCCTGCTGCATTGTTCTTTTTTCTATATTTGAAGAAAACTCATCCTCCATCTCTTGCTGCAGGCATCAAATAATCCTGAGGAACTACATGTCAATTTACTCTTATCAGACAAGAAAAGCATTGTTATAGTGTAATTATTATAGCATAATCATTATACCATTATAATTATATTATAGTAAAATATAATTCATCTATGCAGAAGTATTATCTGCATAGCTGCTGTAGATGTGCACAAACAGTTGATTGTCACACATGACTGACATCCTCATGCTTGTAAATCTGTAATTCTGATTCTGTAAATCTGATTCTGAACATGCTATGTAGGATTGAAATACTGACTACCATTATTGTAATACTTTATTTATTAATTAGTTTTAAGATTTTGGATGCTTGTACCTCAGAATACATTCATACACTTATCTTTTCAATTTCTGAGGTCTAGGTGGATGACTTATTTTTCTTTTCTCTTTCATCTTCTGTCTTTATTTTATATACCTTCTACTTCATTTGGTCAATGACCAAAATAAATTCTACCTATTGTATGGATTAATTAATTTTAATCTTTCCCTCATGCTTTTGAGTTCGACACCTTAAGATCTCGTGAATAAAATTAATTCCCAAAATAAAGTCTTCACATTAGAAATAGTCTTTCTTACCCTGCATTCCAATGGAACAGGACATGAAAAAGAAGAGAAAAAATATGCATGTTATCTTGTTCGGGATGGAGTATATGGTAAGCATATATAAATATACAAAAACAGAATATTAAATAAATCACACAACCTTTAAGATGCATTTCAAGGCATATATTGCCAAGTCTGGGCAGGTTGTGTTCTTTTTCATCTTAAAATGGTTAATGAGAGACCTAATTTCCCAATCTAATATCAGCCATTATATAGTTACATTCAGTGGTGGGATTCAAAAAATTTAACAACTGGTTTACCCAGGGTTAGGTTGGCTATCATGAGAGGCGTGGCCCATCCTCAACCTCCAGCTTCACTACACATGCAGGATGAACTTCCTTTGGCAGCCAACCTGACCCTGAACTGGTTGTTAAATTACTGGTTGCTATCAAAGTGGATCCTGGAGACTGCACTGCAATGGTGAAATGGGCAATGGAGAGGCCGGCATGAGGGAATGAAGAGAGCAGGGAGAAGTAAGAGGGAAAGCAGCCTTCTCCTTCCCTTGAGCTGGCCACTCCATTGCCTGTTTCTCCATTGCAGTGCAGTGCCCAGGA
Organism: Naja naja; assembly: GCA_009733165.1. Taxonomy (NCBI): domain Eukaryota; kingdom Metazoa; phylum Chordata; class Lepidosauria; order Squamata; family Elapidae; genus Naja; species Naja naja. Next base: position 93,089,733 of record CM019149.1, on the reverse strand, counting down.
TCCACTTTGATAGCGGGGTGGCTGAGTGGCTAATTTAAGAACCAGTTCACCTGAGCCTGTGCGAACCAGCCGAATCCCACCACTGGTTACATTGGATTTTTGATCAATCAACACATCCCTAATTATTCACTTCTAAATTAAAAGGTCATATAATAGTGCACATAAAAACAAATAAAGAAGAAGTGGAGAGTAGGAGCCAAGAAGAACAACAGCTAAAGGAAAGAGAAAAAGAACAAGAGGAAAGAGAACAGGAAAAAGTTGAAAGACAAAAAAGAGAAGGAATAAGAACAAGACAAAAAAGGGAAACAAAAAACAAATAGGCATAAATAAATAATAAACACAAACTAAAATGGATGAAAAATCAAATTAGTTTCTATAAATGCCAATGGCTTAAACTCACCAATTAGGAGGAAAAAATATTAACTAAATTACAGAAACAAAATACAGACATTGTATGCCTTCAAGAAACATATATACATAAATATCAGAGCAAATTGTTAGAATCAACAAAATTGGGAGATTTATATATATCTTTAGCTCAACAAAAAAAGGGGGAATAGCAATATATATTAGAAAACACAATCAAAACAAGTCTATGCAGACGAGGAGGATAGAATTTTAATCTTAGAAGTATATGTAAATTTAAATAATTCTTTTTAGTTAACTGTCATATATGCACCAAGTAAGAAACAGGAAAAATTCTATAACAAATTCTATAAAAAATTAATAGAACTGGAATATGAGAATATACAGGTGAAACTCCAAAAATTAGAATATTGTGCAAAAGTTCATTTATTTCAGTAATGCAACTTAAAAGGTGAAACTAATATATGAGATAGACTCATTACATGCAAAGCAAGATAGCTCAAGCCATGATTTGCCATAATTGTGATGATTATGGCTTACAGCTCATGAAAATCCCAAATCCACAATCTCAGAAAATTAGAATATTGTGAAAAGGTGCAATATTCTAGGCTCAAAGTGTTCCACTCTAATCAGCTAATTAAGCCATAACACCTGCAAAAGGTTCCTGAGCCTTTAAATGGTCTCTCAGTCTGGTTCAGTAGGAATCACAATCATGGGAAAGACTGCTGACCTGACAGTTGTGCAGAAAACCATCATTGACCCCCTCCATAAGGAGGGAAAGCCTCAAAAGGTAATTGCAAAAGAAGTTGGATGTTCCCAAAGTGCTGTATCAAAACACATTAATAGAAAGTTATGTGGAAAGGAAAAGTGTGGAAGAAAAAGGTGCACAAGCAGCAGGGATGGCTGCAGCCTGGAGAGGATTGTCAGGAAAAGGCCATTCAAAAGTGTTGGGGACTTTCACAAGGAGTGGACTGAGGCTGGAGTCAGTGCATCAAGAGCCACCACACACAGACAGATCCTGGACATGGGCTTCAAATGTTGTCAGAAGCATTTTACCTGGGCTAAAGAAAAACAGACCTGGTCTGTTGCTCAGTGGTCCAAAGTCCTCTTTTCTGATGAGAGCAACTTTTGCATCTCATTTGGAAACAAGGACCCAGAGTATGGAGGAAGAATGGAGAGGCATACACTGCAAGATGCTTGAAGTCCAGTGTGAAGTTTCCACAGTCTGTGTTGATTTGGGGAGCCATGCCATCTGCTGGTGTTGGTCCACTGTGCTTCATTAACTCCAGGGTCAACACAGCTGTCTACTAGGAGATTTTGGAGCACTTCATGCTTCCTTCCATGGACGAGCTTTATGGGGATGCTGACTTCATTTTCCAGCAGGTCTTGGCATCTGCCCACACTGCCAAAAGCAGCAAACCCTGGTTCAATGACCATGGGATTACTGTGCTTGATTGGCCAGCAAACTCGCCTGACCTGAACCCTATAGAGAATCTATGGGGCATTGCCAAGAGAAAGATGAGGGACATGAGACCGAACAATGCAGAAGAGCTGAAGGCCACTATTGAAGCATCCTGGTCTTCCATAACACGTCAGCAGTGCTACAGGCTGATAGCTTCCATGCCACGCCGCATTGAGGCAGTAATTGCTTCAAAAGGGGCCCAAACCAAGTACTAAGTATATATGCATGCTTATACTTTTCAGAGATCCAATATTGTTCTATGTACAATCCTTGTTTTATTGATTGCATGTAATATTCTAATTTTCTGAGATTGTGGATTTGGGGTTTTCATAAGCTGTAAGCCATAATCATCACAATTATGAAAAATCACAGCTTGAACTATCTTGCTTTGCATGTAAAAAAAAGCCCGTGGAGCTTCGGGTGGCGCCTGACCTCCACTCCTTCTGTCGTGACCTGAAGACTTGGCTTTTTCAATCAGCCAACCTGGACTGAAGGGGATTTTAATAGTTTTAATTTGTTCTAAGTTGTTTGTGGGTTTTAATTGGTTTTAGGTCTAGTGTTGGGGTTTTTAGATTTAATAGTTTTTTAAAGTTTGTATTTTCTGTTTTTACCATTGTAAGCCGCCCTGAGTCCTTCGGGAGATAGGGCGGCATAGAAATCCAAATAAATAAATAAATAAATAAATAAATAAATAAATAAATAAATAAATAAATAATGAGTCTATCTCATATATTAGTTTCACCTTTTAAGTTGCATTACTGAAATAAATGAACTTTTGCACGATATTCTAATTTTTCGAGTTTCACCTGTATGTTTGCTCGGTGACTTTAATGTGATAGTGAATCAAGAAAAAGACTATAAGAGTATGGATTTTAAAAAAAGGAAAACATTACCAAAAATATTCTATCAAATGACAAATGAATTAGGATTACAATTAGGTAAAGAATAAGGAACTATATAAATACTTATATCTATATTCATATCTATCTATATTTATTTATATATTAAGTTGAAATTATATAATGAAAGAAATGTGTATGTGGAAAGGTGATAAGGAAATGTAAAAGATGTCTTGATGTTGATATAATGATGTATAAAGTTTTATTTTAAGTTTTTTTTAAATTTTGAAAACTAAATAAAATTTAATGAAAAAAAATGCATATACACAGTTCTAGGCAATCATTCCCATTGGGATTTTCTATCCTCTCTGTGATTCTACAAACAGGTCAAATGCTGCTTTCTTTTCTCAAAAAGATCTACTCTGAATAATGGTCCTTGTATCTATATCTAAATCAACCATATCCATATACCCATTTCGTAAAACACCACCTCTTTCCTGCTTCATTAGTTTCAAGTTGTTAACATCCCTGTGTACCAATTGAATCTTGCTGTTGCTCTCATTATACCAATTTAAAGCCTCATGGCTATCCTGATTTACCCATTTCCCTGGAATTTGAAGGCTGGTTATTTCTTGCTTTTTTCAGAATGATGTTATCTTCCATAAGATGAGGATGTGGGCTTCCAATTTGAAATCAGATTAATGCTTAGCCTTCTGGAAAGCCTTGGTTTTATTATTGCTATAAGCCACACAGGGTTGTATTCTATAAAATGAGTGGTAATATTAGTATTTTACATAAAGACACATATACATGAGCATCTGAACAGAAGGAAGAGGTGTTTGCATGTGAGAGACAGGATCACACATGTCATGAGTTATTTGCACAATGAGACACATGGCTCACTGTGATTTTACTAAACATCAATATTTTCCAGAAATATGGTTTTGTTTGGTTTTCTCCCCACCTTTAGTATAGCAGAGAAAAGATACACCATCTATTCATATTAGGGCCCATATGGAAGAACCAAAGTCATCGGCAGTCTGAATTTAAGATATATTTTTTATATGAGTCCTGTCACAGCAACTATCGGAAAAATAACCTACATAAAAACAATCAGAATACACACTTTTAAGATATATATACTAGAATGCAAATAGAAAGGATATTAAATTTGGATGGATTCACTAATGCATTAAATATTTAATGGTTATTCATGATTACAACACACTTGAACTATTAAAAGGAGGAAGTATAGCAAGCTATTGCACCATTAAAATGCATTGAATCAATAACCAAAACATTTTTTCCAAAAGAATGTTTCCTATAAACCACAAGTAAAATAATGTAAATATTGTTGGTTACAAAATGTACAAAATATCAATCCAAAAGTTCCTAAGAGCTGAAAAGCAATTAACAAGCAATTTCCAAAAGTGATTAGAAAAGAAAGTATGCAAATGTAGTGTAAGTAAAAGGTGCCAATTGCAATTTGAGCAAGATGGTTATTCTCTGGTTATTCCCAGAGCTATAATCCCACTAGTGATTTCTATGTTATGGTCATCTTGTGAGAGCATCTCTCTGGACCATTTGTGGGCAATTTCAAGTCCTCTCCTTGTCTGAAGAGAAATTATCCAAATGCCAGTCAATTTGCCAGCTCTTCATTCTGCCACAGTCATTGGTACTGCTTTTCAGAGCTTTCTTCCACCCACCATTTCTTTTTCAAAGTCATTCTAGACTTTTCTAAGTATAAAGGAAAGACAACAATCTTTGAATATAATTGTACCCCACTCCTCTCTTCTCTCTTGGGACTGTTGATTTAATCTTAATTTAGTGGGATTAAAATTGCAGCAAGAACACACAGAACTGCAGTTTTATCTCTACCCAAAACACCGACAGGGTAATTTATACCTTTACCGATGGCAATAAATATGTCCCTACTTACCTACAAATGTTTTAGTCTTTGTTATAGAGAACTTTGTGGTTAAATTTCATTGTGCATTCACTACTGAAGATAAAACTGATTTCTATTAACTCCTTTTAAATATGTACTTTTACTTACCTTAAAGAAAAATCAAAAGGAAGTCCTTTAATAATATCAGAACTTGAGAAATACCATTTAGGGTCTTATCGTTTTACCAAGTCATGTTCATATCTGTCAGATAAAACAATAAAAAGTCAAGATTTATTTGATATATAGCATGGTTTTCATCCAGAATGTCAGGACAGTGTGCATAGCACACCCACTTCCAATTTATCTTGTAAAAACAACCCTGAGGCTGAGAGAGAATGTGATTGACTCAAAGTCACTCAGGCAAATTCTATGGTTGAAGACAGATTACAGCCTGAGTCTTCCCATGCTTGATCTTAACTTAATTTACTTCCCATGCTTGATCTTAACCTTAACTATAACCTACACTGACCTACCCCTTGGTCATTAGAAAAAATTTAGCCATCCTTACCAAGAGCACATTCTACTAATATTTATTTAAGTGCAGTGACAGATAATGAGAAAATGAGTAAGTAAGTAAAACACTCTGGACAAAAATATTTATGGACATACTAATTACTTAAATCTGATTGCCAAGTTCAAATAATAATAGAGGGCTGAGTTTCAGTGATAAACAACCCAGTGTTCAATATTATAAATATTAGACCTGAGCAGAGACCTCCTTACCTTTTATCAGAGCTAGATTCAGAAACAACCACTGACCCTCCTTTCACCACCACCCTCTGTTCATTGTCCAAGCAGGGCTAGTATTTGAGGACATCAAAATATACAGAGTGAGACCAAACTTCATGGCTAGTGGGACACTCAGAACAGTTTATAATTCAAAAGATTTAAGCAAGATTTAGAAGGCAACTATCATAAAGCAAAAGCAATGAAAGGCTGATGCATCCGGATAGTCCTTCAGGAAGTCTAGACTCAAGGTCTCAAAGTAACTGGCTATCCTGAGATAATTATTTGTTTTTGGCCACAGGTATTATAATATTCAGAGAGCATCATCCCAAAGACTTGAGCCACTCTGCTGTAACACAGTTGGGTCCCATTGAGTTTCATCTGACTTTAAAGCCATCTAGGCACACGAGGCTGTTTTATAGAAGTCTATTCCCATTTTTACCATCTCTGGAGGTGAATGCTTCTGTGTTTTTCTGTCTGCTGAACTGCTGCTGTTTACATGAGCTACTAGGTGGTTTCACTGGTTCATCTAGAACAGATTTCTGGGAAGAAAAAGATCTTGATTATGATTAGGTCCTGTACTAGAATCTGGCTTTAATTATACAGGGGAGGTCTGTGGAATTGCCAGACTTGTTTTCTTCTTAGAAGCTGTTCTCAAATGAGGCCATAAAAATAATTTGCAAAGCAGTGAATCTGAAGAGTGGCTAATGAGATGTAAAATTTCACGGAAATATATTGCTTGGGACTGGATGGATTAATGTAAACCTCTCTTCTTTGGATAAGAAAAACGATGTCCACCTGGCCCAGATGTTGGACCACATGGGCAAGAGGTTTTGTATTGAACATTTTGCCATATATATCTACTTGGCGGTAACCTCTCACCTCTTGTGACAGTTGGTAGCTGTGCTCTGATGAGATCCTGCTGCTTACAGAAGCAAAAAAGCAGGCAGAAAAGGTCCTTGACAGAATACAGCCATTCCTTTGGGAAAGCAGAGATTGGCTGCTCAGAGTGAGAAGGCATTGCATGGATAGAAATGTGTCATGCCTGGTTTCAAAAGAAGATAGATAGCCAACATGTGAAGTAACTCAAACAATTCCTTTGTTGCACACTTTCCTGAAGTGCAATTTTGCAGCAAAAAACCTAATAAAAACTAATCCACTTTCAATGATCCACAAAAGTTTTTGAGCCTATCGGAAGTCACAGGATTTTTGTTTGGTTTTATTTTTTTTCTTACATGGACAATTCACCTAAACGTATTGTGTATCTTTAGCAAAAACAATCTTCACTTTGTCTATGGAGATCCTCAATTATCCAGGTCATGGTTGTTGCAAAGGTGCTTTTCCAGTTGCCTTTTGGAAAAGCACCTTTGGGATAGTCCCCACTTTATTCCATTTTAATTTTATTTTACTGTAGCATGCAAGGCTAAGGTTAAGGGCAGTTTATATATTCTGGTTAGAATAATAGCTGTTTCTTTTTTAAAACAAGAAAAGAAAAACTAGCTTCCAGATTCTTTTGAGAACTGCTTCTAACTAGATGGTCTCACTTCCTCCAAACAAAAGAAATCCTTTGGAGAAAATAGACATTCATATGAATATTTCCCTAGAACATTTCTGTCCTGGAAAAATGCATTTAAAAACAAACAAACCCATCATGACTTTTCAATAAAAGTACTGTTCTTAAACTATGAGAAAATTCCTTCTACTCTAATCTTTGGCATTCCTTTAAAAGTTAGTTTGATAGATAGAGTTGTTGCAAGAAATACCATCAGTACAAAATTATCCAATCAGTGGTCTATCTATGATGAATTCTAAATTGATCTTGCCAAAGTACTTCAGAAAATCTCTTCATTTTTGTCTTGAATGTCTTGAGTAAGCAAACTCATGGATGGAGAGGACAGGATAGTTTACAGAATGTCCATCAATTAAAAACAACAATTAGAAAGCAGAGATTGGTGACAACTATGTTTTTCACTGGATAGATTTCCCAAAATATTTATCTCTATCATAGAGGGTAAGCAAACCAACTATTTAAAAATCTTCCTACAATAAAACAAATTCATTTTAATCACTTCGAAATGATTCTTTTAATTAAAATAAATAAATGGGAAGCCACGATGCAGCAAAGCACTAGTGGAAAAAATTAAATTGCAGTTGTTTTGTGAATAAAGAAATCTCCATGGTGAGCAATTATGTGAGAATGTCCATAACATACTTGCAAAGTTCCAGATATGCCCAGCATTCTTAAAAGATTGTCTACCCTACCCTGTAACAGCCTTTTAATCTGTATAATTTATTTAATGACTGAACCAGCTTATTGTAAGGTAATCAAGCATGGCTGAAAAATCAAGGTTCATAGAAAGATCAGGCTTAGATTACCCTTGGTGCAATTTAATTCTCAGTTTCTATTTTCATGATTTTCATATCAATAGCTTTTCTTTTCTTTTTTCTACCTCTCTGCACAACTTCCTTTTAAAGGCATCTTGAGGTCTTTAATTTGGCTATATAGAGATCACAAAATCCATGAAATAGATTTGGGGATTTTTCTTAAGGCCAATACATTAATTTTGATATACAATGCTTACTATTTCATTGAAAACCTCTTTCCTTTGATTGAACTGTTGGAAGAAAAATGCATCTGGTTCAGTTCCAAGCTGGGAGAAAGATGCTGGAAATAAAATGGAGGCTGATTGGAAAGAAAGTCCATTTATTGATGAACAGAACCATCGGGTTTTTGGTTCTGGGTCAGCTGAACCACTAGCTAGATGAATGCCAGGATTTTATACAGGCCTGAAATGCTGCTCTGTGTGTGTGTGTGTGTGTGTGTGTGTGTGTGTGTGATGCAATGTCTGAAATACCCTTAGGAAATTGTGTGATGTAGTGAGCTCTGTGGGGGTTATTAAGAAAGACTGAGTCTGCTTTCTAGTCTTTAAGAGCATGTTTCTCCATTTCTCCTTTAGGGAAATATAATATTCTGCCTTTTTAATATTTCCCAAAATATTACATTCTTCGTGTGTGTGTGGGGGCTTCCCCCAGAACTTTGTAACATTTTAGGTTATTTATAAAAGATACGTCATAGATTCTGCAAAATGATAAACAACATTTTCCAAGCACCAAGGATGTCGCCCCATATTGACTTAACTGAAAAAATGGAGCTTATCTCTTAATAAATCTGCATAAGACTGCAGTATAAAGAAGAAACATTTGAATATGTTTACAATTTATCAGCAAAGAAACAGTGAGCTTCACAAAGCTTACAGGGCCAATCAATTCTACCTGTCTTCCCTCCCACTACTTTTCATGTTCTCTAATGAAGGCTTAAGTTGTGTTGCACATTGTTATAAGGGAGCACATATTCAAGAAGACATTATATATTTGTTTGAAATGAAATATAGAACACAAAATATAAACTGAGTAAATTTAGCAGTTTTTTTTTCCTCTGGCTAACACCTTCCATGGGAAGTCCTCACTCAGGGACCATTTCTTCAGGGTTGTTTAAAGACTGTTGGAAGAAATAACCTTCTGGGTTCAGCAGGGAAAAACACACTGGAAACACGGAGGCTGTTTGGAAAGATGGTTTAATGGTGGACAGGATCACATGGTTTGGAGCTCCAAAGTGAAAAGGATGATCACATACTTAAAGATATTGGGTGAAGGGAAAGAAAAAAGGGGCAAGATGCTGCGAGACCCTTGGTTTTATCTCCTCTGTTGGGTCCCACCTTAATGTTTCCTGTTCCTGTGTAAGAAATGTATCCCATTGGCTGTCAGACTCCCAGGGGCGGCTGGTCTTAGCTAACTTTGTAGGCTTTGTCTGGATCACATGGCTTCACCTGAGTGCTGGCTGATGCAATCGTCCCAGGCCATGTGATGAGATGGCCAGAGGGCTTTGTTATGTAGAATACTCTGGCCCGCCCATTAACAAAGGTGGGGGTGAGTTTCTGCTTCTGAGGTGAGTTTCTGCTTCTGAGTTTCTACTTCTCTTTTTAGGGGAAATATTCTGCCTTTTTAGTATATCCTAAAATGTTTTATTTTCCTAGGAGAGGGGTGGGTTTTAAATTCCAACAGTTACAATGGCGTTGAATGAGGACATTTGTGACAGGTCCTCGAAATTGTAGCCACTGCAGCATCCCTGAGATCACATCACTGTGGGAACTTGGCAAGTAGTACGCAATTAGGATAGTTTCAGGATCCTGCAGTCACATGACCGTGATTTGTGACCTTCCCTGCTGACTTCCAATAAGAAAAATCAATGGGGAAGCTCACAGGAAATCACAGGTCATGGTCTGGTGATACCTTGATTAATGACCACTGCTGATTTGCTTAATGACCACAACTAGAAATGCTGGAACTGCCATTGTAACTTGGTTGTCCAAAAGGTAGAGGGTGAAACTAGGGGGACAGCCATACTGGACTTAATTCTTACAAACAGAGAAGAAGTGATAGAGGGAGTTGAAACTGCAGGAACCTTGGGTGAGAGTGACCATGTCATACTAGAATTTAATATAACACAAACACAAGCAACAGAACATAATGACACCAGAGTCTTGGATTTTAAAAGAGCTGATTTTAATAAACTCAGAGAGATCTTGGGAAAGATTCCATGGATGAAAATCCTAAAGGGGAAAACAACTCAGGAATCTTGGAAAACTCTGAAAAGTATGATCATAGAAGCCCAGACCAGCACAGTACCACTGAGAAAGAAAAACAAGAAATCCAAGATGAAACCAACATGGCTGCACAAAGATCTCTCTGGCAAATTGAAAGAAAAAAAGGACAAGTACAAAAATGGAAAGAAGGACATACAACTAAGGCAGAATATCAGCAGATAGCCAGAATCTGCAAAGACGAAGTCAGGATAGCAAAGGCTCAGAACGAACAAAGACTTGCAACAAAAGTCAAAGATAATTTAAAAAAGTTTCTTCCAACATATAAATAACAAGAAAAAAATCAAGGAAATAGTCGGTCCACTAAAGAGAGAAGACGGCAAGGAAGTAACAGGCAACAGAGAGAAAGCAGAACTGCTTAACTCATTCTTTGCATTGGTCTTCACACAAAAAGAAACTATAGCTCAACCCACCAAAAACGTAACTGTAAAAGACAGACCAGAAATAAAAGTTAAAATAAGCAAAAAATTAGTAAGAGAATACCTGTCTGATCTTGATGAACACAAATCACCAGGGCCTGATGGATTACATCCCAGAGTTTTAAAGGAGCTGGCAGAGGTCATCTCAGAACCACTGCACCATATCTTTCAAAAATCCGGGAGCACCTGCGAACTACCAGAGGACTGGAAAAGAGCTGATGTGGTTCCCATCTTCAAAAAGGAAAAAAAAACAGACCCAGGAAACTATAGACCAATCAGCCTAACATCAATACCCAGGAAGATACTGGAAAAGATAATAAAAAAACAGATCTGCCAACATCTAGAAACAAGTAAAGTAATAACAAGCAGTCAGCACGGGTTTGTTAAGAACAGATCATGCCAAACCAATCTTATTTCATTCTTCAACATAGTAACTAAATTAGTAGACTAGCAAAATACTGTGGACATAATATATTTAGATTTCAGCAAGGCATTCGACAAAGTAGACCACAACCTACTTCTTAGTAAGCTAGAAAAAAGCGGAATAGATAGCACCACCATTAGATGGATTTGCAACTGGCTGACAAACCGTACTCAATGAGTAGTCCTTAATGAGTCTAAATCTACATGGAGGGAAGTAAACAGTGAGGTGCCACAAGGTTCTGTCTTAGGCCCAGTACTCTTCAATATCTTCATTAACGACTTAGATGAGGGAATAGAAGGGGAACTTACCAAATTTGCAGATGGATGATACTAAGCCGGCAGGAATAGCTAATACACAAGAAGATAGGCTCAAGATCCAGATGGATCTTGGCAGACTAGAACACTGGGCCGTATCTAACAAAATGAAATTCAATGTAGAGAAAAGTAAAATCCTACACTTAGACAAGAAAAACCAAAAGTACACATATAGACTGGGTGAAACCAGGCTCAATAGCAGTGATCCCACTGTGAGAGGGATCTTGGAGTCTTAGTGGACAACCAGCAGTGATATGAGCCAGCAGTGTGCAGCAGCAGCCAAAAAAAGGTAATGCAATCCAAAATTGTATTAACAGAGGGATACAATCAAGATCAAGGGAGGCGTGGTGAGGCCCCTCCTCAAGAAGCCTGCCCTGGACCCGGCTATTTTGAACAACTTTTGCCCTGTCTCCAATCTTCACTTTGTTGTGAAGGTTGTGGAGAGCATGGTGGCCAACAGCTCCCTATGTTCCTGGATGAATCTGATTATCTGGATCCATATCAATCGGGTTTCAGGCCCGGTACAGCACGGAGTCGGTATTGGTCGCACTGGTGGATGATCTCTGGAGGGGTCATGATAGAGGTTATTCCTCTATCCTGGTCCTATTAGATCTCTCAGCGGCTTTTGATACCATCAACCATGGTATCTTACTGAGACGCCTCAAGGGGTTGGGAGTGGGAGGCACTGTTTTACGGTGGTTCTCCTCCTACCTCTTGGGTTGCTCACAGTAGGTGTTGGTAAGGGGACAGAGGTTGACCCTGAGGCCCCTCTCTTGTGGGGTGCCCAGGGGTTGGTCCTCTCTCCCCTTCTCTTCAACATCTATATGAAACCGCTGGGTGAGATCATTTGTAGTTTTGGGGTGAGGTATCATCAGTATGCTGATGATACCCAGCTTTTATCTCCACCCCAAACCAACCCAGTGATGCACTCGACATGATGTCCCGATGCCTGGAAATGGTACAGATCTGGATGGGGAGGAACAGGCTTTGACTTAACCTGGGCAAGACCGAGTGGCTGTACGTACCAGCATCTCAGATTATCCAGGATGTTCCTTCTTTAGTTATGGGGGGAGAGGTGTTACCCCCCCATAGGAAGGGTGCACAACTTGGGTGTCCTCCTGGATGCATGGCTCAGTTTGGAGGATCAGGTAGGAGCTGTGGCCAGGGGGGCATTTGCTCAGGTTCGTCTTGTGCACCAGTTGTGCCCCTATCTGGACCAAGATGCCTTATGTACGGTTACTCATCCACTCGTTACCTCCTGTGTAGACTACTGCAATGCTCTCTACATGGGGCTGCCCTTGAGGACCACTCAGAGGCTTCAACTGGTACAGAATGCAGCCACACATGTTGTGATGGGAGTATCCTGATACCCCCATGTTACACCCCTCCTGCGTGAGCTGCATTGGTTGCTGGTTGCCCTCCGGGTGAGATTCAAGGTGCTGGTAATCGTCTATGAAGCCTTATATGGCTTAGGGCCGGGATATTTGCGGGAGCACCTACTGCCAGCAACAACTTCCCATCGCCCTGTGCGCTCCCACAGGCAGGGCCTCCTCAGGGTTCCGTTGGCTAGACAATGTTGACTGGCGACCCCCAGGGGGAGGGCCTTCTCTGTGGGTGCGCCCGGCCTTTGGAATCAGCTGGCCCTGGAGCTCCAGATGGCTCCCAACCTTCGATCCTTCCATCACGACCTTAAGACATGGCTCTTTCAACTGGCCGACCTAGACTAATCGGTTTTTTTACTGGTTTTATTGGCTTGTTGTCAGTTTTAATTAGAATTATTGGGATGTTGATTTAATACCTTTTAATTTTTGTACTGTATGTTTTTACTGTTGTGAGCTGCCCTGAGTCCTTTGGGAGATTCTGATTAATCAACTCTGATTAACTGTTATCTGTTATCTGTAAGTTGGTGGAGTTACCTGACTTTTTATTTTATGACCACATTGCTTAGCAACAGAGTTGTCATTTCCAATTATGGTGCTTAACTGAGGATTCCCTGCATTGTATAATGGAAATAATCTTGGACTTCGATAGAAGAGCAGAAAACTTAATTCACATTTTTATACCTTCATGGGATAAATCATTATTCATTAAAGTGATTTTTAGTAGGTAATGTGGCACAATCCCACAATACTTCTCTTAAGTTGTTTGGAGAAAGATGCAGAGCAAAGGTGGAATGCAAAATGCAATGAACAAAACAAAAACCATGCAATTGAAGATACTCTTAATTACTCTTGTTAGTGATATCTCTCCCTCACTGTTCATTTTTATGAAAAGCATCCCAAGTCAGCTTTCAAACTGAAACAAAATTACCCCATGCTCCATAATTAAACATGCAAAAATACCTTGGTGCATATTTGCCTTCTATATCTTGAGAAAATCATCAAAAAAATTCAATTTTGAAATTATAATGATTAGATGGTATCTATAAAAAATAAATACTGTGTTGAACTAATAGAAGTTAAGTGATTAATAAGGTATGAACTGAAGGTTGTTTTTATGAGCCTTCCATTCAGGTTTTAACATGCATTTTTAAAATTGGGGGATGTACATTAAAGTGATGAGTAAAAATGAGAAATTTATGCTATTATTTATTTATTTATTTATTTATTTATTATTTCTGTTCTATGATTCATATGCATTATTACCAGAATATCATCCACTAAGTTCTTGTTGCTATGTTTCTGATTATATTACATGTGAACATGGATAAACTCTGCATTCATTGCCAGCAATGTAAGAATACTCTATATGATTTTCATTATGTGTACTTTCACAATGTTGGCACTAGATGACACTGTGCCTATCTGTAATCCCAGAATGAGTCAGAATTTTAGGAATCCATCAGCATGTACAAGAGTTGTGTGAGAAAACTGCACATCTCCACATGCTGTTCTCATTACCACATCTTTTCCTTCTAGTTTATTTATTTGAAGAGTTCAATTTTCAATTCGTATAAAAATGATTTCCTGAATCATTTCCTGAATAAATTGGCCTCCCTCCCTCCCTCCCTCCCTCCCTCCCTCCCTCCCTGCTTAGAAGCCAGTTTAACAATAGAGATTCTACACTAGGTACACTCAGATAACAGATAATCAGAGTTGGAAGGGACCTTGTAGGTCATCTAGTCCAACCCCCGCCCAAGCAGGAGACCCTACCCCATTTCTGACAGATGGCAGTCCAATCTCTTCTTGAAGGTCTCAAGTGATGGTGCTCCCACAACTTCCGAGGGCAAGCTGTTCCATTGGTTGATTGTTCTCACTGTCAGAAAGTTTCTCCTTATTTCCAGGTTAAATCTCTCCTTGTTCAGTTTCCATCCATTGTTCCTTGTCTGGCCTACACTCCACCCATAACAAAAATTAAAACAATGCATACAGATTAAAACAACAAACTGCTGGGCTACACATCTGCTTTAGTGTCAGAACTGCCATCCTGCTACAAATGTCATGCTTCATCAGACACCAGCCTGTCATAGCCAGGGGAGGAAGTTGCAGGGATGTAGAGGGGAGAGAGGGATGAGGGGAATAGAAACTACTCTTGTGCAGTCCCGCGGGAGATACTGGCCGTTCGAAGGTTGTTTGAATGTAACTGGACAGTTCATGATAACCAGATGGAGAGAAGGGAAAGGTAAACCAGTTGCTTTGGATGTGAAACTTCAGATCTGCCTTTGCTACTCTGTAACCACGTGACTTTAATAAAGTGTACTTTCATCAACAATGGATTTGAGAGTCTTCTTTTTCTAATTGACCAAGTTGAGACCTTTGACATTTAGTTTCTGAAGGCCTTTTGCAGCCACCAGATCTTAATAACTTTCTTGAAATCTATGTTTTCCCCAATAATCTTATTAAACTGCACCAATATAAAGAGAAAAAAAAACAAAAACAAATGCAATTTAAGAAAAATATGAAAAAGAAAATTAGAGAAAAAGAAAACAGAATACACACACACACACATATAGATATAGATATAGATATAAATATAGATATAGATAGATATAGATATAGATATATAGCCCTCCTCCCTCCAGACAAGTATAAATAATTTGGGTCCCTTAATATCTTCCCTAGTACTTCAATTAAAAAGAACACCCTTCTTCCCATATCCTATCCTTTATCAGTAGTCAAATTAAAAAAACCCAAAACATTTAATCCTAATCAGCAAAAGACTATTAAGAGCTACCAGAAATATTAACACATATATTTTAATCTTAATAAAAATCAATGTTATAATCCAGACTTATCCTTTTCTCTAAAAAATAAAGCAGAAGAAATCTGTCTCCACTTATAAACAAATCTTTAAAGCCTCGTTTTACAATCCTGATAAAAAAGAAATCCCATTAACAATTACCAGAAGCCATAACACATATCCAGCAGAATGACTTTATAAATCTTCTTTTCATTTTTTTTAACTTGATCTTTTGCCTCACAGGTTGATTTCTTATAACTTTGCCTTCTTTCAGGAACAGCTTGAGTCATTCCTCTATATCTCTTCTCAGCAAGAGTTGCCATGATTCCACACATTCTTTTGTCAATTCAAAGTAAGAAGGCTTCCAAGTCACTCTTGTGATTTATTATTTGCATGTCCCTTTTGATTATTAAAATATCAACTGCTTTCAATGGTAAATCCATTTTGGCATCATTTTTCCTTATCACTCATGTGCTCCAGTATTTTAAAGTTTATTTTCAGATGCACACTTTTTTCCATATCATTTTTATAATCCAACGTTTTTTAAACTCTAGGTCCCCATTTGGAAGGAAGAAAAAGGTGAAGGCAAGAGAAGGAAAGGAAGGGAAGGGAAGGGAAGGGAAGGGAAGGGAAGGGAAGGGAAGGAAAGGAAAGGAAAGGAAAGGAAAGGAAAGAAAAGGAAAGGAAAGGAAAGGAAAGGAAAGGAAAGGAAAGGAAAGGAAAGGAAAGGAGGATTTCTGATGCTACCTGCCAGTTTCTCAAAAAGAAACTCAATGGGGAGGCTGGATCAACATTTTAGTCTCCCTTTTCGTGTTCTTCTTCTTCTTCTTTTTAAATAAAGCTTTTCCTGTTAATCCTTACACATAGCTTCTTTTGTCCAGAGTGGAAAAAAAAAACCTCCCAGTGTAACGCAGCTTGTCTTTTGGAAAGTTCTTGACTCAAAAGAAATCAATAATAAGCAACTTCCTACACTAATTAAGAGAGGAAGTAGGAGAATTCTGTGTCTCTTTGAAAGGTGCAAGAATCTGTAAGGAACTAAACATGGCCAATCCTTGTCTTCTCCTTAATCTGAAGAGGAGTTCCAAAGAGTCAGTTCCTTCACTTGTTCCCATTTCAGTTATGTTTGTTGGCTCTGCAAAAAGCAGAGTCATGCTCAGTCTACCATACTGTCCCTGAACTCTAAACGTTTTGAAGATGTTCTAATCCTGGGGGGAAATGTTCCCTAGGAGAGGGGTTATGACCAATATGTACCATTACGCGTACGTCCTTGGACACGCAGATGCTGAAATTAAAATTTACAGCAATTACTGTAATCCCCAACTATGTATGAGTCAGTTTGTTATGTTTATAGAGCCAGTTTGGTCTATTGGTTAAGGCACCAGGCTAGAAGCCAGCAATCTGTGAGTTCGAGTCCTCTGGTAGGCATTGGAAGCCTGCTGGATGACTTTGGGCCACTCATTCGCCCTCTCAACCCAACCCACCTCACACAGTTGTTGTTGTGGGAAAATAGGAAGAGGAAGGAATGTAATGTATGATCATTGCCTTGAGTTACTTGTTAAGTAATAAAGTCAGGGTAAAAAATCAAATAAATACATTTTATTTTTATTAAAGTTTTTTAAAAAGGAAGATAAGGAAAGGAAAGGAAAGGAAAGGAAAGGAAAGGAAAGGAAAGGAAAGGAAAGGAAAGGAAAGGAAAGGAAAGGAAAGGAAAGGAAAGGAAAGGAGGATTTCTGATGCTCCCTGCCTGGAGTTGTGACAAATAAGTCCCATTTCCCCTAGGAGCAGAATGTTACTAATATGTCATTTTACATATACGTTTTCATTATCTAAGGGCTTCTTTTATTCAAGTCTTCCATTGTTGGATGCTGTTCGAATAACCAAGAGGAGTCATTTGCTATTATACTATAGTAGGATTAAACCTATTCCATGCACACACCCCAGTGTCTCCATGAAGAAATGGGATTGCCACTGAATTTGGTAAATGTTCCAGGTAAATGGTCGCATTGGTGGATGATCTCTGGAGGGCTCGGGACAGGGGTTTTTCCTCTGTTCTGGTCCTTTTAGATCTCTCAGCGGCTTTCGATACCATCGACCATGGTATCCTCTGCGGCGGCTCCGGGTTGGGTGGGGGGGCACCGTGCCACGGTGGTTCTCTCTTACCTTTCGGACCGTTTGCAGTCGGTGTTGATGGGAGAGCAGAGGTCCTCCCAAGGCCTCTTAGTTGTGGAGTGCCTCAGGGTCGGTTCTCTCACCTCTCCTGTTTAATATCTACATGAAACCGCTGGGCGAGATCATCCGTGGTTTTGGGTGAGGTATCATCAATATGCAGATGATACCAGTTGTATATCTCCACCCCAGACCAGATCAGTGATGCTCTCTCGGTGATGTCCCGGTGCCTGGAGGCGGTGCAGGCTTGGATGGGGTGTAACAGGCTCAGACTCAACCCGCCAAGACTGAGTGGCTGTTCTTACCAGCATCTCGGGTTTCAGTTGATGTGCCATCTTTGGTCATGGGGAGGTGTTACCCCCGTGGACAGGGCGAGGAGTCTGGGCGTCCTCCTGGATGCACAGCTCAGTTTGGAGGAGCAGGTGGGAGCTGTGGCCAGGGGGCTTTTGCCCAGGTTCGGCTGGTTCGCCAGCTTCGCCCCTATCTGGACCGAGATGCTCTTCGAACGGTCACTCATGCGCTCGTCACGCCCAGGATCGACTACTGCAATGCTCTCTACATGGGGCTTCCTTGCGGATTACCCGGAGGTTGCAGCTGGTGCAGAATGCGGCTGCGCTGGCTGTGATGGGGTATCCCGATACTCCCATGTTACACCCCTCCTGCGCGACCTGCATTGGCTACCGGTTGCCTTCCGGGTTTCTTCAAGGTGTTAGTAACAACTTACAAAGCCCTTAATGGCGTGGGTGCAGGGTACTTGCGGATCGCCCCTGCCTGCATCACAGTCCAATCGCCCGTCGCTCCCATAGGAGGGGCCTTCTGGGAATACCGTCGGTCAGGCATTGTCGGCTGGCGGCTCCCAGAGCTAGGGCCTTTTCTGTGGGAGCGCCCGCCCTGTGAATCAGCTTCCTGCGGATCTGCGTTTGGCCCCTGATCTCCGCTCCTTTCGTCGAGACTTGAAGACCTGGCTGTTTCAGCAGGCCGGCCTGGATTGACCTGGGGGTGGGTAGTTTTAATTTGTTTGTTTTAGTGATGTTATTGTTTTAACTTTTGGTAATTTGGACTTGTTTTTATTTGTATTGCTGTATATCTTTTTGTATGTTCGCCGCCCTGAGTCCTTTGGGAGTAGGGCGGCATACAAGTCTAAATAAATAATAATAATAATAATAATAATAATAATAATAATAATAATAATAACTTTCAGCTCAACTGTTGCCTCAGAAGAAATTGCCAACAGTCTTGCAGTGTTTTTTTCTGGAGCTGTGAAATAGGCAGGATGCTACTATCCCCACTGAACATTCAGGTCAACATTGTCCACTTTCCTCACATGGTCACCAAGCTTGTTTGTTTCATTTTTCTTGTAGAAGAAACTCAGTTTAAGGATTTATAATTTTGATCGGACATAGCGATTGCAGTTATATTTGTATGCATTAGATCAATGAAGCCAAGGAAAGCTGATTCAATAGCTCTAAAAGCAAAACTGAACAATCATTTATAGGACAGTTTGTTAATGATTGCCCTATTACCTATCACAATATAGTCAAGTTTATGCTATCACTAGATTACAAAATTAATATGGTTTTATCTCAGTATTCTGAAATCGGAATGAAAAATCTAAGATAACATGATGCATTCATATTATATAAATATTCCCAATCATGTGGTATTGAACAAGTAAGGAAAGTACAGTTGAAAATGCTGCTCGGTGTGAGAGTTATTGCATAGTTATTCCATTTTTCCCATATATGTTACAGCAAAAGGAAAAGCTGTCACATTTTTCATGTTGAATTAGGACTCAGTGCTGATTTGAAAACCTGTTACATCGTATCAATTTTGCATACTACCAACAAGCTTATTTTCAGAAGTTCTATATAATATATGAAATCAATCTATAAAATCTAATACCCTTCAGCGCAGTCATGTGTTTGGAATGTATTGGTTAGAACAGAAATGTACTCTTTGCTTTCCTGGTATTGTTTGTTTCCAAGGAATGCATCAATTTAGCTAAACTCATTTGATAGTAACAACATATGACATTTTTCTTACAAACTTAGAAATTGATATTACTCTAAGTGCAGGCCCTAACAAATTGCACTTGCAAAGTTCACCTGCCACAGTAGAACTTAGTCACTTTGTCAGTGTTGCTATATCTTAATTGATATAGTTATGGGCAACCCATGTCAGTGTATAATAGGCTACAACATAGGAAAACTGGAGAGAAGGCACAACATGTCTTGAATTTTTCAAATATCACATAGGCATACTTTAATAGAGTCTATCAGTGCAGCCTTCACACAAAGTTCTTCTGCTTGGTCTTGTTTTGCTGCAGGTTCCCTGGAGTAGGACGTTTCTAATGGATCTTCCAATATACATGCCACATCATTGGCAAAGGCTTGGAGTTTGTACTCCTCTTTTTTAATCTTTAGTCCCCTGATCTCTCAATTTTGTCGTATTTGTACTAGTAATGTCTCTTCTGCTAATATGTACAGCAGGGGAGCTAGCGGGCATCCTTGCCTTACTCCCTTACTTATCCTTATGGTATCCGTATTTTCCCCATTTATTAATATTTTTGCAGTTTGAATGTTATATATTGTCTTAATAAATCCCAGAAACTTTTTGCCAAATTTCATGCCTATCATTTGTTTAATAAGAAATTTCCAATTCAAATTGTTGAAAGCCTTCTGGGCATCTAAGAACATCAATGCCATTGTTTTGGTTGTGTGTACTTCATAGAATTCTAAAACATCCATGATAATTCTTGTGTTTGTCTTCATTTGTCTATGGGGGAGAAACCCATTCTGATCAGTATGAATAGTTCTGCTTGATATTCTCTTTAACCTTTCCACCAATATTGTGGCCAATATCTTATAATCTACATTTAAAAGGGATATTGGCCTGCAGTTCTGTATTTTTTGTGGCTCTGATTGCTCTTTGTGGATAAGGGTTATATACACTTCAGTCCATGACTGTGGTACATTAGCATTTTCCAGGGCTTCATTATAGAGATCCATCATTAGCTCCTCTAGTAGCTCTTGGAACTCCTTATAAAATTCTGATCAAATTCCATCTGGGCCAGGGGTCTTATTTGCTTTTTGTGCTCCAATTGCCTTTCTAATTTCTTCTATAGATATTTTCTTGTTTAGGCTATCTTTCTCTTCAGCTGTAATTTCTGGCAGGTTTTTTTCTTTCAGGTATTGGTTAATAAGTTCTTCTGATGTTACTTCTTGCTTATATAAATTCATGAAGAATTCCTTAGCAATTTTCTTCTTTTCCTGGGCCTAGGTACATATTTTCCCTTCTTGGTCTTGGAGAGTTACAATCATTCTTTTTTCTTGTTCCTTTTTTATTTTGTGGGCTAACCACCTCCCTGGCTTATTTGCGTTTTCAAAATGGTTTTGTTTTTCTAGTTTAATTTTCCAGGCCAGATCTTCCTGTGTATTTAAATTTATCTTGTGTTTTACCAAATCTATTTCTTTCTTAATATTTTGATTACTCGGGTCCCTTTGTCTACT
Organism: Naja naja; assembly: GCA_009733165.1. Lineage (NCBI taxonomy): Eukaryota > Metazoa > Chordata > Lepidosauria > Squamata > Elapidae > Naja > Naja naja. Next base: position 93,068,720 of record CM019149.1, on the reverse strand, counting down.
TGCTTCCAGATCTTTCAATTTCTCCCTCCAAGTATTTTGTTGTTGTCTTTTTTCTTTATTCCTTTTAATATTGTAGGCAATAGTTAGACCTCTTACATATGCTTTTGTTTTGTCCCAGAGGTTCTCTAGGGATGTGTGTTCTCTCTTGTTTATTTCAAAAAAATATTTTCAATTCTTTTTTTATCATTCCAATATATTCTTTGTCCCTTAATATATTGTTGTTAAATGTCCATCTTCCAATCTTTCTCTTTCCTTTCCATTTGATTTGAATGGGATTATGGCAAATGCATTTGGCAAAATCTCTATCTTTTCAATATTCTCCATTAGACCCAGATCCATCCATATCTGGTCTATTCTAGACCAAGAGTAGTGGGGGTTGGGAAAAAAAGTGTATTTTTTTTGGTTGGATTTAATTCTCTCCACATGTCTTTCAGATTTAATTCTCTCACCATATTATTAAAAGTAGATGGGAGTATTCTCCTTTTCTTTTTAATTTTTTTGGAACTTCTATAGTCTTTATCCTTATCCGGAACTGCATTATAGTCTCCTACGATGCATACACTTGTACATTCAGTTTCTATTATCTTGTGATGAAGCTTGCATAAAATTCTTTTTGATTTACATTTGGTGCATATGTTGTAACTAATAACATCTTCTTCTGATTTAATATTACTTCTATAAATAGTATTCTCCCTTCTTCATCTTTATATATTTGTTTGCATTGTAGCCAATCTTTTACATATACTACTATGCCCTTTTTTTTAATTTGAAAGAGCCCAATACATTTTACCTAAATTAGTATCTTTTAAAAGGTCTGCCTGATTATCTGTAATGTGAACTTCTTGTATACACATTATATCCACATTTTGTTTTTTGAGTTTCTCGAGTGTCTGTTTTCTTTTTGATGATGAGTTTAAACCATTGATGTTAGTTGAAAATAAGGTAATTTCTCTATCCGTGTTACTGTCTGTATAGGACGGTTCTTGTTTCATTCCTTGTTCTAGGTTCTCTTCTTCTTAGTCTATTAGTTTAAGATAATAATAATTCTATTTTGCCTGATTAAATATATTCCCTACTGACTGCCTCTTCCTCCATCCTCCTGTGCAATTTTATTTCCCTATGCAGAATATTATGCACAAATCACAGTATTATGCACAGCTGAAACATTTCCAGAGAATTCAGGAAGATCATGGATGGAATCCAAAAGCATGTATGCTTGCTTTCTGTGCCACATCTTTGTTTTCTTTTAATGACCCTGTAATTTCTTGCACTGGGGTAAGGGTCAGGGTAGCTGAATACAGCTTGAGTATTTATTGGTCAGATGCCCTTTCTAACCCCTACATGGAGTTTGCAGGAGATAATTATTCATTGTCTCTAGAGAGAGAAATATCTGCCACAATCTAGGATCAAATTCACAGCCTCCTGATTGTGAGGTGACAGCTCTATCTCTAGGCCATCACACCACTCCCATATCACATCTTGCACTCTATAGAAAGGATCAAGGGACCTGAAGAGACCAGAAGGAAGAAGTCCAATTCTATGACCAAAACTCTTTCACCAGTTTCTGTGAATTTTATCTACATCCTATTATTTCTTTTTCAAAAGGTTTCATTCTCTCCATCTTCTCCAGGGGTGGGATTCAAATTTTTTAACAACCGGTTCTGTGGGCGTGGCTTAGTTGGTGGGTGTGGCTTGGTGGTCATCTGACTGTCTGGGTGTGGCCAACTCAACATCACTTTCATCGAGACACGCGTCTCCTCGCTTGGCCTCTCATGACTGTGGGGATGCTGCAACAGTAATACGTGTGAAAAATGGTCATAAGTCACTTTTTTCAGTGCCATTGTAACTTTGAATGGTCACTCCACACAAGCAAAGTACCAGCAAAGGAGGGGGAAAAAACTCCAGGGAAGTTCCAGAGACAGGACGTCTAGTCCTGTCAAGAATATAATAAGGGTTAATGGCGGGGCAGTTTCTGTAAGCAACACCAGAATGTTTCCTTCCTGCCTTCCTTACAGGATTAGGCCAGTAATTTCTTCTAACAACCAGTTCTCTGAACTGCTTAGAATGTTAACAACCAGTTCTAGAGAATAGGTGCAAACCTGTAGAATCCCACCCCTGATCTTCTCGGAAAGAGGTGTAACTATGCTTCTTCTTTTTTTTTTAATTTCATGACACCTTTAATAAGCCTTCATGTACAGAACTCACTGGCTGTTTATCAGGACCTTGCTGGTTGTTTCAGATTACTAGCCAGTGAATTCATCAAAAAATATCAATTCTTTCTAAGTTTTTTTTAAAGCTAGTGATGGAGGTTCAAGATCTTCAAGCAAATACTCCAGGCTAAGAGAACTGTGAATCTTAAACCCAACAAGTTTTACCAACCATATCTACAGGCTCATTAAGTTGGATAAAGGTGTTTATGTTGCTGGGAATATGGGCAGTGGAAATAAAAGCATTGCCAGCAGCTTTTCAAATGTCAATTCAGAATTTCTTACCCATTTCCAACCACCTCCCAAGTTATTTACATCAGCATCTATTTCTATTCTGTAGTCTAGAAGAAAGCCATTCCTTTTGCAACAACAGAGAAAGCAAGCGTCGTGGCTAGAATTCTAGCAAGGGTGATTTATTTCCCTATTTGCCATATGCCTTCAGCTTGTGTTTAACACAATCCTGCCTCTGCCTTGGCCATGTTTCTTCAGAAAGAGGTTCTTTGCCGTAGGCCTTGCTTCAGCTTGTACATTTGTTGCTGCTCTCCTGTGTCAACAAGACTCCTGTTCAGCATTCAGCTCACCACATCCAAATGCTGGGAAACACACAAGGGGGTTCAAGTTGCTTATTTCAGTAGTTGCCTGAGGCTCCCAGCAATGCCTCTGGCATTTTCCTTCTGTCTCTGAATCAAGCTGATCAGTTCTGTTGTGGTGGTGTTATGTTCCCCAAATGTAGATAGATGGATCTGGAAACGAGATGCCATTTAGTCAGCGATGTCCAGATTAAATTGAAAACCTTTTGTTCCTCTATTTAAAATAAACACAGAGCTGCACAATTAGCTGAGATACTCATTAAATGACTAGTTAGTAAGGCTTCTACCACCCAATTACAGCAGAATTTTTTGATTCTGCAGAAACTGTTGCCCTCTCCATGCATGGGGATGAAGGCAAAAATCAGTAGCCAGGGACTTCTGGCTCTTCAAAGGTCTTAAGAATTGCTGAGAAAAATAGAAGAAAGTGAATAAGAGACATGTCCATGTGATACATGTGATACACATGTGATACATGTGATACAGTGTAGAAATCTGATGAATGAATAAATAAATAAAACAGAAGTTGTATAATTAAAATGTCTTCCCCAACTCATAGTTCAACCATTCACCTTCTCACCTTTATTCATAATGGCATGGTTTTAGTCCTTCTGTATGCTAAATTTCCATTAATTCTCCATTTCTACGATGTTACAAGCTACACAGAAGGAAAAGAGCAGTTGAGATCAATTCAATTCAGGGATACTGCTGTTAAAGCCGCTGGCAATTTTCTTTATTTTTCCTCATTCCCAGGAACTTATTTGTATAAGTATATGGGTTTAAAACTAGACATTGTTTTTTTTTAAAAAAAAAACTTCTTCTAACTCAAGAATATATAGCAATATCAGTAGACTGATACACCGCTTCACAGTACTTTACAGCCCTCTCTAAATGGTTTACAGAGTCAGCATAATATTGTCCCCAACAATCTGAGACCTCATATTACCCACCTCAGAAAGATGGAAGGCTGAATCCACCTTGAGCTGGTGAGACTCGAACTGCCAAATTGCTGGCAGCCAGTGATCAACAGAAGTAGCCTGAAGTACTGTATTCTAACCACTGAGCCACTGCAGCTCTTAGAGTTAGACAAAACTGGATTTGATAAGCATAAAGTAAGAATAATTATTTTAAACTATCAGATCTGTGTAGCAAAAGATCTAGGCAATAGCAGCAAAAAGAATAGAATAGAGTAGAGTAGAGTAGAGTAGAGTAGAGTAGAGTAGAGTAGAGTAGAGTAGAGTAGAATAGAATAGAATAGAATAGAATAGAATAGAATAGAATAGAATAGAATTCTTTATCGGCCAAGTATGATTGGACACACATTTGTCTTTGGTGCATATGCTCTCAGTGTACATAAAATACATTCATCAAGAATCATAAGATACAATCTTATGGTTCTCCAGATTGTTGAGTTCACCAGCTAAACATGGTGGAAGGTTAAAAGAAAAATTGATGGTTATGGAGCAGAATTCCACCAGGAAAATGGTAGGGAAGGCGATTCCCCAAGGTTTTTGCATGGATACTACCAGAAATGAATTTAGCTATTTTGCTTCCAAAGGATCTACAACAGAATGCACATTAGCACCAAGTCTTGGACTCCCCTGCAGACGGATGTCAGGACCTGGCCGAGTTTTTAACATCTCTGTATATCCGGACATTTTATTTCCATCTGCCGTTTATGCCCCCCTCTATGCCCCTTTTGTATTGTTAGGGTAAATTTTAATTGCTTTTATGTGTTTTTTAAATTGTTTTTGGTTTAATTATATTTTTAGATAAATTGGGTGAGTGTAGTGAGTGAGAGAGTGTGTGAGGGTTAAGACTCCCACTGGCTGGAGATGGTGGTGGATGGTAGTGTGGGATGGACCGCGGAGGAATCTAAGGGATGGCCGATTTCAATGGTGACTGGGAGAGGCAGATATGGCGGGAGCCGTGGGGTTAGTCATCATTGGGGAATGCATACTTGCCAATTGGTGGTGGTACCACGTTCTGACCCCTTGAGCTCTTCTCAGGGACCCATGGCCACGGAAGGCCAGGCCCTGGGCTCCGGCTGTTGCTTCTAAATGCCAGGTTGGTGGTAAGGAGAGCTCCTCTAATCCAGGATTTAATCCTGGAGGAGAGGGCTGACCTGGCATGTATCACTGAGACCTGGTTGGGGCCAGAGGGGGGGGTTCCCCTCATTGAGATGTGCCTCTTCGGGTTTCAAGTGGTGCACCAGCCGCAACCTCAGGGTAGGGGCAGTGGAGTGGCAGTAATTGCTCGTCGGGAATTTTGTCCACGGGAAGGCCCTGTTCTGGAGATAGATGGGTGTGAGTCCCTCCTTCTGAAGTTGGTCCTAGGGGTTCAGGTGGGCCTGTTGTTAACATACCTGCCTCCCAGCTGCATTGCAACGGCCCTGCCTGGGCTGCTCGAGGGAGTAGCCAGGTTGGTGATTGAGTTCCCCAGGCTGATGGTGCTTGGGGACTTTAATCTGCCATCCCTTGGCGAATCCTCGAGTGTAGCCCAGGAGTTCATGGCCTCCATGGCAGCCATGGACCTGACCCAAGTAGTTCAGGGCCCGACTCATTGGGGGGGCACATGCTCGATCTGGTTTTTATCTCTAAACAATGGCGCTATGATCTGAAATTGGAGGAAATAGTCACTCAGCCCTTGTCATGGTCAGATCATTCCCTTGTAAGATTGGACTTCCTGATGACCACTCCACACCACAGGGAGGCGGGACCGACTAGGTGGTTCTGCTCCAGGCACCTAATGGACCCAATTGGGTTTCAGAGGGAGCTTGGGGAGTTTCCGGCTTCCCTCACCCACAGCTCGACTGAGGCCCTGGTGGAAGCCTGGAATCGCACGGCTGCCGGGGCCATAGATCAGGCTGCGCCTTTGCGGACTCTCACTGCCCACGGACCTCGGAAATCACCTTGGTTTACCAAGGAACTCTGGGGGATGAAGCGGTGGAAGAGATGCCTAGAACCCTGCTGGAAGAAAAGACGGGCTGAATCTGACCGGACACTGTTAGAAGGTCATATTGACGCCTATCTAGTGGTGATACTAGTGGCACAACGATCATATTGGGCCAGTCTTATCTTGTCTGCAGACTGTCGCCCGGCCGCCCTGTTTGGGGTGACATGCTCCCTCTTAAGATC
>CM019149.1:92779205-93061789 GCA_009733165.1 Naja naja | reverse complement strand
CTACACATGGGTTGATTCTGTTTGCTTGCTGATTATCCTCATGTTCCTCCCCTCCCCCAGAAAAGCATTAGGTAAGGAACTAGAGAGGAACATTGTAATGTTCCTGAGGTAACCTGGATCTAAGCTGATCAATGTGCCTGCTCCAGAGGACTCCATCCTCCGTTTGTACCCTGTAAGAACGAGGGCCTGTGATTTGAGTTATTTCAGCAGGAATCCATGAAGGCTCACCATAAGGTTCTTAGCATAAACAGAATCACCCACACTGAATGTGCAAACTTTGCTAGTGGAATCTAGTGGTGCTGGGTGCAAGTGGGATGAAGGCGTCAAGGGAGACTTGAGTTTCCTACCCATCAACAACTCTGCTGGGGATAAGTTAGTTGTGACTAACAAGAAGTTTTTCAACTTTTCAGTGATGTCCCCAGGACCCAATTGCTGAAGCTTTTCCTTGGTAAAATGTACCATTCTGCTCAGCCCGCCATTAGTCGGGGTGCCCAGGGGCTGTCAGGGCATGTCTGATACCCTGTTGTGCTAGATAGGATTCAAAAGGGTTGGATGTAAATTGAGGGCCATTGTCAGAGACAAGAACATCAGGTAACCCGGTTACAAAAAGCTTTTTGCTGCTTGATGACAGCATCAGTTGTGGTGGATGCCATAGGGATGACCTCTAGCCATTTGGAATATGCATCTACTATAATAAGGAAGGTGTGCCCTCTGGTAGGCCAAAAATCAATGTGAATCCTAGACCATGGGCCCCTAGGACATTCCCATTCTGTGTGGGGCTAGAGGTGGGCAGGCCTGACTACCTGACAGTTGGGACAAGATGCAACCCAGTTTTCAACCATTTTGTCAATACCTGCCACCATACATAACTCCTGGCCAATCCCTTCATCCTTACAATACCAGGATGACCCTCATGTAGCATTTCCAAAACCTCTTTTTGCAGTTTTGCAGAATAACCACCCTGTTACCCCACAAAAATACATCCTCTTAATACAGATAATTCAGTTTGCCTGATTTAAAAGGTTGGGCAAGGTGAGGTAGATCTTGAAGAGGCCAACCTTCTTAATCCAGCCTATAATAGGAGCCAATAAAGTGTCTTTGGCAGTCTCTGGCAATTTCAGCAGCAGCAGTACTGGAAGCTTGGCAACAGTTTCTAGGGAAAAAGGTGTGCCTCAGGTTCAAAGTCCTCCTTGTGACAAGGAAGGGCAATGACTCAAGGCATCAGCATGTCCAATGTCCTTTGCCAGGCTTGTGGATAAGTTTGTATGAATAAGCAGCAAGAAATTCAGTCCATCTCAGCATTCTTGGTGACAGGATAGTGGGTGTGAGGTTTGTCTCCTGCCACAATGCCTAACAAAGGTTTGTGATCTGTGACAATGGTAAATGTTCTCCCATATAAATACTCATGAAATTTCTTGATAGCTGCAACAATTGCCAAGGCTTCCTTGTCCAGTTGGCTGTAATTCCTCTCTGCTTTGGTCAAGGTGCGCAGAGTAAAATGCAATAGGGGCTTCCTCCCGCTGGGAAGCCTGTGGCTCAACACCCCCCCACTCCAAAAGGGGATGCATCACAAGTCAGTACAACAGGCAAATTCTCAGAGAACTGTATCAGTACAGAATCAGAAGTGATTTCTCTTAATAGTGTTAAATGCAGATTGTTCTTTTTCTGCCCCAGACCCATGCAGACTTTTTGTCAGTAATCTGTGTAGTGGTTCTGCAATGGTTGCCTTCTGAGGTAGGAAACATGTGATAAAGTTAATGAGTCCCAGGAAAGCTTGCAAATCTGTTTTGCATTTTGGTCTGGGGGCTTTTGATTGCTTGAACCTGGCATCTGTGGGTGGATGCCATGCTTGTCAATCATATAGCCCAAGAACTCAACCTTGTCAGTTCTAAGAGTGCATTTTTCTTCTTTGACTTTAACCCCGCTTTCTTGAATCTGGTAAGGACTTCTCTGAGTCTCTGTAACTGAGTGTCATTTTCAGCAGAGATTAACACATCATCAAAGTAAGGCACTACCCCTGGCAGTCCTTGGAGCATCCTTTCCATAAGGCTTTGGAAAATGCCTGGTGCCACGCTTACTCCAAACTGTAACCTTTACATTTGAAGGCACCTCTATGAGTCACAATGGTTTGGGCCTCTGCAGTGGCATCATCAACTGTTAGTTGTTGATATGCCTGGGCCAGATCCAATTTGGCAAAGACTGTACCCCGCCAAGAATGTAATAAATGATGCACCACTGGAACTGGATATGCCTTGTTGAAGTGCATGGTTCAATGTCCCCTTATAGTCCACAGATTCTCACTGACCCATCAGTCTTGACTGGTGTGACTATGGGTGTCTCCCATCTGGAGTGGTCAGTGGGCTCTAAAACTCCTTGAGCTATTAGTTTATCTAATTGTGCATCAATTTTTTCCTTTAAGGCAAATGGGACCCTTCTGGGCTTAAACTAATTGGGGGCACCTTGGGATCTAGGTTGAAAGTGATAGGGGTCCCCATATACTTGCCCAATCCATCTGAAGACCTCTGGAAACTCAGACTTCAGGCCTCCTCCCATTCAGTGTTGCTCACGTGATTGATGCCAGTCACCTCGATGCCTAGTGGATTGAACCACTCAAGTCCCAGCAAGCTTGGGCGGTCCTTGTCCACATGGTCAGGGCAACGCTTGGTGTGGCCTTTGAACTTCCATGAATTCTCTTGTTCCAACTACTGGAATCTTGTTCCCTTGGTAGTCTTTAAGAGTCAGTGCTTGCTTCTGAAATGCTTCTTCTGAATGTTGGGAAGTAGCCTGTGAATAGTGTCCCATGACACCATAGATAAATAGAGCCTGAGTCCACTTCCATTTGGCAAGGCTTTCCTTCAATTAGTACCTTCACATGTACTTTTCTGCTTCTTAAGGTGAAGAATGACCAATGGTGACTGTTTGATGAGTTTCATTCTTCCCATTTGCTTCTGTATTTGCCCCATTTTCTCACTGAAGTTGTTAGGCTTGAAATCTTGTTGAAACTTTCTCTTCTTTGGTGGAGTTCTGGATGATTTGCAGACTCTTGCTAGGACTCTTTTTTCACAACGGAGACAGATGGTATCAAAAAACTTGCATTCAGTGCGGGGTGCTCCCCCACAACCTCTGCAATAAAAGTCTTTCTTTCCAAGGTCTTTCTTTTCTTCTCCATTCTGAGTCTATAAATTCCTTCCTCCACCTCACAGTCTGAATCAGAATCTATTTGCTCGCAATGAGTTGTTGTGGATTTTTCCACATCAGGATGGCAGGCCTTGTTAATTTTCTTCATGGCTGCTGCTGAGGACTTGGTAGCTTCTGCTGAAGATGCTTCTTCTATGGCCTCCTTAAGTGTGATCTTAGGTTTCATTAATAATTTGCTCTGCAAAACCTTGTCTTTTAGGCCTAGAACAAATCGATCACACATGGCCTCTTCTAAGTTGATAAATTCACATGCACCCCAATGTCCCTTAAACTTGCCACAAAGTCATTAATGTTTTCTGCTTCCCTTGATCCTGACGGTAGAATTCATGTCTCTTAATGAGGCACGATACTTGTGGCGCTAATGGGCTCTTAATAACTTTTCTAAATCGGGCCAGTCCATTACCACGTCTGCAGCTCCCGCCAATGCTTCGCCATCTTGAAAACTGCGGACCAGCAGTGGGAGAAAGACCACCCTCTTCCGCTTGTCGAAATGTCGAGATCATTTCCCTCCAAATACATACATTTGAAACGATCTGCATACGAAGTCCCAGTCTTCTGCGCTGTCGATCGAATGGGGCTGGGGGTGTTCAGCCCAGCCATCTCTTCGCTTCTTCTCCATGTTGTCTTCTCTTCGGAAGGATCCCACCTTCATCGCCAGTGTTAGATTTGCATGAAGAGTCAGATGCGGAGTGCTTCAGTGAAGAGTTTATTAGTGACTACAGCTCATAACAGACCCGATTTGGTTCTGCGCTGCTACTTATAGCCAGCAGCCGCGAGTTGCCAGCCAATCAGAGTGCAGGGTTTTCCCCGACTTTTAAACCAATCATTTCTGACATTTTACAAGAACAGTTCAAACTTAACCAATGACATTCAAACCTGCATACATAACAGTTCCAATGAATGAAAAGACAAACAAAATATACAAACCATTTATGCTTTACTAAATAATGAGAATGAAGAGCTTCTGCTCTGGGGATCAAGCCAGATCTGTCTAATTTGGAAACCAGACACAGCAGATTTACTCTTCATTTTCCTTCAACCTTCACTGCATATCAGATGGTTTCGGCAGAGGCTCGGTAAAATGCTACCAGGGAGGAAACATTCAGCAGCAGATGTAGGAGAGCTTTGCTACCAAAGATGTCCTGCCATGGGGCTATATGTTCCTATGAGTTACAAGTTTTCCAAAGCTGGGATGAAGGAGATATCTGTACTATGTTCTTGTGAGGTAGCAGCAGAAGGTTATTTTTCTAAGGCTCTTAAGTAAATTGATTGCAAGAGTAAGATTTTGAATAATTTCACCATCCCTTTGCATGTTGCAAAATTAAGGATAAAGTTTTAGCAACTGAAGTGGAAGGCACTGAAAGGAGCTTGGTTTTATTCATTTACTTGTTTGTTTGTTTGTCAAATTTATATAACTACCCATCACACAAAGAGTGACTTTGAATGGTATACAGGGGCGGGATTTGGTGGTTTGCCAAACCATGCAGACTCTTAGCTAGAGGATCGTCCAAACCTGTGCAAACCCATAGCAGCCCACCTCTGTCATAGTGATCTCCCCTAACACAGAAATGGAGTAAAGGAGTTCAAGCAAGGACATTTCTATGCAGCTGTTGTACAACAGCAAAAACTGGATATATGTAACTCAGGGTTGGACTGTGAAGTTATTGATGCTTTCTGAGGTTGGCTGTTTGCTTCTAAATTGCTTGCAGCTGGTTGTTTGCAACTTGTTTGCAGCTTATAATTTCTTTGACACTTGAAGAGAATACCAAGGACTCCACAACAGCAACAATTCCAACGGATCCCTACAGACCAATGTATTAAACATAACCTTACATCCAGTGATCTCTGATGCAGTGCTTCTGAAAGCCATAAGAGATTCCTGGATGACTTCAGCCCTGCCCTAGAGATATACCCCAGTTAGGCATATCTCTCAAAAGCTACCTCCCTTCTATTCCCAGCCAGGTTTGGTAATAGATGCTAGGTTGGCCCACTCATCAATGATTAAAACATTAATGATGGAGGCCTTATTAAGACAACCTGGCATTTAGGAACAACTGAAAGCAAAGGTAGGCAGAAGGAACAGCTGAAAGCAAAGGACTCTGAATGTCTAAAGTGATCAAGGAGGCTGAATGCAAAACCAGTATAAAATGCTGTTTTGCTTTTCCTGTGAATGGAATGACTCACTCCCTGTATCCCACCATATTTCCACATGCAGTCACCATCATAATTGGCTTACCTCCATTCCCTCAATGACAGCCAGATCTCCAAATGAAGGACCTCCAAATCCCCAAGATCAGGAATGTCTATTGTCCTTCAACCATCCCTGGGAGGGGAAGCCAGATGCCAATGTACTTTAACTTCAGTAGCTTTCAGGATCATAAGGATATCCAGCAACCACCTCCACACTCCACTACAATAAACTCATACACACTAATACTCACAGGTACTCTCCCCTTCTGTCCCCATCCAAAACAATGATTCAATAACATCCTTCAACACACCAGGACAATCCATCCGTGGCTCCCACCCCAGCATTCTATTATGCTGGATTCTTGTTTTTTGCCTTTGGGATTTAAATGTTTGGAAGTATCAATATAAAGACACTGAATTAACTGCAATGCTCTCCACCCTTTCATTACAGAATAGAAGAAGATGGGGAAGGAGAGCTGCTGAAGCATTGCTAAATTTCTGAAATAAGAGGCATCAATGAAAAAAGCTACCCATAATCCAAAGTTACTGGAAACTTCACCCTTAATTTGAATAGTGGAGTATTCACTACTCCACTATACAATGATGAAGAAACTATTCAATGCTGAAGAAATTCATCATCATCATCACCACCACCACCATCATATCTTTGCTCATTCACTAGCATATTAAGAAACTCAAGAGTTGTCCTTGGATTGTTCTGTCTTGGATATGTTTGCATGTGGGTAATTGCATTGGAACTCCTGTGCTGGAACATGGGGGATTTATTTAAATTAGAATTCATAGGCAAGAAGTGAGTCAGATTTTACATTTGACAGTAGCAGGTTCTTCCTAGTGACTGATAGCATCTTCCAATCATCATTGTGCTGAAATAACTGTAACTATAATGAGGACCGATCCTACATCAGCTCAGTGATAGCTGGGTAATTCTAGAAGTTGCTAACTGATTAGAAGGGATCCTGCCAGAGACTATCTAACCTATTGTATGTTCAATCATACAATATTTCTGATAAAAGTTAAAAAAGGGGATTCATAGAATTTTTGATGAAAGGACACATTGAAAAGTGTAATTTAAGTTTTTAAACAATTTACCTGATTGCTTGGCTTCTTTATCCAGCTGTCTGCTAGAGGCTACAATGATGTCATTTATGTTATGATATCATTGCCCAACAATGTAAATAATGCAATTTCTACAATTATGCCATTTCCACAATAACCTTCTGAGCAATATATTATGACTTGTGCCCTCTCTTGTCCCCCATGTAGATGTCAATGTCCTTGGGTTTGGGGAACAGAACAAGAAGCAAGCAGGCTCTATGTGTGCGTGTGAGAGAGAGAGAAAGAGAGGGGGGAGGGAGGGAGAAGGAGAGAGAGAGGGAGAGAGAGAGAGATTTCCTTCAGACTGTTTGTGAGCATTTGAGTAATTAGAAACAAAGGTGGAGTGGAGTACCTGCCCTTTGTGCATTCCTAGACACATGGAGTTAGATAAAATTTATCTTCCCAAACCTGATGTCCTTCAGATTTAAGGGCATGGAGGTTGGAGAATTATGACATTGCTTTAATTCATCTACTATCTCATCTGCAGCAAAGTTCTCATTTCTATCCTTGAGACCTGTGGAGGGAGGAGGGGGAGCAGGAGGGGATAGCATCATGCCTTTCCTTCTTATGCCATCCTCTCACCTTATACATGTTAAAAAAAATGAGACCTATCCCCACAAAATAACAAGATTAGTACATCTCTATGACAGAAAGTGTTGCATTTGTCTATGAGGAGATTGCAGAGGCTTGTTGCCAGGCAACACAGACCAGAGCCAACTAAACAAAGAGAAATATGGAGGGGGTTGTGTAAGACTACTGTAAGTGGAGTCACTTTGCCGCACTGGCAGAAGAAAAAAAACACGCCGGTTTTCAATGGGGCTAAAGAGTTTCCACAGCTATCTATGGTACAGAACAGTGTTTCCCAACCATGACAATTTTAAGATTTGTGGAACTAAATTCCCAGAATTCCCTAGGCTGAAGTCCCCATATTTCAAAATTACAAAGATTTAGAACCTCTGACATAAAGAAGAAACTTGGATGCTTTGCCATCCTGGATCAGATTTCCAGTTTGGCTTTTTTTTTTTGGTTCTTGCTTGGATTGGAAATTTGGAAAGCCCAAATTGAGGGCTTGTTATGAAGAACAAGGGCTGTGATCTGATCCAAGCAGATTTCAGATTCAAAATAGTCACCTAAACTGTGGAGTTTAGGCTGAAGTCCAGTCTCATCTATAGAATCTTATTAAATAATTCCAGGCAGCTTTCAGATCAACTTACTTCATATTATGGGGGGAAATGTGACGCCTTACTTCCTCAACAAAATGTGGAGTATAAAGCTAAAAAAAAATGAGTACATTGCAGAGTACTCGTTTTAGTAGAATAGTACATGCTACTACTCTGGTTGTTGTAGGGTTTTCCCTATCTTCAGGGAGATGTTAGGGATCAGCTTTTCAATCACATTGAAAAGGATCATAGACTTTGTACTTCAACACATTGGGAAGACAACAGTTTAGAAAATATGAGAACAATATGACATTTTTTTCTTTTTCTTATGAATAAACAAAATCTCCAGTTGTTATTGTTCTTGGCACTGGTTTGACTTGCTGGAAATTGCAACTCAGCAACATCTGAATTCATTGGAGAAAAGGTACTGATAGAAATTAATTTGCATTTTTAAAGCAACAGCTTTAACATTAAGATGGCTAGCACTAATTTACTATCCAGAAGTTAAGCTCAGCTTAGTGTATCATTTAAGATTTACTATTATTATTATTATTATTATTATTATTATTATTATTATTATTAATTGGATTTATATGCCACCCCATCTCTGGGGGGACTCGGGGCAGCTTACACTGAAATATATGTACAAATAAATACAAAATTTATCAAATTTACTCTAACCCAAATATAATAAAATCAAATTAAAATACCCTTGAATTAAAATCCCCAACCCTGCTCAATCCAGGCTGGCCTGTGCAAACAGCCAAGTCTTGAGATCATGGCAGAAGGAGCGCAGGTCTGGGGCCAAACGCAGCTCCAGGGGTAGCTGGTTCCAAAGGGTGGGCGCCCCCACAGAGAAGGCCCTCTGCTGGGGGACTGCCAACTGACACTGTCTGGCCAACGGCACCCCCAAGAGGTCCTGCCTGTGGGAGCGTACCGGGTGATTGGACCTCGATGCTGGTAGGAGGCGCTCCTGCAAGTACCCCGGACCCAAGCCATGCAGGGCTTTATAGGTTAATACCAGCACCTTGAATCTTATATATAGTTTTATATATAGTTTTATTAATGTTCATCTAATAAAACTACACCATGATGCAAAAATGATATCTGATGATTTCTCTATCTTTCTCGTTGCCATCTTTAATGCCTAAACAGCTTGATAATCTAAAATGAATCAGTTGGTTAGAAAAAGAACCAAAGCATGGAAAAAGTATAATTAGACTAGGATTTTCCCTCCCAAAGAAAAGTCCTGAGGCTGCACCAACTAATGCCAACTAGTGGCAATTAGCTACCATAGTGTTGTGAACTCACTATGTAGCAGCTATCTATCTCTAAATAATGAATGCTAAGACAATTTTATGGGAAATCAATTGTTAATTGTCTAATTTCACTAGTTATCATTCATTGAAGGTCCTAGTAGGCATTGCATCAGATCTAATCATGCACTTCTGTTGTGAAACAAAGACATTTCAGTGATTGGAAACACAAACCCTACTTAGGCATCAGTTCAGAGGAACTGTTATTTTTTTTCCTTTTTTGAATTGCTAGTGTCAATACTGCATTTGAAGTTCCACTCAGCTTCAGAAGCAGATTGCCATTTAGAATAGACCAAACTGTGCTAAGTGAACTGACCAGCAGGTCATATGGATCTATGATTGATTAAGTTAGGTCCTTTTAAAAGATAAACAAAACAAAATAAAATTCTATTCAGACTCTTGTTTCTGAAATGTTCTGCTGTTTGTTTGGATGTGGCGTCTGAATCCAGCTGACAGAATGAATTGAATCAGCCACTCAATCTGGCAATCAGCACAAATCCATTAAATGACAGCTAAACAACCTTAATTCATACTAGAAAAATGTGGTGGCATTGTTCTACATATGGTTAGTACCCCAGATATGCCTCAACTGCCTTTGTGCAAAATGCCAAAGTGCTTTTATGATGTGAGAATCATTTATTCAAATGATATTTTCCCCAGCTGGATACAGTGACTCTCATACAAATAGAACTGAAGAATATTAATGACTGAGCAATTATATTTTTTTGAAAACCAACAAACTGTTAGGATATTTGACAAGCTGCAGCAAAAAACCAAACCTAGTAAATTGGAAATTCTTGCTAAACAATCATATTATTGGATTAGTTCTCTTATTAATCATGCTGTATTTTTCCACAAGCTCATATACATATTTTCAGCAAAATCCACTTATTGCCATATATAATGCCTCCCAGAGCCACTTTCCAGAGTGAAATGGGCAACAGGTAAATTTAATACATATATTAAATTTAAAATAAATACACTACTTATCTGGGCATTATTATGAAGCTTGCTTTCTCTCTGTCTTGTCTGTTTTTTATTACTAAAATATGAATAATCTTTATTATGCAGAACTGCATGAAACAAGGTGCAACAGAATAATAGAATTGGAAGGGATCCTGGAAGTTTTCTAGTCCAATCCCTTCCTCATGCAGGAGACCCTATACCATATCAGACAATGGCCATCCAATCTCTTCTTAAAATCCTCCAATGATGGAGCACTCACTACTTCTGGAGGCAAGAGGTTCCACTGATTAATTGTTCTAGCTGTCAGGAAATTTCTCCTTAGTTCTAGGTTGCTTCTCTCCTTTATTAATTTCCATCCATTGCTTCTTGTTCTGCCTTCAGGTGTTTTGGAGAATAGGTTGATCCTCTCTTCTTGGTCGCAGCCCCTTAAGATATTGGAACCTGTTATCATGTCAACCCTAATCTTTATTTTCTTTAAACTAGACATAAACAATTCATGCTGTTATGTATGCAGGTTTGAATGTCATTGGTTAAGTTTGAACTGTTCTTGTAAAATGTCAGAAATGATTGGTTTAAAACGTGCGGGAAAACCCTGCACTCTGATTGGCTGGCAACTGCGGCTGCTGGCTATAAGTAGCAGCGCAGACCAGCCAAATCGGGTCTGTTATGAGCTGTAGTCACTAATAAACTTTCACTGAAGCACTCCGCGCTCTGACTCTTCATGCAAATCTAACACTGGCGATGAAGGTGGGATCCTTCCCGAAGAGAAGACAACATGGAGAAGAAGCCGAGAGAGATGGCTGTGCTGAACACCCCCCCAGCCCCATTCGATCCAACGGCAGAAGACTGGGACTCGTATGCAGATCGTTTCCAAATGTATTTGGAGGGAAATGATCTCACCGACATTTCTGACAAGCAGAAGAGGGTGGTCTTTCTCACCCACTGCGGTCCGGCCGTTTTCAAGATGGCGAAGACATTGGCGGGAGCTGCAGACGTGAAGGTAATGGACTGGCCCGATTTAGAAAAGTTATTAAGAGCCCATTACGCGCCACAAGTATCGTGCCTCATTAGGAGACACGAATTCTACTGTCGGGATCAAGGGGAAAGCGAAAACGTTAATGACGTGGCAAGTTTAAGGGACATTGGGGGTGCATGTGAATTTATCAACTTAGAAGAGGCCATGCACGATCGATTTGTTCTAGGCCTAAAAGACAAGGTTTTGCAGAGCAAATTATTAATGAAACCTAAGATCACACTTAAGGAGGCCATAGAAGAAGCTTCTTCAGTGGAAGCTACCAAGTCCTCAGCAGCAGCCATGAAGAAATTAACAAGGCCAAGCAGGCCATCCTGATGTGGAAAAATCCACAACAACCCATTGTGAGCAAATAGATTCTGATTCAGATTGTAGCGAGGTGGAGGAAGGAATTTATAGACTCAGAATGGAGAAGAAAAGGAAAGACCTTGGAAGAAAGAGGCAAGACTTTTATTGCAGAGGTTGGGGGGCACCCCGCACTGAATACAAGTTCTTTTGATACCATCTGTCTCCGTTGTGAAAAAAGAGGTCACCTAGCAAGAGTCTGCAAATCATCCAGAACTCCAGCAAGCAGAAAGAAGTTTCCTGACAAAGATTTCAAGCCTAACAACTTCAGTGAAAAAATGGGGCGCAATACAGAAGCAAAAGGGAAGAATGAAACTCATCAAACAGTCACCATTGGTCATTCTTCACCCTTAAGAAGCAGAAAAGTACATGTGAAGGTACTAATTGAAGGAGGCCTTGCCAAATGGAAGTGGACTCAGGCTTCTATTTATCTATGGTGTCATGGGACACTATTCACAGGCTACTTCCCAACATTCAGAAGAAGCATTTCCAGAAGCACACTGACTCTTAAAGACTATTCCAGTAGTTGGAACAAGAGAATTCATTGTATAGTGTCACTGACTCATGACACAGGACTACTTCCCAACATTCAGAAGAAGCATTTCCAGAAGCACACACTGACTCTTAAAGACTACCAAGGGAACAAGATTCCAGTAGTTGGAACAAGAGAATTCATTGTGAAGTTCAAAGGTCACACCAAACGTTTGCCCCTGACCATCGTGGACAAGGACCGCCCAAGCTTGCTGGGACTTGAGTGGTTCAAGCCACTAGGCATCGAGGTGACTGGCATCAATCACGTGAGTAACACTGAATGGGAGGAGGCCCTGAAGTCTGAGTTTCCAGAGGTCTTCAGCGACAGATTGGGCAAGTATATGGGGACCCCAATCACTTTCAACCTAGATCCCAAGGTGCCCCAATTAACTTAAAGCTCAGAAGGGTCCCATTTGCTAAAGGAAAAATTGATGCACAATTAGATAAACTAATAGCTCAAGGAGTTTTAGAGCCTACTGACCACTCCAGATGGGAGACACCCATAGTCACACCAGTCAAGACTGATGGGTCAGTGAGAATCTGTGGGGACTATAAGGGGACATTGAACCATGCACTTCAACAGAGCATATCCAGTTCCAGTGGTGCATCATTTATTACATTCACTTGGCAGGGTACAGTCTTTGCCAAATTGGATCTGGCCCAGGCATATCAACAACTAACAGTTGATGATGCCACTGCAGAGGCCCAAACCATTGTGACTCATAGAGGTGCCTTCAAATGTAAAAGGTTACAGTTTGGAGAACGCATGGCACCAGGCATTTTCCAAAGCCTTATGGAAAGGATGCTCCAAGGACTGCCAGGGGTAGTGCCTTACTTTGATGATGTGTTAATGTCTGCTGAAAATGACACTCAATTACAAAAGAGACTCAGAGAAGTCCTTACCAGATTCAAGAAAGGGGTTAAAAGTCAAGGAAGAAAAATGCACTCTTAGAACTGACAAGGTTGAGTTCTTGGGCTATATGATTGACAAGCATGGCATCCATCCTACAGATCCCAAGGTTCAAGCAATCAAAGCCCCTAGACCAAAATGCAAAACAGATTTGCAAGCCTTCCTTGGACTTATTAACTTTTACCACATGTTCCTACCTCAGAAGGCAGCCATTGCAGAACCATTACACAGATTGCTTGACAAAAGTCTGTTTGGGTCTGGGGCAGGAAAAGAACAATCAGCATTTAACAGTATTAAAAGACTAATCCGTCTGATGCTGTACTCATACAGTTCTCTGAGAATTTACCTGTTGTACTGACTTGTGATGCATCCCCTTGGAGTGTGGGGGGTTTGAGCCACAGGCTTCCCAGGGAGAAACCCCTATTGCATTTTACTCTGCACCTTGACCAAAGCAGAGAGGAATTACAGCCAATTGGACAAGGAAGCATTGGCAATTGTTGCAGCTATCAAGAAATTTCATGAGTTTTTATATGGGAGAACATTTACCATTGTCACAGATCACAAACCTTTGTTAGGCATTGTGGCAGGAGACAAACCTACACCCATTATCCTGTCACCAAGAATGCTGAGGTGGACTGAATTTCTTGCTGCTTATTCATACAACCTTATCCACAAGCCTGGCAAGGACATTGGACATGCTGATGCCTTGAGTCATTGCCCACTTCCTTGTCACAAGGAGGACTTTGAACCTGAGGCACACACCTTTTTCCTAGAAACTGTTGCCAAGCTTCCAGTACACCTGCTGAAATTGCCAGAGAGACTGCCAAAGACACTTTATTGGCTCCTATTATAGGCTGGATTAAGAAAGGTTGGCCTCTTCAAGATCTACCTCACCTTGCCCAACCTTTTAAATCCAGGCAAACTGAATTATCTGTATTAAGAGGATGTATTTTGTGGGGTAACAGGGTGGTTATTCCTGCAAAACTACAAAAAGAGGTTTTGGAAATGTTACATGAGGGTCATCCTGGTATTGTAAGGATGAAGGGATTGGCCAGGAGTTATGTATGGTGGCCAGGTATTGACAAAATGGTTGAAAACTGGGTTGCATCTTGTCCCAACTGTCAGGTAGTCAGGCCTGCCCCACCTCTCGCCCCAAACAGGAATGGGAATGTCCTAGGGCCCATGGTCTAGATTCACATTGATTTCGAGGCCCTACCAGAGGACACCTTCCTTATTATAGTAGATGCATATTCCAAATGGCTAGAGGTCATCCCTATGGCATCCACCACAACTGATGCTGTCATCAAGCAGCTCAAAAACTTTTGTAACCCACGGGTTACCTGATGTTCTTGTCTCTGACAATGGCCTCAATTTACATCCAACCTTTTGAATCCTATTTAGCACAACAGGGTATCAGACATGCCCTCACTGCATGGGCACCCTTGTAATGGCCGGGCTGAACGAATGATGCGTTTTACCAAGGAGAAACTTCAGCAACTGGGTCCTGGGGACATCACTGAAAGTTGAAAAACTTCTTAGTGTTCAGCACATCCCTCCTAACCCATCAACTAACTTATCCCCAGCAGAGTTGTTGATGGGTAGGAAACTTAGGTCTTCCCTTGACTGCCTTCATCCCACTTATGCACCCAACACACCACTAGATTCCACTTCCAAAGTTCGCACATTCAGTGTGGGTGATTCTGTTTATGCTAAGAACCTTATGGGTGAACCTTTGTGGATTCCTGCTGAGATAACTCAAATCACAGGCCCTCATTCTTACAGGGTACAAACAGAGGATGGAGTCCTCTGGAGCAGGCACATTGATCAACTTAGATCCAGGTTTTCTCAGGAACATCACACTTGTTCCTCTCTAGTTCCCTCACCTGATGTCAATTCTAGGGGGGAAGGGGAGGAACAGGAGGATAATCAGCAAGCAAGAATCCATCCCATGTGTAACAAGCCATTACGACAGGAACCATCCCAAAACCTGTCACAATGCCAAAATCCATCCTTAGAAGGATGCCCAGCCCAGCCAAGACGGGTCCATTCGAGCTGTAGTCACTAATAAACTCTTCACTGAAGCTCTTCGCGTCTGACTCTTCATGCAAACTTAACATAAAATTCTTAGCAAGGTTCTAATTTAGCAGCCGTGGTGGCATAGTGGTTACAATGCAGTACTGCAAGCTACTTATGCTGGCTGCTGGTTCAGCAGTTCAGTTCTCACTGGCTCAAGGGTGACTCAGCCTTCCATCCTTTCAAGGTGAGGACCCAGATTGTTGCTGACTCCGTAAAACCAGGGTGGGATTCTACCAGTTCGCACCTATTCACTAAAACCGGTTGTTAATGTTCTAAGCAGTTCAGAGAACTGGTTGTTAGAAGAAATTACTGGCCTAATCCTGTAAGGAAGGCAGGAAGGAAACATTCTGGTGTTGCTGACAGAAACTGCCTCTCCGTTAACCCTTATTACCTTCTTGGCAGGACTAGACTTCCTGTCTCAGGAATGTCTCTGGAGTTTTTTCCCTCTCCTTTGCTGGTACTTTGCTTGTGTGGAGTGACCATTCAAAGTTACAGTGGCACTCAAAAAAGTGACTTATGACCATTTTTCACACTTAAGACTGTTGCAGCATCCCCACAGTTATGAGAGGCCAGGCGAGGAGATGTGTGCCTCAATGTGAGTGATATTGAGTTGGCCACCCCGAGCCAATAACATGACCACCAAGCCATGTCCACCCAATCACATGACCACCAAGCCATGCCACCACCTAAGCCACACCCACAGAACTGGTTGTTAAAAAAATTGAATCCAACCCTGCGTAAAACCACTTAGAGAGGGCTGTAAAGCACTGTGAAGCTGTATGTAAGTCTAAGTGCTATTGCTATTGATGCAAGGAATGAAGCTTCTCTGAAGATGGGTATCTGTTTGAGTTGCTGAACTCCAGAAATTGTATATGCAATATATATAACATCTTTCAAGTCACATAAGTTAAAAATAATTTTAGATACTGCTTCTCTTAGCTTGAGTTATTCCTGAACAACAGCTGTGCTCTCCAACATCTTGACTCTAGATTCCAGAATCTACATCCCAGAATCCATTCCTAGAGACAACTGCCTCATTTTGCCTAGTGCCATTGCTGGGCCTGTAAGATCATGCAATATATACAAAGCTTACTGAGGGATATATGTTCTGTCAAATATAAAGAAATTTATTCATGTTGAGAGAAACATGGGTATAAGTCTCATTTAGATCTCCCTCCTCAGGAACGTTTTGGACTGAAAAACTTTTATAGGAAAGATGGAGGAAGGAACAAGTTCTATATATTCAATTGAGGCTACATACATATAATGAAGCACATCAAGAAGGTATCTTTCTTTACTTGAAACTATTTTCCTTATATTCCACTTGTATTAGTTGTATATTTTTTTATATTAAAAAAAGCCATACGGACAGATGGCAACCATACAAAACTGTTTTGTTTTTTTGTCTAAAATTCTCTTTTATGCTGCATAGCATATTAGAAGCTTTTGTTAAACATATATTAAAAACAAATTTATGGTTGCTTCAAAATAAATCTGTACAATTTACAGGGTTCTATAAAATAATAGCAATGATATATTTTTGAAACTCACAATCTTTGCTCTGCATTAATGTTTTATGCTGGTAGATTAGACCTTTTCTTGCAATAAGAACTCTTCCAGTAAAAAGAGAAATGTTTGAATTAAAAATGAATGTATCATTTAGCAAAGTCCCCAAGAGCATAACATTTTTCCCTCCTACTACACCCATTCTTTCTTCTAATCCTTTGTGATCTTTTTAGTCCTACTACATTTCTTTCAACTCTAGATGCAACATGTTAGAATTTGAAACCTCTCAAAATGGTTGAGGAATAGCAGATTTTATTTAGTCATACAGAAAACAATTATGATAATGCCCATTATTGTGTTATATAATGTATGCTCATTGTCTTCCTTGTTATTCCTAGAGGTTCTGGAAAAATATTTGGACACATTATGCAAAGACCTATCTGTTCCAGAAGTCTATAACACTGTGAAAGGCAGAACGAAAGAGAAGAAAAAAATGACTAGATGGATAGATTTAATTGCAGGGCAATGGATGCACGTTTGGAAGACATTAATAGCCCAGGTTAGGGGACAAATTCTGGTGATGTGTTATGGATATAGCTGCTAAGAGTTAATACTACTTGGGAACACATCAGTAAAAAAGAGTTGAATGATTCCTATCTTACTTCTAAAAATTTTGGACTTTAACCACTAATTCTTGGCATTAAATATCATTTTCTTTTTTGAATTTAAGCCTCCCACAGTCATTGACTGAGATGGGCAGCTATAAAAATAAAATAAATAAAAATCTGTCTGAATCTTGCTTCTTTGATTGTTCTCTGCAGTTAAAAGCTCTGAAAGCAATCCAGATTTTAATTGATGTTGTGGCTTTTTGCCAAAGTATAGGGGTCTGAACATTGATGGAGAAGTAAGTAATCTGTTACAAGCTACTTCAATCACAACTGACTCAAAATGGGATATACTTGACATGTAGCAAGGGTTAAAACAATACAATAACAACACTTACTCATTATTAATCTTATTGTACCAGGGAAAACATTGCATACTGTTCTATATGACCATATATGGCCAAGGAGTGGAGTTGACTAAGAGACTCCACTCATGGCTGAGCCACCGGTGGGAAGAATAAAGTCCTGTCAGTGGCTGAAGCTTTGGACAGTGCCGGCAATAAAAGCCGGCACCAGCTGCGTGTGTAAGCGGCAGTTCTTTCTAAATGTTAAATAAATGATGCTGATCACTAGCTTGCTGTCCTCCTCTCTTTTACCTGACACCCATCTAAAACACTGGCGATGAAGGTGGGATATCGTGGGTAGAGAGCAGGAACTACAAGGAGCTGCAACACCAGCCATCCAAATTGCCGCCACATTGAAATACACCGCAGACGGCATGGCTCAGTGAGCAGGGAGCATGGCCCATCGCCCAATGGCCATTCCCTATGATCTGGCCAAAGAAAAATGGTCGTGGTATATGGGGCAATTCCACTTGCACCTACAAGTCAATGGACTCCAGGTTGCCCCTGATGAAAGGGCTCTTCTTGACCTACTGTGACATTGAGATTTATGAGATGGCTGATGCCCTGGTCACCTACGATCTCCAGACCGTCTCCTGGGACAATCTCCAACGTGCCCTCCAAACCCACTACGGTCCATCCCCGTCCTACTTTGCTAGCCGTTATGACTTCTATACGCAGAGCCAGAAGGAAGGGGAGTCGATAAACACATTTGTCATGGAACTAAGGAGGATTGCAAAGAACTGCAAATTCCCCGACACCAAGTGAATGATCAGAGTTTGAATCAACCTCGGGACGAGGGACTCCGGTTTACAAAAAAAGCTCCTGGCCCACGAGGACATGACTTTCCAAGAAGTGTTTGATGAAGCCAGGGCCACTGAATCATCAGACAACTTGGCAGCATGGATCTGGGGCAACAGGAAGGTCCACGCCACCCGGACCGAACCTCTACCCCAGTTCTCAGAGTCCGAGTCTGAAGCCAGTGACGATGGCGATGACAGTGACATGTACAAACTGCAGACCGGAAAGTCAAGTGGCAAACCGGGGAACCGGGAATGCAACAGCTGCAGCAGAAATCATAATTGGGCAGCATGCTGATTCAGAGACATCATGTGCTGGAGGTGCGAAAGAAGAGGCCACATCGCAGTGGTTTGCTGGGCTGCACAACCAATGAGCAAACCGAATAGACGAACTGCATCTCCTGTGAAACAACATGGCTGCCAAGGGGGGGCAGAAACACTCTGGCAGGAAATTCAAAAGGCGGTAAAATGCAAGAGAGGAAGAAGCCCATTTCACATATGTGGGCTATGCTCAAGCCGAAGTGAAACACAAAGATGCATATGAAACCAACAAGGTGATGGCTACAGTCCGGATAAAGCATAAGCCATGCCAGATGGAAGTCGACTCAGGGTCTTACATTTCCATGGTATCCTGAAAGACCCTGAAAGAACTACTGCTCAACCTGAGACGGAACCAATTGGAACAACAAGCCATCGTACTCAGAGACTACCAGAGCTGACGCATACCAGTCCTTAGCAAAAGATAGTTCGCATTGATTATGGATCATTCAGCAGGCATCTGCCACTCATGATAGTAGACTGGAGCCTACCCAGCCTGCTCAGTCGAGAGTGGTTTTCACCACTGCAAAATGGCATTGCCAGCATCCATGCAACCGAGACAAACCCCCACGGCCAGAGAGGAGGCATCACGGAACTAGAGAGGGAATTCAGTGCAGTCTTTGATGACAAACTGGGCAAGTATACGGGGACCTCAATCTCATTCAGCCTAGACCCCGCCATTGTCCCAGACCTCCTCAAGCCAATCCCAGTTCCCTTTGCCCTGCAACCCAAGGTCGAAGAGCAGCTCGATAAATTAATAGCCCAGGGGGTTCTGGAGCCAGTAGATCAAGATCCCCGTAAAACCAGATGGGTCAATCAGAATTTGTGCAGACTATAAAATGACCCTGAATAAGGTGCTACAGCAAAGCATCTACCCCATACCAGTGGTGCAACACTTATTGCATTCATTGGGACGGGGAACAATATTTGCAAAACTGGACTTGGCCCAGGCAACTCCCTGTTGATGAAGCCACAGCAGAGGCACAAACCATAGTTACTCATAGGAGAGCCTTTAAATGTAAAAGACTGCAATTTGGAGTCAGCATAGCCCCAGACTGTTCCAGAGCATTATGGAGAGGTTGCTACATAACATTCCAGGGGTTGTCCCCTATTTTGATGACGTTATTGTCTCTGCTGAAAACCGGATACAATTAATGGAGCGGCTAAGGGCAGTCCTTGGGAGGTTTAAGGAAGCGGCCTGAAACTCAAGAGGTGCCAAATAGCCATTCCACAGGTCGAATTCCTGGGTTTCCTGATAGATGCCATGGGCATCAGACCAACCAATGGAAAATTAAAGGCCATCCAGGAGGCTCCAACACCACAAAATAAAGCGGAACTCCAAGCATTCCTGGGTCTCTAAAACTTTTATAATATATTTTTGCCGCAGAAAGCGACCATTGCTGAGCTGCTCCATAGACTACTGGACAAGATGGCAAGTTGGACGTGGGGATAGCGCAAAGCAGAGGTGTTCAGGCAAATAAAAAACATTTTAACATCGGACAGCATGCTCATTCAATACAACAAGATGCTACTGCTAACATTGAACATTGGTGCCTCCCTATACAACATTGGGGCAGTCCTCAGCCATCGGCTGCCCAATGGGACTGAAGCGTCTATTGCCTACTTCTCAAAAACGCTGTCCAAGGCGCAAAGGAACTACAGCCAAATCGACAAGGAGGCACTAGCAGCCGTCGCAGGGGTCAAACAGTTCCACGGTTCTCTATGGGAGACTGTTCAACCTCATCACAGACCACAAACTGCTGCTGGGTCTACTCGCCAGCAACAGAGCAACCCCAAACATCTTATCTCCCTGAATGCTGAGATGGACTGTATTCCTGGCAGCCTACAGTTACACACTAATACATAGACCTGGCAAGGTGATCGCCCATGCAGACGCACTCAGCTGCTACCCCCTCCCCAAAACAGCTGAAGACCCAGCGCCATCCACTACAGTCCTTTTAATGGAAAGCATACAGAAAGGGCTGATGACATCATCGGAGATCACGAGACTGACAGCCCGCAACAAAACCATGGCACAGATTTTAAACTGGGTGTGGAGGGGGTGGCCACAGCCAGCAAAAGGGGAGGAATACAAACCATACCAGAACAGACAGATGGAGCTGTCCATCCTGAAGGGGTGCTTACTGGGGGAGACTGAGTAATCATCCCTCCCCACTAAGGAAGAAAATACTGGATCCCTGCACGAGGGTCACCCCGGCATGGTCCAGATGAAAACATTGTCTAGGAGCTATGTATGGTGGCCAGGAATGAACACGGAAATAGAATCCTAGGTCGCCACATGCACACCATCCCAGAAGTCCAGGCCAGCACCTCCCGCCACCAAGCCCAGGAAATGGGAGACCCCAACAACCCCCTGGGCTAGAGTCAATGTCGATTTTTTCAGCCCCTACCAAGGACAGACATTTCTGATAGTAGTTGACGTGTACTCCAAATGGCTGGAAGTCACATTAATGCAATTGACTACATCAGAGACAATGATAAGGTTGCTGAGGCACCTGTTCACCACCCACGGCCTACTGGACGTTTTGGTATCCGACAACGGCCCACAGTTTACAGCAAAGCCATTTGAGGCATTTTTAGTGGGACTAGGCATACGCCATGCCCTGGTAGCCCCTGCCTACCCAGCGATGAATGGGCAAGTGGAGATTGTGGTGAAAGCCACAAAGGGGACCTTACAATGGATGGGCAAAGGGGACTGGCAAGAGAAAATTGACCGTTTACTATTAATGCAACATATCACCCCACATACGATGACACATCGAAGCCCAGCCGAACAGCTGATGGGCTGGAGACTTAGGATGGTACTAGACCAGGTACACCCAAACTACAGCCCAGAAACACCACCAGACTTGACTGGAAAATGCAGGTGATTTTCCACAAGGGACCCAGTCTACGCACACAACTATACCAGTGGCCCGATCTGGGTACCAGCAAGGGTACTCAAGAACACAGGGCCCCAGTGCTACCAAGTGGAGACTGCAGAAGGAAGAATATTTCATTTCATTTCATTTATATGCCGCCCCATCTCCCGAAGGACTCAGGGCAGCTCACATAAAAAATATAATGTACAAATATTAAGAAAATATTAAACCCAATCCAAATAAACAATAAAATCCCACATTAAAAGTGCCCAATTAAAAACCCCAATCCCCCTCAATCCAGGCCGGCCTGCAAAAACAGCCAGGTCTTTAGTTTGTGGTGGAAGGAATGCAAGTCAGGGGCCAACTGCAACACCAGGGGCAGTTGGTTCCACAGGGTGGGTGCTCCCACAGAGAAGGTCCTACCACTGGGGGTCGTCAACTGACATTGTCTGGCTGACGGCACCCCAAGAAGGCCCTGCCAGTGGGAGCGCTGGAGCTCAATGGTGGCAGAAGACACTCCTGCAAGTACCCCGGACCCAAGCCATGTAGGACTTTATAGGTCAACACCAGCACCTTGAATCTTACATGGAGGGCAACTGGCAACCAATGCAGCTTGTGCAGGAGGGGTGTAATATGGGAGTATCAGGACACTCTCATCACAACCTGCGCGGCCGCATTTTGTACCAGTTGAAGCCTTCGTATAGTCCACAAGGGCAGCCCCATATAGAGAGCATTGCAGTAGTCGAGATGGGAAGCAATGAGCGCATGGGTAACTGTGTGTAGGACATCTCGGTCCAGATAGGGGTGCAACTGGTGCACCAGGTGAACCTGGGCAAATGCCCCCCTGGTCATGGCTCCCACCTGCTCCTCCATACTAAGCCTTGTATCCAGGAGGACACCCAAGTTGTGCATCCTGTCCACGGGGGGTAACAGCTCTCCCCCCATGACTAAAGATGGAACTTCCTGGACAACCCGAGATGCTGGTACATACAGCCACTCAGTCTTGGCCAGGTTGAGCTGGAGCCTGTTCCTTCCCATCCAGATCCATACCGCCTCCAGGCAACGGGACATCACGGAGAGGGCATCACTGAGGTGGTCACGGGTGGAGATGAAAAGCTGGGTATCATCAGCATACTGATGATACCTCACCCCAAAACCATGGATGATCTCACCCAGCGGCTTCATATAGATGTTGAACAGGAGGGGAGAAAGAACAGACCCCTGAGGGACCCCACATGGGAGCACCCTCGGGGCCGACCTCTGCCCCCCTGCCAACACTGATTGCATACGTCCTGAAAGGTAGGAGGACAACCACCATAACATGGTGCCTCCCACTCCTAGTCCCCAAAGGTGCCACAATAAGATACCATGGTTGATGGTATCAAAAGCCGCCAAGAGATCTAATAGGACCAGGATAGAGGAACATCCTCTATCCCAATGCCTCCAGAGATCATCAATCAGCATGACCAATGCCATCTCCATGCTGTATCCAGCCCGGAAGCCCGATTGATATGGATCTAGGTAATCATCTTCTTCCAGGAAAGCCGGAAGCTGCTGGGCCACTATGCTCTCAACAACCTTTGCCACAAAGCAAAGGTTGGAGACAGGACGAAAGTTGTTCAAATTGGCTGGGTCCAAGGCAGGCTTCTTAAGGAGAGGCCTCACCACTGCCTCCTTCAAGGCAGCAGGGAAAGACCCCTCCCACAATGAAGCATTGATAACTGCCTGGAGCCAGCCACGTGCACCCTCCCAGGCGGCATAAACCAGCCAGGAGGGGCACGGGTCCAATAAACACATAGTGACACTCAGCCTCTGCATAATCCTGTCCACTGCATCTAAGGTCACAGGGTCAAACTCATCCCAGATAACCTCAACAAGACTTGACGTCACCTCCATGTCCAACTCTAGCCAGTTGGTGTCCAAACTGGCCTGGATTCGAGTGATCTTATCCAGCAGATGCTGACTAAACTCCTTGGCCTGCCCTTGCACAGGGTCCCCCCTCACCCCCGATGAAGGAGGGAGCATGTGACCCTAAACAGGGCGGCCGGGTGATTATCTGCAGATGTGATGAGAGCAGAGAAGTAAGCCTTCTTCTTGGGACCTGGCCCCAGAGCTGGTCGATGTGCCACTCCCATCGCTGCCAGGTAAGTCCTCGAAAAGCATCTCAACTGGGATCGGTCAGATTCAGACCAGGTGGACCTCCAACTGCTCTCTAGGCCCCTCCTCTGATGCTTCATCTTCCAGAGCTCTGAGAGAACCAAGGAGCTAACCAGGATCTGCATTGGGTTAGGGGGCACAAGGGGACAACCCAGTTGAGTGCCCCAGAGGCAGTTTGTTGCCAGGCATCTGCTAGGGCCTCAGCCGAGTTATGGATGGGGAGGTAGGTAATGGCTCAAGCGCCATCCGGAACCTCTCAGGGTCCATTAGGCACCTGGGGCAGAACCACCTCGTTGGTTCCGCCTCCCAGTGGCAAGGGGTGGCATACCAGAAGACCAGCCAAAGGAGATAATGATCTGTCCATGACAGCATCTGTTTAGTTAGCGATCGCCCCACCAGATCATTACACCACTGTTTCGAGAATATGGGAGCAGCACATCGACCAGCTCCGGGGCCAGGTCCCAAGCATGGACAGCCAGCCAGAGGCCCGACCCGAGCACATGGTACAAATGACAACAAGAGCACAAACCCCAGAACAAATACACAAAGACTCTTACCCTGTAACGGAAGTCCGCTGCTGAGGAGTCTCTCCCTGCCACGCCAGACAAAAGGTTCTTGACGATTCCTCCAGTGGGGACCAGAGCGGTGGCGGACCCATCCATTTTGGCCACTGCCCAGGATCTACTGAAGTGTGCAGGTCCAGCCACACTCATCAGAGCCCAGCCTACTTACATGATTACATATGGTAAGTGGGCTCCAATTGGATAAACACTAACTAGGAGGGGAGGGATGTTCTATATGACCATATATGGCCAAGGAGTGGAGTCAACTAAGAGACTCCACTCATTGGCTCAGCCACCAGTGGGAAGAATAAAGTCCCATCAGTGGCTGAAGCTTTGGACAGCGCCAGCAATAAAAGCCGGCGCCAGCCACGTGTAAGCGGCAGTTCTTTCTAAATGTTAAATAAACGATGCTGATCACTAGCTTGCTGTCCTGCCTCTTTTACCCGACACCCATCTAAAACACATACAATTATAAATTATAGTGGGACTATATCCACTTCAGTCCACAAGGGCTTCCTGGAGAAACCATGTCTTCCCAAATTCCAAAAGATTGGGACTGTTGCAATCCCTTGGGATTTAAAAGATAAAATGTCATTTTGTTCCAGGGACACAATTACGATGCTGGGCACAGATAGCTTAGAAAAAAGTAATATCATTGGCCTTTCCTTTCCTATTGTTTCCATCCATAATTAACACATTTAATCAATTAAATTATAATAGATTTAATACATTAACTTAAAATTAAATTACACAAAACATTTAAATTACCAAAGCATTTAATTTAAGGATAGAAACCATGCCTCTTCTAGCTTTAGTGTGATTCATGGTAATAAATCACTAGCAAGGAATTTCTTCCCACTCCAATGACATGCTTAATTGAAAATTTCATTGATTATTAGAATTTGCTTGATTTCAGGGTATTGTTGGAAAGGCTCGGATGCCCTGCTACTTCTAAAAAATGCAGTTATCTGACAGTTAATTTAGTGATCTGAGATAGCTTGAAAATGAATAATAGTTTCTTGAGTTGGGGGAAAAGGTTGACTGGCCACTGACTTACAATTGAATAAGAATGACTGATCCCCTCCCCAACTAAATATAATAATTAATTTACTCAAAGAAATGGGAGATTGGGGAATAAAGTGCATCTTATATATGTCCAGTTTTTCTTCAGATCATACAAATGCACCTCATTCCCCATTTATGAGCTGATAGCGACTCCATGAACTAGGCTGGGCAGATTGATCTGCCTTGAGAATGCTCTTTATTTCCTCACAACAGTAAAGTGCCTCAGCGAGACAAGTTACTGTGCCTCTACAAACTGACAAGGCAAGTCTAGGAAACACAACTATTGGAGGAAAATCAGAGGAACAACTGACTAGAATAAGGATGTTGTGGGCTTCAACCATGTGCATAGCCCACACTCGCAGTTCAGTCCAGAGTAACAAAGCCATTAACATTTTGTAGGACTATTAAAGCTAATATATTTATTGTGAAATACACATTCATGAACAAAGGTACATTATCAGACAGTGTGTCAAAATTCAGAAGAATGATTTTTTTATGTTCTGTAAAATAATGTGACTTCCCAACATTGGGAGCAGCCCTTTGTGATCCTTCCCAATTTTGGTCATTTTAAAAATATCAGGACATTATGTAGTTGGATCAGAGGTCTCAAAAATAAAATAAGTAAATAATACCACCATAAGAGAATTTTCAAGGGTCATCTTCTTTGGAAAGTTTCTGACCTCTTTTGCCAAGAAAACCTCTTTACGTTTCATCCCAGATCTCAGAAAAAACAAATGTTGCATTATTTTTGGGGATGGGTAGGTGGGCAGGGAGACAAAACCTAGATGTCACAAATAACCTTGTGGAATATTTATTTGTAGAATATTTATTTACCTCTGGATCAGCAGGCACATATATAGAGAAAGATTTACTGAAAAATTTACATTTAAAACAGAGCCGGCAAATATTGAAATATAAAAAGGAAACATATTTAGGGGAAAAGAGCATAGCAAGGAGAGAACCTGTAATTTCAAAAACAAATAAACAAACTTGTCTGTTTTATATTTTATGAAGTACCCAAATTGAGTTTTAGATCTGAATATGCAGTATTTATAATTTTCTCTTTGCCTTCTGAAGGAAAATTAGGAATTAGACAGTGTATAAATTTAATAAATAAATAAATGTGATATCTGAAGATTTGATGTTTCTAGGAAAACCCAGACAAAGGACAATGTTTACCGAAATCCAGTCATTACCTTAGCAGTTATTTTGACTAGCATCTGGAATGTGATATCCCTCATTTCTGATGGCAATAACCCAGCCAAAAATCTGTTTAGCATTTGAAAATTCCTTCTTATAAAGTTGTAGCTCAAAAGAGCTAAGTAGTTCTATCGGGATTAAGAAAATCAGTCCATGTGCTTCTTTAGCCTTTCCAAATTGCTGTCAATGGAAGTGTATCATGATGCCAGTTTAATCTACATCAAAATATAGTGGTTAATGCAAGATGACTATAATAAACTCTATCCTTAAAATATCATAATTCACCGAGTCAACTCTTAACACGTTTGGAAGAATTGCCATCTACTTAATAGCTGAACCTTTCTCCTTCCAGAAAAGTAAAAAAATTGATTTTTGGATTGAAATATTGCTCCTTAGCATAGAAAAATATAAACCAAGACTAGGGAGGGATTCCCTGGTCAGTAAACTCATCTAGTTGGATATATACACATTTGGAGAAAGTAATCACACAGCAAGTACCATAAATGGCATTTATGGCAACATTGCTCTAGATTATGATTATGTTGGGGAGGGGGGGATTATAATTGGGAATTATGATGGGGAGGGGGGAGGGTCTTTTTAGTGGTTTTTAAATTTGTTAAATTTTAAACTTCATTGATTTATGAGATTTTTGAGTTTAATTCATCTTTTAATATTTGTATTCTGTGGTTTTTAGTATTGTAGGCCTCCCTGAGTCCTCAGGGAGATAGGGCGGCATATAAATCTCATAATAAATAAGTAAATAAATTATGAAAAGGCAAGTCTTTTCCTCCTTCAGGCTCAAAAAATAGGTCAATTTTTTCTTCCACCCATGCGGCTACTAAATAAAAATCATAGGAATGACAACATGCATAGAAATGGTGGAATCTTTTCCTTTCTTAAGATTGGATGCAACTAATCAACTAAAAGGTTGGATGGCAATGTCTCTCTTGCCACTTAAGTTCTGATCATTGATAGCAATAGCAATAGCACTTAGACTTATATACCGCTTTACAGCCCTCTTTAAGCGGTTTACAGTCAGCCTCTTACCCCCAACAATCTGTGTCCTCATTTTACCCACCTTGGAAGGATGGAAGGCTGAGTTCACTTTGAGCCTGGTGAGATTTGATCTGCCAAATTCCAGGCAGCTGGCTGCAGCAGAAGTAGCTTGCAGTACTGCATGCTAACAATTGCACCAACTGATAAATAGGATAGGGTGGCTATTGGGCCCCTGTTGGTTTTTTGGGTGGGGGTTAGGTTGTTACATATTTTTTCTTTCTGGATGTTCAAGGATTTCAAAGACCTTTCTGTTTTTATTTTATTTTATCTTATTAAATAAGCTGCCCAAATTTGTCTGGAGATGGGAGCAGAGATGGTATTCAGCAGGTTCTGACCGTTCTAGAAAACCAGTAGTGGAAATTTTGAGTAGTTCGGAGAATTGACAAATACCACCTCTGACTGGAGATTTTACAGAATCCTTCCCCTGCCACGCCCATAGGCCATGCCCATGGCCCACCAGGCCATGCCCATAGAACTGGTAGTAAAAAAATTGAATACCACCACTGGATGGGAGGTCTCTAAATTCAATAAAATAAACAAGCAAAATGTAAACTTGCAAAATATGATTTGTAGGTGACTTTGCCAAAATTGGGATGACAGCTAATATTGTTTTGGAAGTAGGAATATAAAAAGTTGCAATGTTCAGTATAGTGAAGGAATCAACTTCCGTTTGTTTAAGATATGGGTTATCATAAATCCTATTTAGAAATGTCATGCATTAAACCTAAGACCTTTTTTATGCAAAACATGATCTGCCACTGAGATATTGAAAAGCTCATATCAGATTCACAGTACGAGGCCAAGTGTAAGCTGTTCTGAGATTGTGTCTACCAACTAATGGCTTCTGAATGCCTGAACTGATGCATGCAGATTGGGGTGGACACAGAATCTCATTTGACATTTCAAAACAGTAAACTAACGGGCACAGGGAGAGGTAGGGAGAAATGCCAGCTTGATTTGTAATGTGTTCAAACATTAGGAGCTAGAGAAGTTTATATAATGGGGAAAGTTCTTAGAAATTATATGAGCAAGCAACTAAACCAATATGTCTTCAGACTGCAAATTAAAGAATTGATTGACTATGTGCCATCATGTGAATAGACTAGACTAGAATACTTTATTTGGTCAAGTGTGACCAATTCACACAAGGAATTTGTCTCCGGTGCAGATCTCATGTACATGCAAAGCAACAGGGTAATAATAATCATAATAATGATACCAATAAGAGGGGGTAGCAGAGAAGAGGAGAAGGATGATAATACTAAAGCCATACAATATGGGTGAATACACTTAGACATAAGACAGAATAGTGGGGATTAGGTGTTGGTGTCAACTCCCAATGACCACATAGAAAAAAATTCTCCAATTGAAGTATCTGCTCATATACAGTGATTATATTCAAAGCCCTTCATCACATTGGCATATATGTTTTCATATGTGCACAAGTTTTCTTTCATTTTCTGTTTCAAATGAGTGACTTCTCAGCCAGTCCCATGCTTTATTATGCAGTGATACAGACCATTGCTGTGAAAGTGGAAAAGAAATTTCCTTTTACCAAACATTCCTTGGACACAAAGAGTTTCATCCACCCAGATTCAGACAGAAAGCTTGCAGCCATGGTTTTGTGTGAGTTTCACGTTATTGTGCAACTTTTCCATTAGAGAAATTGCAGGTTTCACTCCCATTTCACCTGAATTCCTTCTATCTGGTATAAATATTTGTGTTCCATGCAGCATCCAGAGCCGCATCAGGTTTGTGTGTGAGAAAGAGAGGGAGAGAGAAAGAGGTAGAGGGAGAGAAGGAGGAAGGGACAATCATTTGACAATTATTTGGGATTATTTTACCAAACTGGGATGCGAACTGTGCATTCTGGTTCTTGTGTAAATCCAGAAGGTGCAAATCAGTAGTAGTAATGTGTTGTTCTCTGTTGAGGTGGGAATGGGGATTCTTTCCCATTTTGTAAAAGAAATTCAATTCTCCTCAGTTGCTATATGGGCTTTATTTTTTGTATCATGATGGAAATTTGTTTTAATTTATTTTATGATTGTTTATTTCTGAGAGTCACTTTGCTAAGAAGGGCGATCATATAAATCAAATCACTCACTCACTCAATCATATTAAGCAGAATATTTCTTTTGATATGGCAGTTCTTGGCATGGAGTGCAAAAGCATTTGTATACCATTTAAGACCTAATTTTGATTCTCTACTCAAAATGAAATAAGCAAAGTCCAAATTAAGATAGCTGAAAAATTGTAAATCTTTCAGACTTTGAAGAATACCTTGAGATAAATATCAGTAAGTTGGGGTATTTTAGAGTGCCTAATTTCCTTGGATTTTATGAATTAATAAATTAATCATTGCTGATTTAATCAATTGGTTACTCAATGGACACAGAACTGTTTGCAGAGCTGACCCTGCCCTCCATAATTTTAATTAGCAATTATCACTTCTGCGTGTAATTGAACTTGCACATTTTAACTCTCAACTAAATGCAGCAACAATTTCACCTTTTGCCTTTTAGCATTATTCAGAGTTATCATTACATTCTCAGCCTTGTGGAACTTGCAAGATGTGAAAATCTTTAGTTAACTGTGCAATTATAGTAATGAGATCATCCAGTGAAATTTTTTTAAAAATTAGATTTATATGCCACCCTTCTCCAAAGACTCAGGGTGGCTTACAATTTTTGGGATGCAACCCAGTGTGCTCAGCAATAGCCTTCATTCCATTGTATATGCCTGCTTATTACTAAGCGGCATTTTTACAAAGTCAGCTTATTGCCCCCAACAATCTTGGGTCCTCAATTTACCTACCCCGAGAGGATGGAAGGCTGAGTCAACCTTGAGCTTGGTGGGATTCGAGCCTACAGTAATTGTAGGCAGCTGGAACTTAAATGCAGGCATTTAACAGCCTGAGCCACCAAAGCCCCTTCTCTGACAGATACTATCATAGATGGAACACGCACACAAATCTTGATCCTTTCCTTCTAACTCTTTCTTTTGGATCCAAGCCAAGTATAACATCTAGTTAATCATATCAAGTCAAACTTGTAATGTGAAGTACAAAAAAAGCAACTGTCTTTGCCATCATCAAATATATTACATAAAGGAGGTGGGTTATTTGATGTAGTCACTATTTAAAATGGTCTTTGCTATTTTCCAGATAAAACACTTCACAGTAGTTTTACTACAGTATTCCTTCCTCCAAAGGAATAAAGTAGTAAGTACAATAAAATACATGCAGGAAATACGACTTCATTGGGGACCATTCCTAAATTAAGTGGATTTCAAGCACAGATAGATAAATCAATAGATAAATACTATGGAAACCAGTAGAGGTCAGCAAAGTGAATCAAAACAAACAGAAATAGTTCAATTTATTAAATAAAACTAATTCTGATGAGATATCGGTAGGCTTAAACAATGAAAAAGCTTTTGACTTACTACTAGAAAAAATTCATATTCAAATACTGTACTCCAAGTCAGTTTCAGTGCAGTTGACATTCCTTATACTTTCAAAACCTGACTCTGAAAGGGAAAGAGATGAAGTTTATTATAAGATAGGGCATGGATACAATTCATAATGTATTGATTTATACCATCTTTACAGCCAGGTAACTGAACTGAATCTCACACACACCTATTTTCTTACTTTGGGGGTTAGTCATGTAACTTTAACTTATTCTTATTGCCTGCTTTGTACATTCAGTCTGGTCTTTTCCAATGAAGGTAACTTGGTTGTAAATATGCTGAAAAAATAGAGAAGTTGGGAAAAGCAGCTTTGTTATAGAGCTTCACCTCTCAGATACAGAAAGTTGGCAAGGCTTCTGCAGTTTTGAGGAGAGTTGCTCCATGGATATTTTAAGTACATTCAAGATGGCAGTATAAATCTTTATGTACATATTACTGTGCAAATGTGTGTGTTTACATTAAAAGACCAATAGGTGTAGGTGGGTCTCTGAAGTTTGGTTTCTTTTATGTTCAACCTCCCATTTCGTTTCCACCTCATCTTGCAGTACAAAATCAACCTGAAAATCTGTGTCCATTTTCATAAATATTTCTTCTAACCTATACATTTTAGTAAATATATTTCCTGATACATATGGTTTCATAAACCAATTTTTCTGATACATTGCAAAATGGCATACAGTACCCCCTGTGCTCATATGCACATTTTGTACACTTGTTTTCAGGTGTAAAATTCATTGCAACATTCAGAAAGCAATGAAAACACCGGAATTCTAGTTTGTGGTTTAAGCCTGGCAATATAAATTGAATGAAAGCTTTTTAAAATGCAAACTGAAAGAATTTCACACCCCTCTCTAATTTCCTTGCTGTATGTGAGTGTGTATGTGTCTTGTTCTCTGTCTGTCTCTTGTCTCTCTCTCTCAGCTGGATTTTTCACAAGAACAGACTCATTGTTACAAAATGTTACCAATGAAGGATTTGCATAACACTTACTTGGAAGGAAGTTCTAATGAACCCGGGAGATTTTTCTGTGAGTAAATGTGGGTGTAAATGTGCTACATACTGCGTCCTAGAGTCAAACATTAAAGTAACTCTGCTTTAGGGAAGTCAATCTTGCTAGGGAGACAAAATCAGCCTTGCCCATCATTCTTTATCAAGATTAAATGCAGGCCCTTTTGACCACACTGGGCAGTGACATGAAATGCATCAATGGAGACACCTAAGATAAATAGCCCTGCTCCTCAGTATAAAAATGTCATAAGCAATTGTCTCAACAATTAAGTGAATAATGTATTAACCTCCTGAAAAAGTAGACTGCTTTTCCTTTATATCAAGAAAAGTCTATGTCAGTGGTGGCTAACCTTTTTGGGCTATGCCGAAAATTGCGCTTGCACGTTTGCATGCCAGCACCTAGAAGGCAATGTGCGTGCCGCCCACGCCCCCTGCCATTGCGCACACAACCCCCTGCACGCACTGCATGTCTCTGCTCATGCATGTGCAATCCCCCCACGCGCCATGCATCTCTGCACATGCACGCACATCTCCCCTGCCCGCGTACATGCATGCCAGATACCCGACAATCAGCTGTCGGGTGGGCGGCGGGTGCGCATGCACAGTGGGGTTCTTCTGGGTGACCTCTTGCATGCCGGCAGAAGTGGCTCTGCATGTCACTTCCAGCACACATGCCATAGGTTCGCCATCATGGATCTATATTTTCTTTTCTTGCACTTTTAGCTTTCCTTCTTTTTCTTTCTTTCCTTCTTCCCTTTGCTCTTCCACCCTCCCCTTTTCTCCTTTCCTTTCCTTGTATTCATTTTATCTTTCTTTTTTTAAAATCTTTAATAAAAATAAAATGTATTCATTTATTTGATTTTTTATCATGACTTTATTACTTTATAAGTAGCTCAAGGTAATGATCATACATATGCCTTCCTCTTCCTATTTTTCCCACAACAACCCTGTGAGGTGGGTTTGATTGAGAGACCAAGTGAGTGGCCCAAAGTCACCTAGCAGGATGCCATGCCTACCAGAGGACTAGAACTCACAGACTGCTGGCTTCTAGCCTGGTGCCTTAACCAATAGACCAAATTGGCTCTACAAACATAACAAACTGACTCATATATAGTCGGGGTTACAGTAATTGCTGTAAATTTTAATTTCAGCATCTGCGTGACCTAGAAGGATTTATGTGTAATGGCATCCATGCAGTCATTGACCTTGGTAGCTGGTACAAATGTGCCTTGTCTCTGATTTAGGAGACAATCTATAATAAAGCCATTCAAAGCATTTGAAGCAGATGTTTTGCCACATGAATTGATGCTAACAAAACATCTGTTGATGTACTAAAGGAGCCTTTTCTTTTGCAAAACCTTCATGGTAACTTTGCAAGTTGTTTACTTCTGCTATCAAAGTTAAATAGCTGTGTATACACAAGCATGTAGAGACAGTCTGGGATAACTCTGAAGCAGGTTTGCTAAAGGTCTGTCGGCTTTAACTACTTGAAAAGATGAACTTCGATCATCCTAATGATCATGCTAATTAATTTGGGATCCACATACATAAAGGTGGAGATGATGTCACTGAATAGAGAGCATCAATTTCCCATCATAATGACTAATTGGTGATACAGTACATCTGGGAGTAGAATAGAACTTCTGGGAATTGAGAGGTATAGAGTTTAAATAACTAAATAAACCAATAAACAAACAAACCAATCAATCAATCAAGTATATTATGCAGTGCATGCCTGCTAAAGATGTACCATGCAATTAATTTGTCTCCCCCCCCACATGTTCCACTTATTACATACAAAGGCAGGGAGGGACCACCCAATGCCTTCTGAAATGGGATGCCAGAACTATGTTCAGACTTTGGGATTGCATCTGCAAATTAAGCTAGACCTTTCTGGATTGAAACTGGATTTTTTTTCTTGTTCACCTTTTGAACTCTCCAGCATTGCTGATCTCTCATTTGCTTCAGCAATTGCTGAAGCATAAGGCCAGGACCGAAAGAGAGTGTAAATGCTATAGCCCAGTGAACCAAATAGCTGCCTGTTCCCAAGGTCAAAACCAGAGTACAAACCTTGTTAATTCCTGTTTGTTTTTGACAGAATTATGGTGTACAGGGCATGTGGAGCATATTGCTGTAATAAATAGGAAGAAGAGAAAAAGAAGTGTGTGTGTGTATACACACAAACATCCCCCCAGCTGTTTACAAATTGGTAACTGGGGAAAAATGATCTAAAAAGAGCCATAAAGCACAAACTCAGCTGTAAAATGGAAGGTAGACATTAATCTTTAGCTGTAAATTAGTTATAATGACTTTAATTTTTATTGTTGAGTTAACTTTATTGATTAGCCCTTGGGCCATATCAAAGTGCAGAGTTCCAGACACAAATTATTACTAAAATCTGATAAAAACAATTTAAAACAGAATTGGAATAAAATACAGGTTAAAGTGAAATTGGAATAAAATACAATAATTTAATATATAGATAAATAAAATATGATAAAATTATATTTCAGTGTCACCCCTACAATCTACCCCAATCAGTCCCACATATGCCAATCTCAACCAACTTATGATTTGAATGGGGGTGCATGTCAAAGTCCTGACAGCATCCATGAAAAGATATTCATATGCCACAATTTATGTACAAAGATCACATTTATGTAACTACTGATTTTGTTCATGATACTCCATGGATATAAAATTTGGACTTTGAGGGAGCAAGACAGAAAAAGTATTGATGTATTTGAATGTTGGGGTTGGAAAAGACCCCTGAGAATATCATCGATGTCCAAGAAAAGAAATGAGTGGCACATAGAAGAAATCAACCCAGAGTTCTTATTTGAGGCACAAATGACCAGGCTCCAGTTATCATATTTTAGAATAGAATAGAATACAGAGTTGGACGGGACCTTATAGGTCATCTAGTCTAACACCCTCCTCAAGTAGGAGACACTGTACCATTTTTGACAGATGGCTGTCAAGTCTCTTATTGAAAGCTCCCAGTGATGAAGCACCTACAACTTCTGAAGGCAAGCTGTTCCATTGGTTGATTGTTACCATTGTCAGAAAAGTTCTCCTTATTTCTAGGTTGAATCTCTCCTTGGTCAGTTTCCATCCATTTTGAATAATGTGAAGGCTTAGTTCTCTTGAAAAGGCTGGGATAGTAGAAGGAAAGACAAGAAATCTCTGAGTAAATGGACTCAATTAACATCAGTGATGGGTGCACCTTTGAAAGACCTGAAGAGCTTGGTTGGGGATTGGCCAATCTTGAGAAGGTCTGTGCCAAAGGTCAACACTGACTTGATGGCACATAATCCCATCCATCTACCAATTGTTATATTTCCATTAACAATGTTGTATTCTCAGATTTGAAATTGAAATGAAACATGTTAAAGTTGCTGTTTCTTTGTGTTCTTTCAACCTTCTTGTGTTGCTTGTAATCCAAAGAACCTGTCTGAATGACAGGAACAATGTGTGGGGAAAGATAAGTCATGGCCCCTAAATAGATTTGTGAAGCAAATGAGCTTTGGGATCCAAAGCTTTAGATTATTGGTTGGATATAACATGTTATTTGGGCTAATTTATTCTGTATTTAAAGATTTATTACATTTCTGCTCAAATATCAAATAATGGCCTGACTGCTCAGGACTCTGCAATCTAATAATTCAAGGTCAAATGTAATCTAAAGGCCTATTGTGGCAAATTTGGTTTTTATAAGCATTGTTGAGAGTATGAATGCTGCACAAAATAGAACAACGGAGGAAGCTGTTAATAAAAGTGTGGAGTGCAGTTGCAGCAAACAGGGACCATCTTATACTTAACACTGGTAGTCAATCAAGCAATTGAAGG
Organism: Naja naja; assembly: GCA_009733165.1. NCBI lineage: Eukaryota > Metazoa > Chordata > Lepidosauria > Squamata > Elapidae > Naja > Naja naja. The sequence continues at coordinate 93,026,067 of CM019149.1, read as the reverse complement.
GTTAGCACTCAAAATTCCTAAATAGCTCTATAAAGACTGAGCATGCTCCTCAGACCCAGGACTGGGGTTCAAGTGGAATAAAATTGACTAGAAAATTTTATCTCTTTAAAACACAAAGTTCCAAGTACAAAACCGACTAACAAGTATAAAACCACACTACCAAGAACATTCAATACAACGATTTCTCATAAAAAATATACCTTCAAATGGCAGGTTTGTTCTTGTTTCTTTAAGAGAGGCACTTTCACATTAGAACACCAGTTCCTAAACTTGTGGGAACAGTTTGGACCTCTGGATTCCTGCATCAGTTAAGGTTGGCAGTTGAAGTATTTTCTTTTAATCTCAGTTGTCAAACTCAAAGAAAAGTGACTTTTGATGAGTACTTGTAAATGTTATTAGCCCACTGTGGTGCACTCTTGCCTCAACCTCTCCTCAGCATTCTTAGCAGGTCTTTGAAGATGGCTTCTTCATGGTAGACCCTTATTGCTAACAGCACAAAGAAGTGGGATACATCTTCACTTCCCAAACTGGCATGTGAAAAAAGTGAAGCTTTGGGTGGCCAGACAATAAGAAACTATGGTAGAGAGAAAGAGGAAAGAGAGAAGAATGGTAGCATAGTCTGTTGCTAAGCAGATACGGTGACACAAAAGAATCTGAACTCCTTATATGAATGTTTTTGAGAATGCCTGCAAATTAAGTAGCTGGGGATATTACCTGGGATTCATGCAAGATGAAGCTCACCAGATGCCTTCTTCTTTTGTCACCCCCTCCCCCAGTTCCCATAATGTTCTTGATCTAAAGCAGCAATGTATCTAATTAAAGCTGTTCTCCTGAGCACTTGAGGTATTTTCTCTAGTCTCCTCCATCAACACTGGTTTCTCCCCAGCTTTTTTAAAACTTAAGAATCCATGGTGGAAGTTTTTTCTCTTCTAAGCTGTCTCGAGCCCTCCTTCCTTTATCTCAGGATTGAAACACCTTTATGCTCTCAAGCTCAGTGTCTATATTATTTCCAGAAATCTGTTCTTTCAGTAATACATGTTTTTAATTTCTTTCATTTGGGTACTATACATGAAAGTACAATCATCTAACTTTTATCATTACTGAGTTTAGTTTGATTTTGTTTTGTCCTTGTGTGTATGTTTTTTTTTTGAGTCAGCATTGATTCTTTGTCATATTCAGTTTTCTTGGAAATATTTCAGACGTGGTTTGACCTTGCATTTCTTCCAAGGGCCGAGAGAGATGGACTGGCCTAAGGTCATCCAGATTTCAGATAATCAGAGTTGGAAGGTCATCTAGTCCAACCCCCCTCCCAAGAGGGAGACCCTACACCATTTCTGACAAATGGCAGTCTAATCTCTTCTTGAAAGTCTCAAGTGATGGCGCTCCCACAACTTCTGAGGGCAAGGTGTTCCATTGGTTGATTGCTCTCACTGTCCACTGGCTTTGTGCCTAAGGTACTCCCAGTATCTAGCCTGGTGTCTTAACCACTATCCAATCCAATTTCTCCTGAATGCTGCATCTATTCTTTCTATGACAACAGATAAGCTTGGATGATACCTTCAATATTTTTCCTTTTATTTCACTTTTGTACACTATAAGAGAAATGAGGTTTTGGCTATTTCACTGGGGTGGAAATGGTGCTATCATGGAAGTGCCCTTATAATGAGATCAGTTTCTATAGTGTTTCTTGGAAGAGAGAATGCTAGTAATTTTTTTTAGTAGATTGGATGCTAAAAAAGACTTTTTGTTACACCAGAGTCACAGTAGTTGAACAATATTTTGCATACCCCCATTTGGTTAGCTATTGGGAGACCACTGATTGGTCTCAGCATGTTTTCTGTGTTCTGTGATCCCCTGAATTGAAAATGATTGGTAGGTATATTTCAAACTGCTTTCCCTGTATTGGTCTATGACTGTAATAAATTGAATTGAATTGAAATAGCTTCAAAGGAATAAAGGAATGGAAAAGTTGTCTGGTGGAAGTGTCCTGGATGTCTTTGTTTCACAAATGATTTGCAGATCCACTGCTCGAATTAAAAACCACAAGGGACTCCCAGCCAGTTCAATCAAGCTCTGTAATGAGACGAGGAAACAGATTATATTTCACTATCTTCTGAGTATAAAATGCTACATGCTGCTTGCAAAGTGAATAATGTCAAATAACTAGAAACCCATTAATCATTTCATTGAAGAAAGCGTTTTAACTTCAAAGTGGATGAAAACTCAAATATTTAAATGAACTCTTTATTAATTCCATTTTCCCTTGCTACAATATATATTTATATCTCTATATTGCTACAGACATGCACATAACTAAATCAAATTGTTGCTCCAATTTTTTCATTTGTATCATAAAATAAATTTGAAAAGTGTACATTTATAAAACAAGTTCTATTATTGTCAATTAAAAAATAAAATACTATAGTATATAGCCTATAATCTATCATAGGAAGTATGCAAAAGCAACTACAATAGCTAATATAATAACAATACACCAAAAATAATAAAAAGGTAGCAAAAAACAACAACTAAAAGTTACTACTCATTAATAAGTGCATAGGATGCAGGGGGAAAAAGACTCAGCTGACAATGGAAAAAAAGTAATGTTAGAACCAGAGAAAATTATCTAGAGAGCATGTTTCATAATTTTACCTTACGTAAAATGTGTTCTCAAGCAGCTTACTTCCAGCCTATCACTTTCCTAGACAGCATTACTTTCTTAAACATATAACAATAGTTGAGTTGAACTGATGACATCTTGTCACAATCCCTAAAGCTCTGAGTTGTAGCTGATCTAGTAGATCCTACATGGATATTGGGCAGAAGATTGATAAGATCTCATCCTGTCCCATTAGTTCAGCAAGAAACTAACAGCATAAACCAGGACAGGGATCCTGAAGACAAGTAGAATTCCTATAGATTCCTTCCCAATCCTTATTCCTATATGCTAGTCCTACACTGGACCAAATATCAAGGGAAATATAAATTTGATATGGGGACAGCAAATAAAATATAAATTGGATGCAAAACATAAAAGAGGAAGGAGGAAGGAAGAAAGAAAGAAAGAAAGAATCCCAATACAATAATGGGAAGAAACTGTAGAACAAATCTATAAAATTCAATCCAAGCTATGATTTCAGGTAGAACTGATAAAAAATGGTTTCATAGATGATATACAATTCCATCAATAATTGCCTGAATAGATAAATATAATAATAATTGCTGGAAAAACCATGAAACAGAAGGAATATTGTAGCATGCATGGTAGACATGCAAGCCCCATACACCAAAGTATCGAAAACACATATGCTAGAAACTTAAATTTAAATCACAAATGTTTACTAATATATTTCTAAAACAAAAATTAATGAATGCTCATTGATCACATGGTTATAGCCACCATTTGAGTTTTTTACTTTGCTACTGAAATTAAAACTTGAGAAAAATATGTATATTTTTTACATGCTAAAAACATGAGATGGGTAAAAAAAATTTTTTTAACTAAAATGATTATATCTGATTAACTACTGCAGGGCTGTCAAATTCACAGCCCACAGCCCTGATGTGTCACATGCTAGCCACGCCCATGCCCAGTTTAGCAGAAGGGAAAAAGTCACGATATGTCATGTGATGCCGCTATGATGACACGAGTTTGATACCCCTGATCTACTGTGAAAAATCAATTCAATGTGAGAAAAATAGCAATTGACTTTAGTTATTGTAATGATTTTAATTTGCTTCAATTTCTGAATTAATTTGGAGGAACACATTTTTTTAAACATGAAGAATTATCACTTCAGTTAGGATAGATCAGAATCAATGAACCGATTTGACTTTTTGGTTAAGTTTGGAGAGCCAATTTCACTTTGGAGTTTTCATTTAATTGCCTTCAAATTAAATCTAATGCAGGTGGTTCTCAACTTACAACCAGACTAACTGTATTCTCTTTGGGAAGAGAAAGATGGAGGTTTCAATAGTCTGGTTCCTCTGGCTTCCTCCCATGGAGCAATTCTTTACCCCTCTAGTCTAGCCAGAGGTTTTACTATATGATTGTTAAGCAAATCAAACAGATGAATTCAGCATCCCCCATTGACTATGCGTATCAGAGGCCCCTGGGAAGATCCCAAATGACAATTGTTATGTGACATTGCAGTCACTGTAAACACACATCAGTTACCAAATAACCAAATTTTGATCAGGTGACTGTGGAGACACTGCAACAGTTATAAGTATGGGGACCCATCATAAGTTACATTTTCAGCACCATCATAACTTTAAACAAATGGTCATAAATCAAGGTCTATTGGTGATAAATGTAATACATTGGCCACACGTAATGTTGGCAAGTCGTATTTCACTAGCAGGACATACCTGACATCAATCTATAAAAAGGACACTTAAAATATCCTCTGTATGACATAATTTCCAAACCATTCCTTTTTATCTTCCCTTTCCAATGTCTATTGCTTTCAGTTATATGTAAAATCTATCTTATGAGTCTCATACTATGGACATATGATTGCAAGATATAGACAATGAAAGCTTATATGATAATACAATGGGGCAATTATTAAGGTATTGCTAGTATTTATGAAACATCTGATCTGCTTCAGTCCTGAAATAATCTAAGCAATGTACAAAGAGCTGCAGTGAAGAGCCAATAATTTTCTCTATTTAGAAGACAAACAGCATTAGGGATATATGAGACTTCTTAATAATGTACTAAACCTGTCTGTGCAGGAAGAATTTAATGAAACAGAGCATCAGAACCTGTTGCTCATCTTATGATATGGTACATTAATGCATCAGTGAAAGAGAGGCAGCCACACACACTGTTACAGAAGGAACTGAGGACTCTCTGTTTAGTGCTGTACATATGACTGTATGAGCAAAGTACATCTTAACTCAACTGAATTCAGAGAAAATAAGATGAAAACAAGGTCAATGTAAAAAAAGAATAAAATCAAGAAGGAGCAGTAATAAACATAGTTTTGAAGTAAAATCTAAAAAAGTAAAATATGTTGTTACTTTGAAGGTCAAGCACCAAAGTCTAGAAGATTGTCCTTTGGCCTTTTTGTTCCTTTTAAAGAACTTCAGCAATTGAGTCATCAGGTTCCTGGTTGCCTTAGTAATTTCACAGTTGCTGCTCCCCTTCTCTGGCCCTTCTGGTTTAGTTATTACTTTTGCAAATTAGAACCTCCCACAAGAGCTCTCTTGCACCTGGAATTCTACCAAACCAGTCAGAAACCAAGACTAGTCACTGAGGGCCAAGATAAATATAGAGGTTGGAGAAATAGAGTTCTCCCATGGCACTTGCAGTGTTATCATCATATTAATGTATTTCCTTCAGAATAAAATGGCAAATATTCTTTTAAATAAAGATTATATCACTTCCTTTACATCCAGATCTTTATTTGTCAAAGCTGCTCAGCCTGCCTTTTGTTGGTCAAAGAGTTTTGGGTGGAGATGCCTTCAAGTCAAATATTGAATCTTGACAACTGCCTGGACAAGTCTCTGCTGTTTTCTTGGCTGGAGTTTGGAAGTGGTTTTCCATTGCCTTTTTCCTTGGGATTAGAGAGTGTAACTGACCCAAGGTTACCCAGCTGGATTTTTGCCTAAGGCAGGACTAGAAATCATAAATTCCAGTTACTATAGAATCAGTTGTTTCATAGAATAACAAAGTTGGAAGGGACCTTGAAGGTCATCTAGTCCAATGCCCTGCTCAAGCAAGAGAGTCTAATTTGGTGTCCTAACTGCTATATTTATTTTTTTATGTATTTATTTTATTTATTTTGTCAAGCGATTATAAGATTACAGGTATAAGTATAAACATAGTTATGAATACATGAAATGGATACATATAAGAAAAATAAAACGAAACAATAGGACAGGGAAGGTAGGCATGTTGGTGCGCTTATGCACGCCCCCTACAGACCTCTTAGGAAAGGGGTGAGGTCAATAATAGACAGTCTAAGGTTAAAGTTTTTGGGGTTTGGTGAAGAAACCACAGAGTCAGGTAGAGTATTCCAGACATTGACCACTCTGTTGCTGAAGTCATATTTCCTGCAATCAAGTTTGATGTGGTTTACCTTGAGTTTGAATCTATTGTGTGCTCTTGTATTGTTATGGTTGAATTCATTGACAGACATTGCAATGTATGATTTTATATACTATACTTAGATCAGACCAAAGGCGGCATAGTTCTAGGTTTTCTAGGTCTAGAATTTCAAGTCTGGTGGCATAAAGTATTCTGCAATGAGTAGAGGAGTGGAGAACTCTTCTTGAGAAATATTTCTAGACTTTCTCAACTGTATTAATATCAGATACGTAATGCGGGTTCCAGACTGATGAGCTGTATTCAAGTATTGGTCTAGCAAATGCTTTTTTTTATAATGTTTTATTTGGGTTTTCACAAAACATACAAATTCAAAAAAAATATCTTTTTTTGAGAACAGCATGTTCCCGGGTTATCTCTTCCCCATACAGACATAAAATCAATAACATATTCATCTTATATATTCTGATCCATATCTTATAACTATTTTTGCAATTTTCTCAATAGTTTTTCCCTTTCTTTGCTTTCCATAACCTTATTTTTAATTATCTCATTCCTTTCTAAGTTCAATTACATATCTTTTTCTAATTTTCAATAACTTTCTAATCAATATTGTTAAACTTTCATCTGTCCTGTTTACAATTTCATATTTTCTTTTCTCATAAAACAAATCTTCCCCTGTAATTACTAGACTGGAGTGTAACACATTTGTATCTTTTAATTATTATCCATTCAAATCTTGTTTAAAATTTAAATTATACCTTTACAGTTCTAACATTCATTTTCTAACCTCTATTTTATAACACATAACTATTATCAACTGAATTCTGCTTGGTACATTCCCTTAAAAATACACACTAGGTTCTTGAAAAAAATGTATATATATATATATATATATATATATATATATATATATATATATATGTTTTTAATTTTCACGGGTGAAGGTATGTAGGTCTTGGTGTATTCGAGTCTTGTCCCGTGTAAGATTGAGAATACCTTGGCAACGTTTCGACAAAATCTCATCCGTCATCTTCAGGCTGGTGTCTTAGGTTTGTTCTTCTGGGAGAACGAAGAACGAAGCTGAAGACACCAGCCTGAAGATGACGGATGAGATCTCGTCGAAGGGTATTCTCAATCTTACACGGGACAAGACCCGAATACACCAAGACCTACATATATATGTATGTATGTATGTATGTATGTATGTATGTATGTAGGTCTTGGTGTATTCGGGTCTTGTCCCGTGTAAGATTGAGAATACCTTGGCGACGTTTTGCTGAGATCCCACTCACCATCTTCAGGCTGGTGTCTTCGGCTTTGTGCTTCTGCCAGCAAAGCGTGGTCTGAGTTATATATATATGTTTTTGTAGATTTTCACGGGTAAAGGTATGTAGGTCTTGGTGTATTCGGGTCTTATCCCGTGTAAGATTGAGATTATCTTGGCGACGTTTCTAAAAATTGAAATACAAAGCCAAAAGATCCTCTTCCTTCTTGTGCTTCTTCTTTTTGTTCTTTAAGTCTCATTTTTAGCTCTTCAAGGAGTGATGCCATTTTAAAGATTTTTAAACAACCCCCAATTGATTTTATTTCATTTCATTAGGATCCACCATCCAAAATTCCAGGAATCACCTAATAATCCAAAGCTGTTTCTTGCTTCTTTTTTCACTTTCTCTTTCCCAGGGCTTTGTTATCTTATAACAAAGTTTCAGCTACAATGTGTCCTTTACAAGTCTTGTTAAAATTCCACCATCAATTCTTTTTACTTCCAGGTGGTCTCCTCCATTTTTCCAGATTCTAACCTCTTTTTTTTCCTCCTCTGCTTTCTTTCTTTAAATTTTTTTTAAATCATCCAAGAATCTTTATCCCTTTGGCACTTTATTTTCAGCTAGCAATAGCCTGTTAATGTCAAAGTGGATTAGTATCAATTTCTTGTTCAGATCTCTTCTTCTTAACGTTCCAAGTCAATTAAAGCTGTCAATGTGAGTGGAAAAAAAAAACCCAGTTCTTTTTCCTTTCCCTTTCTCTTTCGCCGCTTTAAAGATCTTTTTTAGGAATAGTATTAGTCTTTGTAATTCAAATTCCAGGTATCTTAAATAGATGTTTTCCCCATTCAACCCAGTAAGTCAAACTTTCTCCTTTAAACTTCTTCCTGCACAATCTTGTCCAGTCAGGTTCTTCTTTGAGGTGGCCATTTCTGACCACTGCTGCAACCACCTTTGAGAAAGGGAGTAATGGCCAGCTGAAGAGGAAAGATGCAGCTCTCCTCAACCCCGCTGGTGGTCTCCCCCTTCTTCACCACCTCTATGGGGTGGCTTCAGCCCCGAATCCAAGTGGCTTGGGGTGCTCCAGTGGTGAGCATGGATCAAAACTGCTCACGATTGCGGATTTCGGTCCATCGCCGAAGAAGTCCAAACTGGAAGTTTCTGCAAATGTTTTGTATGCTCTAGTTAGGAGTGTGATATTACCAGAGAAAAAGCTATGTAGGATTAGGTTAACAACTCTTAAAGCCTTTTTGGCTATGTAGTTACAGTGGGCTCTAGCACTTAGATTATTAGAGATGAGTACTCCAAGGTCCTTGACAGAGTTTGGATCATCAACAAGATCTTCACTATTCAGCTTGCATTTTATTTTCTGATTTTTTTTTTGCCAATATGTAAAGAGCATTTATTTGTTGAGATTTGAAGTTGCCATTTGTTTGACCATTCTGATACATAGTCAAGGTCTTTTTGAAGGGTAGCAGTATTGTTGGTGGTGTTGAATAGCTTTACATCATCAGCGCAGAGAATGCACTTGCTCTTAATATGATCACAGAGGTCATTTATGTAGGGTATTTATTTATTTATTTATTTATTTATTTATTTATTTATTTTAATTGGACTTGTATGCCGCCCCCTCTCCGCAAGGACTCGAGGCAGCTCACAACTAAAACACAGCCATACAAACAATAAATATTTTAAAAAGAATTAAATTAACAAGCTCAACTTTAAAAACCCAATTAAAATAATTTAAAAACTCCAGAAGTCAGTCCAGTCTGGCCTGTTCAAACAACCAGGTCTTCAGATCGCGGTGGAAGGAGTGAAGGTCAGGAGCCAAACGGAGCTCCAGAGGGAGCTGGTTCCACAAGGCGGGGGCTGCAACAGAGTAGGCCCTTCCCCGGGGTACCGCCAGCCGACATTGTCTAGCTGACGGCACCCCGAGGAGTCCCCGTCTGTGCACACGCACAGGGTGATCGGTATTTGATATTGGCAGGAGACACTCCCACAAGTACCCGGGAACCATATCATAAAGGACTTTGAATGTTAACACCAACACCTTGAATCTCACCCGGAGGGCAACCGGTAACCAATGCTCAGGAGGGGTGTAACATGGGAGTATCGGGAAACTCCCATCACAGCCCGCGCAGCCACATTCTGCACCAGCTGAAGCCTCCGGATGGTATGCAAGGGCAGTCCTAAATAGAGAGCATTGCAGTAGTCCAGTCGGGAAGTCACAAGTGCATAAGTGATTGTGCGAAGGGTATCTCGGTCCAGATACGGGCACAACTGGCGAACCAGTCGGACCTGGGCAAAAGCCCCCTGGCCACGGCCCCCACCTGCTCCTCCAAACTAAGCTGTGAATCCAGGAGGACTCCCAGGTTCCGGGCCCTATCCACAGGGGGCAACACCTCTCCCCCTATGACCAAAGATGGAATCAACTGACTGGGCCGAGATGCCTGTATGCACAACCACTCAGTCTTAGCTGGGTTGAACTGCAGTCCGTTCCTGCCCATCCAGATCCATACCGCATCCAGACACTGGGTCATCACAGAGAGGGCATCACTGATTTGGTTTGGGGTGGAGATGTACAACTGGGTATCATCAGCATACTGATGATACCTCACCCCAAAACCACAGATGATCTTGCCCAGCGGCTTCATATAGATGTTGAACAGGAAGGGAGAGAGGACCGACCCCTGAGGGACCCCACATGGGAGCACCCTCGGGGCCGACCTCTGCCCTCCTGCCAACACTGATTGTGAGTGCCCCGAGAGGTAGGAGGAGAACCACTGCAGAACAGTGCCCCCCACTCCCAACCCCCCAAGGTGCCGCAATAGGATACCATGGTCGATGGTATCGAAAGCCGCTGAGAGATCTAACAGGACTAGGACAGAGGAAAATCCCCTGTCCCGAGCCCTCCAGAGATCATCCATCAGCGTGACCAATGCTGTCTCTGTGCTAAACCCAGGTTGGAAGCCCAACTGATATGGATCAAGATAGTCTGCTTCCTCCAGGAAAAGCGGAAACTGCTGAGCCACCACACTCTCAACAACCTTCGCCAAAAAGTGAAGGTTGGAGACTGGACAGAAGTTGTTTAAAATGGGCTTCTTCAGGAGGGGTCTCACCACCGCCTCTTTCAAGGCGGCAGGAAAGGACCCCACCCTCAGCGAGGCATTAACGACTGCCTGGAGCCAGCTGCACGTGGTCTCCCTGGAGGCATAAACCATCCGGGAAGGACACGGGTCCAATAAACAGGTGGTGGAACTCAGACGTCGCATAATCCTGTCCACTTCATCCTCAGAAACAGGATCAAACTCAGCCCTGATGGACATCAGCCAGACTCTCTGTGACTCCCTCCTCAGACCACTGCAAATTAGAGCTCAGCCCCTCCCGGATCCAAGTGATCTTATCCAACATTCCTCAGTCCTGCCCCGCAGAGGGTCTACCTCCAGCTCCCAATATAGGAGGGAGTGAGTGACCCTGAACATCTGCGGACGCTATGAGGGTGGAGAGGTAAACCCTCCTTGCCACCCTCAAGGCTCCCAGGTAAGTCCTAATGTAGGCTCTCAACTGGGTTCGGTCAGATTCGGAACGGGTCGACCTCCACCTGCTCTCCCCCTCCTGTGTTGCTTCAACTCCCGGAGCTCCTCTGTAAACCAGGGAGCCACCCAGGATCTGCGGCGAGTGAGGGGACGTAAGGGGACAACCCGGTCGAGGGCTTCCAAGGCAGCCTGATGCCATGCAGCTGCCAGCACCTCAGCCGAGCTGTGGATAAGGGAGGCGGGCAGAAACCCCAGCTCTCCCTGGAACATCTCAGGGTCCATCAGGAGTCTGGGGTGGAACCATCTCAGTGGTTCCTCATCCCAGCAGCATGGGGTGGCCTGTTGGAAGACCAGCCGTAGGAAATAGTGATCTGACCATGCAACGGGTTGGGCATTAATACTGCCCACCCCCAGATCACTGCGCCACTGCTCTGAGACAAAAACAAGGTCGAGCATGTTGCCCCCCTCATGAGTGGGGCCCTGTATTAGCTGGGCCAGGCCCATAGTCACCATGGAAGCCATGAACTCCTGGGCCAAACCCGATGCCCCTCCCAGGGAGGGCAAGTTGAAGTCACCCAGAACCAAAAGGCCTGGGAGCTCCACTGCCACTCCCGAGAGAGCATCGAGAAACCCAGGTAGGGCCGCTGCTACACAGCTGGGGGAAAGGTATGCAAGCAGCAGGCCCAACCAGCCACCGGGCCCCAACCGCAGGAGGAGAGTCTCACACCCGCCTGTCTGGGGAACAGAGACCTCCCTTGGAATCAAGGTCTCTCGAATAACAACAGCCACCCCACCACCCCTTCCCTGGGCTCTAGGCTGGTGCAAAACCTGAAAACCTGGGGGGCATAAATCAACCAGAGGGACTCCACCCTCTGGCCCCAGCCAGGTTTCAGTGATGCAAGCCAGTTCCACAGCCTCCTCCTCAATCACTTCCTGGAGGAGGGACGCCTTGTTAGCCATGGACCTGGCATTAAAATACACCAGCCGCAGCCAAGGGGTGCCGGGTCCCATATCCCCGGGGGAGTGGGCAGAGACATGGGGGTCAGAGCATGCCACAGCTCGCAAACAGTGGCAGCGCACTCCCAGATCACGATACAGCCCCCTGACTCTTTGTCCCCCACCAAATCTGATCACCCTGGGGATCGATGTTCCCGCCCTGCTTCCCAGAGCCCCGAGGGCCCCCCTCCCCCTCCCCCCTCCCTGCCACGATCCTTGACCAGGCTGGACTGAGTTCCAACCAAACTAGACAGGCAATCCCCAGAAGCCCGCCAAGAAGACCCTTCCACCCCCTCCCTAACCCCTTAAGACAACCAATTAAAAGATTTAAAAACCTCCCCTTCTGAATTAAACTTAATTTAAAACCCTTGGTCATGCTATGCACCCTCTCGGGATTGAAGGATCCATCATTGAGGAGGGGCTTTGACAATACAGCGGGCCATCTCAGGGACAGGGAAACACCCCTGAGTGCCCGCAGCTCAAGAGAAGAGTAGGTGTAACCGATAGTAGTCATCAATGGGAAAAATCAAAATCCAGGATAAGATGGTACATAGTTCAGGTCGCCGATGGTGAATTCTAGGGCCAGCAAACAGCGGAGACCTCTCAGCCCAGGTGGCACTCCCACTGCCTACCGGGGAGTAAGTCCCACGATCTCAACATGGTCCAGCTTCCTCTCTCCCACAGAGGAAGACAGTCCGTAAGCTAACCCCAAGTAAGGGGGCCAAACACCACTGCTCTCTCACCCCAGTGGTAATGGCCAGGCATGGCGTGCTCCCATCACACCATGCAACCCCCACAAGGCGAACTGAGGCATCCGGGGGGAAGAAAAGATGGTCCAGGCATAGTAGATGGCCACTAAGGGCCTGATGTCTCCACCAGCCAGTCATCTCAGCTGTTGCATCCTCCAGGCCCTCCCAAGAAGAAGAAAAAGCCAGAAAACAACATCCGCTGCCATTGTTACATCCAAGGCTAAGGGAAGGTCGGGAGGTACCAAGGACACCAATGACAAACCAGTGTCCCAAGCATCCACCCTGGCAGATCTTCAAATATCCTCCAGCCAATAGCACCAGCAGCAGCAAGGCCGCTGATGCCGCCATCGTTGCCACACCTTCTCCGCCATGCTGCAACCATGCTACAATCGTGCAGCAGCTCCGGCAGACTCCAGCGGGCCCTCCGACAGCCCCTCCAACAGTTCGGTGGCCTCTCCAACGGTCCACAGCAAGTCCTCCAACAAACTCTTTGGCAGCCATCATTCCAACAGCCGCCACCATCATTCCAGATCTCAAGGTCCATTTCGTCATCGCTGTTCGGACCGCTCCTCCAAAAATTCCAGCCATCTCCTCCGGTGGGCCACCAGTGCGAGTCACATCAGCTACGTAGGCTTCCAGGCGCGAACGTCGAGGCCACCAGGCCACCAAGGCCATAGGGCCGCAAGCACTGCACCCACTACCATCGCGGCAGGGTGCCAGCCAGGAAAAAACCTGGACCAGCATCATTGCTGCCGGCACTGACTCCTCGATCCAGGAGGAACAGCCCGGGTTGGATGATGGACCTCCCAGCAAGCCACGCAAGCCGCACGAGCTGCCGCCACTTCGACCCAGGAAAAACACCCTGGGTCAGACGGCAGGCTTCCAGTGCGGCCCACATAGGCCAACAGGCTCCAGGCGCGAACGCCGAAGGCCACCGAGGTCGTCAAGGCTGCAGGGCTGCACCCCCAGCCATCACATTGAGCGGCGCCAGCCAGGAAGAAGAAAACCCTGACCGGTATCGCATCCTCTGCCACACAGGCTGCCGCTGCTGACATTCGGCCTGGTAAACACATCCTGGGTCAGGCGGCAGACTCCCAACGCAGCCTGCGTAGCCCATGCAGGCTCTGGGCACGAATGTCGAGGGCCGCTGAGGCTGCCAAGGCTGCAAAACTGCACCCCCGGCCATCGCACTGAGCCGAGCAGCGCCAGCCGGAAGGTAAAACCCCCGACCGGCGCCACAGCCACCACCGACAACACCCGACCCAGAGAAACACCCTGGGTCGAGCCCGTCAGGTCCCCCTCTCCAGAGGCAAACAAACCCCCCGAACAGCCAAACCTGGGATCTCCCCATGATCGCCACCAGCGCTCAACTCCTCTGAGCCGCCATTACCCTGCACATGCGCACAACCAAAAAAAAATGGTACATATGAAGAGAGTTGGTCCTAGAACACTGCCTTGGGGGACACCACTGTTGACAGGTACAGAATTTGATGGGACACTCCCAATTTTGACCATTTGTTGTCTGTTTGACAGGAATGCTTCTATCCAGTTATGCAGGTGTCCAGAGATACCATAAGATTTTAGTTTTAGGAGTAGTTTGTCATGTACCACTGAATCACAGGCTTTACAGAAGTTTATGTAGATTGCATCTGTTGATTTGCCCTGATCGAGTTGTGTAGACCATATGTTTTTGCAGTGTAATAGTTGCAGATTACAGGATAGTTTTTTCCTGAAACCAAATTGTTTATTAGAGAATAGGCTGTTTGTCTCTAAATGGAGGATAATGCCATTTATATATACTATACCAAACTAGCTCAGCCATTTGTGTGTTTGTAGGTGTCCAGCCCGAAACTGACATATGTGTAGCCATTTTAGTTAGGCTTAGTAGATATTCTTTTTTTTTCTTTCTCTGTGGCAGACAGGGGGGGTAGTTTCAGGATTGCCACATTCCTAAGCAGGGGAGGAGTAGAGATAAAGAGACTGTTTTGGCTAGGTGATCTTTCTTCCCATGGGAAATGAACTGTTCATGGTTGGGCCCCTTGAGGTGGAGATTTATGACATCAAGCAACGTTGAATTACTTCTATTGGAGAATGTGACTTTTGGGGGTTGTTTCTAACTTGTAATATTGTGGGGTAATTCTGGGTTGTGTCAGAATTACCATGGACTTTGCCAATTTGATGCTTTCCTAAATAAAATAATTTTCTTTTTAAATGGATTTCATCACTTGGAAACCTGACAGCAGGGCTGAGTGTAGCATGGCTGAAATCATTTCCAATTCTAAAGCATGAATTGGGAAAATTGAAGATCATACCCTCGTGATTTCATATGCAAAAAAACCCCTCAGATATATAATGATAAGTATCATTTTCCATCAACCTGTGATGGAAATTTCCAGGAAAATTGAACATCAGTAATCTTGGTAAATGTTGAATATTTAATAATAGAAGTTATGCTTAGACTACTTTTATAGCATTCTCAAATGCATAATAGAACTTAGACTCCATGGAGGATTTTGAGTGGGTGACTGGGCAATTCTGTTTCACCTCAAATAAGTTAAATACCACCTGAAGTTGCCAATTCCCCCTTGGGTTTGCAAAGATTTTTAATATGGTGGAAACTGCAAAACACATGACCTTCTGTTGATTGTCAGTATCTCACATTTTAAAAGCTTTCCTTATATGGTTTTTAAAGCAGTTAACCAAGTGATCTTTTGTAAGTTATTAGCAGAATTTTAATCAATCACAGGAAAGTTCCATTATACATAGAGATGCCCCAAACTCTCTGACCTGCTAATTAAATTGTGGAATTGGCAATTCTCTGAAAACATGAACAACAGAGAAAATCAGAGGGGAAAAAAATCAAAGTTCTGTTTGAAATCGAAATGCACATATATTGGATGGTAGATAAGAAAGCAGAAAAGAATTACCACTTGAAAATGAAACTTTAAAACCAACAAACTTGAAGAGTTTCCTCCCCTCCAACAATATTTTCCATTTCTGCAAAAATATATATGAAGAAGTCAATTTAAAACTGCCTTAAGGTCTATCTGATAATATTCTCCATAACCATTGTCAATTTGCTTTTTCTAGGTTTCTCCTGCCAAAACCTATTTGCAACTAAATCCTATTCACTTGAGAATCATCCATACTACTTGCAGTGGGATTTCCTTTTAAGTAAAGTACTTGTAGCATTAGATTTGGAAATAATTTCTTTGAATTCATATTTTGATGAAAATGTGCTTAGACATTTTTGAATCAATTTGCAAACTAAATACAATTACCCTTTGAAATGTGTATTTCTCTGACATAATGCAGTTGTGTAATACAAAACACTTACAAAATATGTCTATTACATAAAATTGCAGTACTTGTGCATTTTAGTCAAAATAATGTACATAAGAAATACTGACAAAGTGAGTACATTGGGAAAACCGTGCGTAAAATTTGGGTATTAGGAGAACTGAATATGAAAATGCATGTAATACCATCTTATAATTGGAACAAATGGAGTTTGTATTTTGGTGCCTTTGCATTATTGCTGTTGTAATCTGTAGAGTTGCTAAAATTGCCTTAGCCCTTGTCTTAGGGCTCTGCAGTGATTCAGATTTGAAGCACACAATATAATGCGGAACATGGGCCACATATGTGCTGTTTTGTAGGAAAATCTAAAACCAAATGTGTCTTTTCCTGCTGCATTACTCAACAGAAAGGAAACCCTTCAAGCACTGTAGCACTCAATGAGCAAATGTGTTAACTGCATAAAATGGCTCCTTTGCTCTCTGCTGCACATTCAACAAGAGAAAAATGATTGATATTGCCCAAGATGTTTCTACTCCTTTCCAAGGTAATTCCAAGACTTTAGTTATCCATACCAGAAAGGAAGTTTTATTCAATACAAGAGAGAACACAGAGTGCCCAAATATTAATATAACAGAATTTTATAAGATCATTGCATAAAGTGTATATGATGATAAACTATCCCTCTTAACAATATTATTTATTCTACATAATGTCTTGTCTAACACATGCAGATTTTGTGATAGTTAATCATTCTTTGTATAGAGATGTAAATGTTTTGCTTTCAATTAATTTGTAAGCTGAGCTATTTCCCCTCTGAAAGATGGGTTTCAGATTGATTTTTAGGTGAATCCTACATTTAATCCTACATTATACATACACAATTGCTAAGCAATAATTCAGTAATATAATAGCATCTGGACAATTCCCTCACACTACACTAAACCACACAATTGTCAGGAGTCTGAAGCTGACTCAAAGGCATACACAAACACACAGGCACACAAGGGACTGCTCCTTACCTCTGGAGAGCATCTGTATGAGCACAACAAAAGAGGTAAACTGGTTTGAGATAGTGCAGACAAATTCTATCTGCATGGCTTTACATTCACTCACATTTTGTTATTGCAACCCTAATCTCATCTCTACCCAATTGTTTTTGAAGAGTGAAACAGTACTCTATCACATAGGACTATATGATCTAGAAGTTACTCTGAGGAGACAGAATTTGAGAAGATAGTGTGACATATTGATTGTCCTTGAAATGGGAGATAAAGTATCAGTTGAATTACTTGGATAACAGTAATATCCCTACTTTAAATTCACAGGAGCTTTTTCAAGGTGAAAAGATAGACTTGTCACTGATAACACTGTGAAAACACATGTGCTGTTGTGCCACAGCCAGACACTTGGATGACAAGAGAAAATGAAAGCTATAGAGGAAGCATCTTCAGCAGAAGCCACCAAATCCTCAGCAGCAGCCGTGAGAAAGATGAACAAGACTACGAGCCATTCAGATGGGGAAAAGAGCACTACAACTCATTTTGATGAACTTGAATCTGAGTCAGAATACAGTGGAGAAGAAGAAGAAATCAACAGACTCAGAATGGAGTGGAAAAGAAACGACCTGAGAAGGAAGAGGCATGATTTCCACTGCATAGGCTGTGGGGGAAACCACCCCCGGACTGAATGCAAGTTCCTGGACACTATTTGCCTCCGATGTGAAAAAAGAGGACACATTGCAAGAGTCTGCAAATCATCCAGAACTCCACCAAACAGAAGAAAGTTTGCTACAAACAACAAAGACAGAGAAGTCAAGCCAAACAACACCAGTGATAAAATGGGGCACAACACAGAAGCATATGGAAGGAATGAAACTCATCAAACAGTTACTATTGGTCATTCATCCTCTTTAAATAACAGGAAAGTGCATGTCAAGGTATTCATTGAAGGAAGGCCTTGCCAAATGGAAGTGGACTCAGGTTCATACTTATCTATGGTGTCATGGGACACTATTCAAAGACTGATACCAGACATTCAGAAGACTCACTTCAAGAAGCAGGCATTAACTCTTAAAGACTACCAAGGGAACAAGATTCCAGTAGTTGGAACAAGAGAATTCAACGTGAAGTTCAAAGGTCACATCAAACGCCTACCCCTGACCATCGTGGATAAAGATCGCCCAAGTTTGCTGGGACTAGAATGGTTCAACCCGCTGGGCATCGAAGTGACTGGCATCAATCACGTGAGCAACGCTGAGTGGGAAAAGTCTTTGAAGTCTGAGTTTCCAGAGGTCTTCAGCGACGGATTAGGCAAGTACTTGGGGACCCCTATCACATTTAACCTAGATCCCAAGGTACAACCAATCCGATTAAAACCTAGAAGAGTACCCTTTGCATTGAAGGAAAAAATTGATGAACTATTAGATAAACTGATAGCCCAAGGGGTATTAGAGCCCACAGACCACTCCAGGTGGGAGACACCCATAGTCATGCCAGTCAAGGCTGATGGTTCCGTGAGAATCTGCGGGGACTACAAGGGGACATTGAACCATGCGCTACAAAAGAGCACATATCTGGTTCCAGTGGTTCATCATTTATTACATTCTCTGGGTGGGGGCACAGTCTTCGCCAAACTGGACCTGGCCCAAGCATACCAGCAGTTAACAGTAGATGATCTAACTGCAGAAGCCCAAACCATTGTAACCCATCGGGGAGCATTCAAATGCAAGAGGTTACAATTTGGAGTAAGTGTGGTGCCAGGCATCTTTCAAAGCCTCATGGAAAGGATGCTACAAGGGTTGCCTGGGGTGGTGCCTTATTTTGATGACGTTTTAATCTCTGCTGAAAATGACACTCAGTTACACAAGAAACTCAGAGAAGTTCTAACCAGATTCAAAAAAGCGGGGTTAAAAGTCAAAAAAGAGAAATGCACACTAAGAACTGACAAAGTAGAATTCTTGGGTTATATGATTGATAAACATGGCATCCACCCCACAGAAGCCAAAGTTCAGGCAATCAAAGAAGCCCCCAAGATGCAAAATGACTTGCAAGCATTCCTGGGACTTATTAATTTCTATCATATGTTTCTACCTCAGAAAGCAACCACTGCAGAACCCTTACACAGATTACTGGATAAAAAATCTGCATGGGTCTGGGGCACAAAAGAAGAAGCTGCATTTAACAACATCAAGAGACAAATCACTTTTGATTGTGTCCTGATACAGTTTTCTGAGAATTTACCTGTAGTATTGACTTGTGATGCATCCCCTTTTGGAGTGCGGGGGGGTGTTGAGCCACATGCTTCCCAGTGGAAGGGAAGTCCCTATTGCATTTTACTCTCACACTTTGACTAAAGCAGAGAGAAACTACAGTCAACTGGACAAGGAAGCGTTGGCTATTGTGGCAGCAGTCAAGAAGTTCCATGAGTACGTATATGGGAGAAGGTTCACCATTGTTACAGATCACAAACCTCTTTTAGGCATTGTGGCAGGAGACAAACCTACACCCATTATCCTGTCACCAAGAATGCTGAGGTGGACTGAATTTCTTGCTGCTTATTCATATAAACTCATTCACAGACCGGGAAAAGACATTTGGCACGCTGATGCTTTGAGTCTCTGCCCACTCCCTTTGCACACTGAGGACCCTGCTTCTGAAACTTACACCTTCTTTCTAGAAACTGTTGCCAAACTTCCAGTTCATGCTGCTGAAATTGCTAGAGAAACTGCCAAAGACACTTTATTGGCTCCTGTTGTAGGCTGGATTAAAAAGGGTTGGCCACTACA
The DNA here is from genome assembly GCA_009733165.1 of Naja naja. NCBI lineage: Eukaryota > Metazoa > Chordata > Lepidosauria > Squamata > Elapidae > Naja > Naja naja. Next base: position 93,006,382 of record CM019149.1, on the reverse strand, counting down.
TGATCTACCTCAAGTTTCCCAACCTTTTAAATCCAGACAAACTGAACTATCTGTCTTGAGGGGATGTATTTTGTGGGGTAACAAGGTGGTTATTCCTGCAAAATTGCAGAAAGAGGTTTTGGAAATGTTACATGAGGGTCATCCGGGTATTGTCAGAATGAAGGGATTGGCCAGGAGTTATGTATGGTGGCCTGGTATAGACAAAATGGTTGAAAACTGGGTTGCATCCTGCCCAAACTGTCAGCAAGTAAGGCCTGCTCCACCCCTCACCCCCAAACAAGAATGGGAATGTCCTAGGGGTCCTTGGTCCAGGATTCACATTGATTTTGCTGGCCCTACCAGAGGGCACACTTTCCTTATTGTAGTTGATGCATACTCCAGATGGTTAGAGGTTATCCCCATGGTTTCCACCACTGCAGACACTGTTATCAAACAACTTAATAAACTTTTTGTAACTCATGAGTTACCTGATGTGCTTGTTTCTGACAATGGTCCTCAATTTACTGCTAATCTTTTTGAATCTTATTTAGTGCAGCAGGGTATCAGACACGCCCTTACTGCCCCTGGGCATCCTTCGGCTAACGGCTGGGCTGAACATATGGTACGATTTACCAAGGAAAAACTTCAGCAATTGGGTCCAGGGGATATCACTGAGAGAGTTGAAAAACTTCTCAGTGTCCAGCATATCACTCCTAACCCATTAACTAACTTATCCCCAGCAGAGTTGTTGATGGGTAGGGAACTCAGGTCTCCCCTTGACCGCCTTCATCCCACTTACGCACCCAACGCACCACTAGATTCCACTAGCAAAGTTCGCACATTCACTGTGGGTGATTCTGTTTATGCTAAAAACCTTGTGGGTGAACCATTATGGATTCCTGCTGAGATAACCCAGGTTACAGGCCCCAGGTCTTACAGGGTTCAAACTGAGGATGGTGTCTTGTGGAGTAGGTACACAGACCAGTTACGGTCCAGACTGCCTCTGGAGCATTGCCCTTGCTCCTCTCTGGATCCCATGCCCTCAGCCTCTTCTAGGGGGGAAGTGGGAGATAATGAAGGTAATCAGCAAGCAAGAATCAACCCCATGTGTAATGAGCTAACATGACAGGAACCATCCCAAAACCTGTCAGGGTGCCAACAACCATTTTTACAAATAGAGGATTGCACATCACTACCAGATTTAGGGGGTGGCATTGGGTTGGAGATGGATTGGGAGGAGAGACCAGGTTGTAGTAACCAAGCAGGTTCTACTAATAAAAGAAGTCCTAATAAGGGAATGTTGGCAGATACATTTCCTTCCTCACAAAGTGAGATTCCCAAAACACCTGAACCACGCAGGTCTCAACGTACCCGTAAGAGCCCCATCTATCTACAAAAGTATATTAGATAGATGGGATTTGAGTATGGACCAAATCTAGTGGGGAGGGGTGTTATGTATGCAGAGTTTAAAATGACTGGTTATTGTTGTAAAGTGTTTGAATTCATTGGTTGTAAAAGTGCGGGAAAACCCTGCATTCTGATTGGCTGGCAGCCGCGGCAGCCGGCTATAAATAGCTGCCACGGCTGAGCCAGTCGGGTCCGTTCTGAGCTGAAGTCACAATAAACTTGAGTTGAAGCACTCTGCGTCCTGCCTCTCCATGCGAACTTAACACTTAGCACAAGAGAGTGGTAAGGAAAGCATCATGAACAACAGGGTAATCCTGGGTAAGAAACAAGCCAAAGCCAAAACACAATAATTTTCTCAGTGGCCCATGGAGAACTTGTGCAGGAGAGGATTGCTAAAGTATCAACAAACTGGAGAAACATAAGACTGGATTTTTAGAACTCTGAAATACATTTCAAAATTGCGTAACTAAGATATAATTTCCAAACAGTGAGATTTGATTTTTATAGCCAGCTTCATAAGTTTAGTGTATAAAGAATACAGAATAATGGAGTTGGAAGGGATCTTGGAGGTCTTCTGGTTTAGCTCACTGCTCAGGCTGGAGACTGTGGCCTATACCATTCCAGAGAAATGACTATCTAATCTCTTCTTAAAAACCTCCAATGATGGATCACTCATATTTCTGGAGGCAAGCTGTTCCACTGTTTCATTGTTCTCATTGTCAGGAAATTTCTCCTTAGTTCTAGGTAAGATCTCTCTTTGTTAGGCTTCTACCCATTATTTCTTATTTTGTTCTCAGGTACTTTGGAGAAGTGGTTGTTCCCCTCAAGCAGCTGCAATTAAATCATATGATCAGGGCTAATCCAAAATAGTCCTAGGTGATTAATTGCTTTAAGCTGTAGCCCATATTAGTTTGAAGTAGATTGATCTCTCATTATCACCACTATGAGACAGGATCCTCCAACGCATATGTCATTGCTATTATTGTTTACCCTGAAGAAGTTTTAGTTTTGAAATTGTCACCCTCATTCTCATGACCACTTTTCTAGAACTACAACTGCTTCCAATGTTTTTATGCAACACTTTCTTTCTATTTGGATATTTAAAGTTTGCTGGATTTATGGCTCTGAAACCACATGTTTGCTGTCAATTGAACAATCTTTATGAATAGAGGCATGGTGGCTTTGTGGATTAAAATGCTGGAGATGGTCTGTTCTCCAGTGATTTCAGTCCTAGTACTGATGAAGTGAGCTCCCATTTCTTTCCTCAGCTTCTGCGAGGCTAGCAGCTCAAAAGCATGTTACATGTACGTAGACAAATAAGTAGCACTTTGGTGGGAAAAATGACTACAACCCCAATCCAAATCTGCACTTACCAAATGTGATACTTGGATGCGAGCTTACATTGATGGAGAGAAAAGCCTTGGATGACTCTGTAGAAGGCTGTTAGCAATTCTGAACATGGGACTTATTGTCCCCCTGTGGTGCATTATGGACCAAAAAGACTAGCAGTCTTAAACAGGCAAACAACTACTCTGTATTAGCACTGTAGTCTCCTGGCTAATTGTAATATCGCCACACTATAAACAAACAAACAAACAAATAAATCTTTATGAATGAAAAAATGCTTACTTGTCAACCATCAAAGTATGTTTTCTAAAATGAAAGCAAAATAATAATGGGAGAGAAGAACTAAATACATTGTTATTTATCACCACAATTTCAAACTTCTTGTTCTCTTTATTTTTTAAAAAAGATTTAAGCACATTGTTCCTTCCATTAGGATGAAACTCTTAATATTTTTGGAATTATATTTTGGAATTCTTTTTTTTAAATTTTGTGTTACTCTTGTTTTTTGAAAGATCATTAAGCATGTATATCATGTTTTATATTAAGATTGTTTTAGCGAAACATACAGAAATCTGGCATTTGACCAAAATACATGGCTTTGGGGGGTTTTTTTGTTTGGAGCAATGTTATGAATGATGACTGGCTCATATTTTCAAGGGTGTCTTTATATGAACTAGAATTGCCATGAATAATTTTCTACACTGCATGACAGATGTGTTGGGCAAAAGTTAATTTGTAAGGGATTAAGACCTTAATACTGGGAAATTATGTTCCAAATGAGGATAAAGTATTGTTTTATATATGACTTATGGAGAAATTCATTGGCTTCTCTTATGGTATTGAAATGGAATGATCTTGCCACAACTGGGCAGAACTTCTGTGAAAAATATTAAAATCATTCAGGATTAATTATCAAAGTTTTACTTGATTTGATGGATAGTTTAAAGCTGGTTGATATAAGATGATAGAAAATGGAAATTCAAAAAATATCTACTTTCTGAAAGGCATAGATCATTTTCAAGAAGAGATATGAACTGGATTTCAAAGAATTTGGCTACTAATTTAGAAACTAGATATATTATTGAAGACTTTACTGTCTCATAATTCTGTGAGTTTATAAAATAAATATATAATTATTTTAGATGGACAGAAATTAAAAGGAAGAAGATGTTGCTATAGAACACAGGTGAGGCTTGTAAAAAGAAATTGAAAGAATTTTTTTGAAAATAATTTAGATAGAGGCACAGATTTAAAAATAGTGATAGTAATAGCACTTAGACTTAAATATCACTTCATAGTGCTTTTTACAGCCCTTTCTAAGTGATTTACAGAGCCAGCATATTGCCCCCAACAATCTGGGTCCTCATTTTACCCATCTTGGAAGGATGGAAGGCTGAGTCAACTTTGAGCCTGGTGAGATTCAATCTGCCAAACTGCTGGCAGCCGGCAAATCAGCACAAGTAGCCTGCAGTACTGCATTCTAACCACTGTGCCACTGGTTTGGGATGCAAATAAAGCTTTTATTTTAATTTTTTTTATTTATTTGTTAAATGTATTTGCTGCCCATGGTTAGAGATGGCTCCTCAGGCCCATGGTTAGTGATGGCTGCCCATGGTTAGAGATGGGTCCTCGGGGCAGCTTACAACAGTAAAATAGAAGAAAATGATAAACATAACCACAGGAAAGCAATGAAACAATACAAATAAATAAAGAAGTTATAATAATATGAATCAAAAGGGGTGGAGGGGGAGCAGGAAACACAGGGTGAAAGGTGGTGTCAGCTAATTAGTCCACTAGTCACTTCCACTGTGGTATTGCCCTATTCAGGCCAACTGGCAGACCCAGGTCTTTAGTTCCTTGTGGAAGGATAGGAAGTTGGGAGCAGACCTCACCCTGAGGAGGGGAGGATGGTAGGATGTTCCAGAGGGTCAGCACTACAGCAGAGAAGGCTCTTCTCCTAGATCCTCCAGTCAGAGTCCCTTGATTGACGGGATCCTGAGCAGGTCTCCTCAACTGGCACAAGTGGGCTGGGCTTTTCTTAGTGAGATGAGACAGTTCATCCAATAATCTGGACGCATGCCATGGAGGTTTTAAAGGTCATAACTTACACCTTGAACTGCACCTGAAAGCAAAATGGCAGCCAGTGCAGTTCATGAAGCTGTGGTGGGGCCATTCCAGGGGCATCTAAGGCTGCTTATACTGCCACAATTTGTACTAATTGAAGCTTCCAAATGCATTTCAAGGATAGACCCTGTAAAGCGCATTGCAGTAATCCAGACAAGAGATGACTAGGACTAGTGTGTGACCAAGCGCAGGGAGTCCTGATCTAAAAAGGCGACAGCTGATATATAAAACAGAAGCTGTGCAAAGGTTCTCCTAGCCATCATGGTTCTCTCCATCCTCTTTGAGCAGGAGTTGCTAGAACAGTAGAATCCCTGAGTTGCAAACTGAGTTTGAATGGAGTAATGCAACCCCATCCAGAACTTTAATTCTATTTTAGCTAACTTAATTTATTGTTCCGTTTTTATCTGTGAGCTGCCCCGAGTCCTTTTTGGAGAGGGGGCGGCATACAAGTCAAATAAATAAATAAATAAATAAATAAATAAATAAATAAATAAATAAATATAAAAAATTACTTTATATATTATAATAGTGAATTTACAAAGGAGAGTCAAGAGTAAATACAAACTGTTTTGGATCAAATAAAGACAAAAGAAGACAAATTAAATAAATTTCCAGAGAAGTTAAGTATTACTCAACAAATTAAGATTCAACACCCTTTATCTATGTTAATAGTAAGAGAAATGGAAATACAAATGAATTACATAAAGCAAAAATTGATTTTGCAATAAACCAGGGAAATGGCTAGGATATACATTATGAAAAGAAAAAATGCATTAGACAATGTGGCCATACAAAAAGTATTTCATCAATTTTATTCCAATTTATAATAAGGAAGTGACATCCCTCAAGAGAAAATAGATAAATATTTTAAAAAAAATTCCTAAGGCTACAGAGGAACAAATTCTGAATGAATTTATAACAACAAGGAAAGTTTCTGAAGCTATAAAAAAGATTAAAGTAGGAAAGGTACCTGGACAAGATGGATTACCAGGTTCTTATTATTAATGTTTTGAGGATGAACTTTTACAACCTTTACAAAACATGATGAACTGTATCCTATAGGGAGGAAAGAGGCCAATATAGCACTAATACCTAAAGAGAGACAAGTTTTGACTTTAACAAGAAACTATAGGCTGATATCATTATTGAATAAATACTACAAGTTGTTCACACTGATTCTAGCTGATAGATTAAAATTATTTTTACAAGAATTTATTCCTGAGGAACAATGCAGGTTTTTATCTAAAAGACAGTTAAAGGGTAATGTTAAAAAAGTGTTCAATGTTTTTGAATATTTGGAGCAATATAATGAAAACAAGCTGTATTTATTTTCCAAGACACAGAGAAATTTGCACTGGAAGCTTTCTTGTTCAGGGTCTTAGAAAACATGAATTTTGGAGATAACTTTGTAAACATTATGAAATGGACAAGATCAATTGATATTTTGAGGAAATCACAAACAATTATTAATGGAGATCTGCTGGAATTCTGTGGGATACACAAAGGAACAAGACAGGGATGCCCATTGTCTTCCTTCTTGTTTATTTTGGTTCTTGGAATTCTGAATATGATTCAGAGATTAAAAACCAAGAGGACAAGATTGTGGGAGTACAGATTTTTAAAAATGCATTAATCATTAATCAGCAAATTAAAAGAAATTGATGTATTAACAGGTTTCAAGATTAATAAGTAGAAGATATAGGTATGAAAATAGAAAATCAAAGTGTTTAAGATTGAGAAGAAAGTACAATATTTGGATATTACTTGACAAATATGAATTGTATATTATTTCAAGATAACTATGTTAAGACATGGAACGAAGCTGAAAAAGACCTGTTAAGATGGAAGAAGCTACAAATGTAAAAGGAGGCGAATTTCTATGATAAAAATAAATATTTTGCCTAGAACAATGTTTTTTTTTAGACGATGCTTGCTTTGACAGTTAATATACCATTTAAACAGTGGAAGAAGATTATATCTAAATTTGTATGGCTGGGAAAAATAATTATGAGTTAAATATATGTTATTAGATACAAAGGAAATACGATAGTTGGGTTTACCTGATTTAAAATTGCATTTTGCAGTTTGCTGTTTGGTTTAGAACAGATGAAAGAATGTGTGTTGCTGAGAAATAAAAGACTTTTGAAGTTAGGAGAACAATTGAGTGGCATTTTATTTTATTTTATTTATTTATCTAACTAATTTATTAACTACGCATCTCTCTCACAAATTGTTGCATGCATTTTTGTGGTACAATAATGTCAAGATTAAAGTCAATTTTAAACATCATTATGTTAAACACATCAAATTGAGAATATGGAATGGATGGAAACCCAGGTTGTGTCTGAAAACACCTTTGTGGTTCTCAGCACAAGAAACATTTTATGCTGTAAATGAAAAATAATACGAAAAAATAAATGGTTAACTTATCATGAAACATAAGAAATCTGTCAAGAGTAATGTAAACTAAAATCCAGGAAAAAAAACCCAGTGCTTGAGCAATATAATTATCAATGATTCTCTTATTGGAAGAACTATTGGAAAGATATTTAAAGTTAACAAAATAATTTATCATTATTATAAGATTCAGTTAGAAATAGAATTATATACAAAGGATGAATGTACAATCACTAAAATATATAAACTTTAACTAAAATTTGAAACAGAAGAAGAACAATGGTTAACTGCACCAAACTTGATTGCAGGAAATACAACTTCAGCAACAGAGTGGTCAATGTCTGGAATACTCTACCTGACTCTGTGGTTTCTTCCCCAAACCCCAAAAACTTTAACCTTAGACTGTCTACTATTGACCTCACCCCTTTCCTACAAGGTTTGTAGGGGGCGTGCATAAGCGTACCAAAGTGCCTACCATTCCTGTCCTATTGTTTCTTTTATTTTCTTATATGTATCCATGTATTTATAACTATGTTTATACTTAGACCTATTATCTTGTAAGCAATTGACTAATCAAATAAATAAAAAAAATCTGTGGTAAAGTGGGTTTAAGATTGGTTATAATACACAGATGAAACACTGGGAAACATGGGGCTGGAAAGATTAAAATTTACACTGTGTTATAATCTTAAAGAGAAAATTTATAAAGTGATGTACTCCTGATTTATGTTACCAGATAAATTGTCCAGAAAGTACAAAGTCACTTCAAATTTATGTTAGAAATATGAACAGCAAGAAGGATTATTTTATCACGTTACTTCTTTGTACCTTTTTCTTTTCTCTTTTTTTGTTTCTGGTACTTTTAACTTTCCCTTTGATTTTTTTCTTTCTTTTTCTTAGTTTTCATTAGTTTGAATTGATTTTTATTGTCCTTTTTCAACAAGCTTTAAAAAAAATTATTTTTATGAAATGGTTTTGCTATATCAATAGGATTTTAAGGGAGAGATAAATTAAGAATGATTATGACTGCTAATAAAAAAAGCAAAGTTTTACATTAGGCAGGAAAAATCAAAGGTATAAGCACATATTAATAACTGTGAGAGGGACCTTGGAGTCCTAGTTGATGATCATTTGAATAGGAGCCAGCAGTGTGCAGCAGCAGCCAAAAAAACCTGACACAACCCTAGGTTGTATAAACAGGCATAGAATCAAGGTCACATGAAGTACTAGTACCACTTTATAAAACCCTAGTAAAACCACACCTGGAATACTGCAACCAATTTTGGTCACCATAAAAAGTTGTTGAGACCCTGGAAAAGTTCAGAGAAGAGCAACTAATATGATCAAAGGACTGGAGACTACAGTAAAATATATGAAGAATGGCTGCAGGACTTGGGTTTAGGTAGTCTAAAGAAAAGAAGAATTAGGGTGACAGGATAGCAGTATTCCAGTAATTGAGGGGCTGCCACAAAGAAGAGGGGGTCAAATTATTCTCCAAAGCACCAGAGAGCAGGACAAAAAACAATGGTTGGGAACTAATAATTAAGGAGAAACTTCCTAACAGCGAGGACAGTGGAACAGTTTGCCCCCAGAAATTGTGGGCACTCCATTATTTCTATCTTATTATTGCTTGCTATTTTATCTTTGTCTGCCTGCCCCTCCCTCCCTCCCTCCCTCTCCCCCTATCCATCATCCACCACTCCATCCATCTTCTATCACCTATTATCCATCTATCTACATTTTTAATCATTTTTCTATGTTATAGGATAGTAAATTGCTTAGAGTCATTTAACAATTAAAACTTGTAAATCTAGAAAACTTTTTAAAATGTCAGAATTTCAGCAAGTGGCTCATCCCTCCTCCAGCTGAACAAAGAGAATAAACTAGAAAGGTGTGGGTGGGTAGGAACAATACAACATGTTTGAAACAAAACTAAAAAAAATTGTACCAAAAGAACTAAATGGCATCTTTAGCTTTTAGAAGTACTTACATGTTTGTCTCCATCTATATCCAGGGGTGGGATTCTACCGGTTCTGACCGGTTAACTTTCTAAGCAGTTCGGAGAACCAGTAGTTAGAAGTAATCTCCTTTTGTTTTTTTCCACCCTTATTACCTTCTTGCCAGTATGCCTAGACTTCCTGTCTCCGGAGCTTCTGGAGCTTGACTTTCTTAAAGAGGAAGGATTGTTTTAAGGTTTTTACATTATTATTGGGAGGAAATACTTCCCTGGACAATCAGCATTTTGAAGAAATAATTGAATAATGAAGCAGAGCTGTCAGAAATAAGTTTTTAATGACAGGGAACGAAGATGAGTGACATTCAGTAAGGCTTCTTGAGTAGCTAGAAAGATTGACATTCAAATGTGAGTTTACATACCCTTTCTGAGTTTTGGTCTCAAACTGGTTTTTGGTGAAGTTTAATTCTGTGCTTGGTGAGCTTTAATCCTGTGTTTATTGATGGAATAATTTTTGCTATTCAGCTTCAACAAGCAACAGCTACTGTTGTGATTTAATTATTTGTATTGTGTTTGAATTTTTTCTGGCTTCATGGTTTCTTTTTCTATCTGGGGAGGGGGTCTTCCTTCACTGCTTTAGTAGTATCTGGAACTGTCCTTTTGGGGTGTACTTCCAAGAGGCAGGATGCAAGCTTGGCACTGATTTTTTTATTGCTTTTCTGGTGGGCATGTGACCTTTCCTTAAATCTGGATGATTTCCTTAGGATATCTTGTAAGGTGAGTGAGACCAGCTGGTATCTTTAAGTGGTGCAAATGGACCTAAGGATTGCTTTTCCTGGGTGTGCTTTTTCTGGAGAATTTAAATGACCTCTCTGCTAAAGGGTTTCACTTTATGAGCAAGAGTTGGCTGCTGATAGTTATCATGCATTTTAACTATTTTCATTCCTCAAGGTGCTCTGGCACCCTGCCTGATTTGTAACTCTGGCTTGCAGGTATTTTTAATCTAATGATTGGTATCTAGGGCAGCTTTTTGTGAGCAGAGAAGCTTTTAGTATTTTTGTACAGGTAATCCTTGACTTACAACAGTTCATTTAGTGACCATTCAAAGTTACAATGAAAAAAGTGACTTATGACCATTTTTCACACTTATGACCATTGCAGCATCCCCACTGTCATGAGATGCCAGGCAGGTGAAGCTCCCCTTGACATGAGTGATGTCGAATTGGCCATGCCCACCCAGTCACATGTCCACCAAGCCACACCCACCAACTAAGCCATACCCACAGAACCGGTTGTTAAAAAAAAATTGAATCCCACCCCTGTCTGTATCCAATTTCTATGGCACAATGAACTGTCTTACAATATTATCCTTTGAACGTGTAAAGATGCTGCAATTTCATCTTCCACTAGCTCCACTCCTGTTTTTTTTTATTTTGGCTGAATGGTTTAAATAAAAGGTGTTTTTTTTAAATTACATTTATATAAAAGGTGTTCACCCAACTGAATTGATAAAGCTTCTGTTTCACAATCAAGACTATGTGCAGGCCAATTCCAGAGAAGGTCTCAGAAATCTTTAGACAGCTTCTCTGCCTTGAAGCCACCCAGTATTGATATTTATTAACCACCAAGGTTCCATGGGAGTGGAAGACTGTAACGATTTTAAATAAATAAGAAATAACACACATGGAAAATCATAGAATGGCCAAGACTTTACTTTTGTAAAAAAAGAATACTGTGGAATACGAATGCTATGTTGTCTATTGAAGAAATGGATCAATGCACTAACAGTGCTTTTCCAGGGTTTTTAAATAATTGTTTTCCTATTATTCACTTACTAGACCCAGAACATGGCTTCCAAATGAGGAAGTATACGTAAAACAACAGGGTTTTACAAGAATCCCTCATTCAGGAGAATGAGCCAATAAATCTTTATGGAGAGTTTGAGTTACCTGTGAAATCATTACATAAAACTTTTATCTATATCTTAAATAATTCTACATTATTACAACTTCATTTTAGATTGTATTTTATTATTATTTTATCTAAATTGTATTTTATTCTGATTCCATTTTAAACTGTATTTTATCCAATTCCATTTTAAATTGTATTTTATCCAATTCCATTTTAAATTGTATTTTACTAAATTACATTTTGAATTGTTTTTATCAAATTTTAACAACAATTTATTGCTGGAACTTTGCACTTTGATATGGCCCAAGGGCTAATCAATAAAGACTGTAATAGTAAAAGCTTTCAATCTAGTCCTTAAACTTTTACAAAAGGATGGACACAAACAAACAAAAAAGTATTGCTGTACTCAACAGTTCATCATGTTCAGCTGGATACCTGATAAAAACATGAACATGGCTTGAGGGTTCTTTTACCACTGCACTTTCTCTGCTTGTCTGTTTCTGTGTGCATGTCTATGTGTGTGTATGTGTGACTTTAAAAAACACAATAACTTCAAAGAAAGGAAGAGAAACGGTGGAGATTTCTTTTGGTTCCTTAACTTTCTCTGTGTGTACACATGCATGTGTGTGTGTGCACACTCACACACACACACACGCACACACACAGAGGAATTACTGAAAACCAGAATTATTTACAACAGTCTTCAGACTTTTCCATTCTAATTTTCTCTATCCCTTTTCTTTTTCTCTACCTCCCTACCTATTCTTCAGCAACCACTTGTGGGCAGGGGTGAGCTGCTACCAGTTTGCACCTGTTCGGGTGAACCAGTTGTTAATTCTATGGCCCGTTTCGCGAACCGGTAAATCCACTCCTGGCTGGCCCTGCCCACCTTGCCCCTCCCCTCCAGGAGTCCCACATTGCCCATTTTGGATCATAGGTAAGGGCAGGGCCCTGTGTTAAGGCTCAGGGAGGGTGAAAAGTTCTAGAAGGAAATTCCAGAAGGCTGGAAACATGCCCGTTTCCGGTCTCCAGAGAGCCTCTGGAGCCTGGGGAGGCTGTTTTTGTCCTCCCAGAGGCTTCAGGAAAGCCTCTGGAGCCCAAAGAAGGCAAAAAATGGGCCACCTAGAAGTTCCAGAAGGATGGAAAGTGTTAGATTTGCATGAAGAGACAGAGGCGAAGTGCTTCAGTGAAGAGTTTATTAGTGACTACAGCTCATAACAGACCCAATTTGGCTGGTCTGTAGCTGCTACTTATAGCCAGCAGCCGCAGTTGCCAGCCAATCAGAGTGCAGGGTTTTCCCGCACTTTTTAAACCAATCATTTCTGACATTTTACAAGAACAGTTCAAACTTAACCAATGACATTCAAACCTACATACATAACACCCCTCCCCACTAGGTTCAGTCAATACGCAAACCCCAACCTATCTAATGTATTCTTTTAAATAGGTGGGGCTCTTACGTGTACGTTGAGACTTTCGTGGTTCAAAAGATTTAACGTTCTCACCCAGTGAGAGGGGAAATGTGTCTGCTGACATTTCCCTAGTTGGACTTCCTGTGAAAGAAGACCCTGTTTGATTGTTAGAATCTGGTCTCTCCTCCCAACCCTTCTCCAGCCCAATGTCAGCACCCAAGTCAGGTAGTGATGTACAATGTTCCACTTCTAAGGATGGATTTTGGCATTGTGACAGGTTTTGGAATGGTTCCTGTCGTAATGGCTCATTACACATGGGGTTGATTCTTGTTTGCTGATTTTCCTCCTGTTCCTCCCCTTCCCCCCTAGAATTGACATCAGTGGAGGGAACTAGAGAGGAAAAAGTGTGATGTTCCTGAGAGAACCTGGATCTAAGTTGATCAATGTGCCTGCTCCAGAGGAGTCCATCCTCTGTTTGCACCCTGTAAGAATGAGGGCCTGTGATTTGAGTTATCTCAGCAGGAATCCATAATGGTTCACCCATAAGGTTCTTAGCATAAACAGAATCACCCACACTGAACGTGTGAACTTTGCTAGTGGAATCTAGTGGTGCATTGGGTGCGTAAGTGGGATGAAGGCGGTCAAGGGAAGACCTAAGTTTCCTACCCATCAACAACTCTGATGGGGATAAGTTAGTTGATGAGTTAGGAGTGATGTGCTGAACACTAAGAAGTTTTTCAACTTTCTCAGTGATGTCCCCAGGACCCAATTGCTGAAGCTTTTCCTTGGTAAAACGTACCATTCATTCAGCCCGGCCATTAGCCGAAGGGTGCCCAGGGGCAGTAAGGGCATGTCTGATACCCAGTTGTGCTAGATAGGATTCAAAAGGGTTGGATGTAAATTGAGGGCCATTGTCAGAGACAAGAACATCAGGTCACCCGTGGGTTACAAAAAGCTTTTTAAGCTGCTTGATGACAGCATCAGTTGTGGTGGATGCCATAGGGATTACCTCTCGCCATTTGAAATATGCATCTACTATAATAAGGAAGGTGTGCCCTCTGGTAGGGCCAGCGAAATCAATGGGAATCCTAGACCAGGGGCCCCTAGGACATTCCCATTCCTGTTTGGGGGTGAGAGGTGGGGCAGGCCTGACTACCTGACAGTTGGGACAAGATGCAACCCAGTTTTCAACCATTTTGTCAATACATACATAACTCCTGGCCAATCCCTTCATCCTTACAATACCAGGATGACCCTCATGTAACATTTCCAAAACCTCCCTTTGCAGTTTTGCAGGAATAACCACCCTGTTACCCCACAAAATACATCCTCTTAATACAGATAATTCAGTTTGCCTGGATTTAAAAGGTTGGGCAAGGTGAGGTAGATCTTGAAGAGGCCAACCTTTCTTAATCCAGCCTATAATAGGAGCAATAAAGTGTCTTTGGCAGTCTCTGTGGCAATTTCAGCAGCGTGTACTGGAAGCTTGGCAACAGTTTCTAGGAAAAAGGTGTGTGCCTCAGGTTCAAAGTCCTCCTTGTGACAAGGAAGTGGGCAACGACTCAAGGCATCAGCATGTCCAATGTCCTTGCCAGGCTTGTGGATAAGGTTGTATGAATAAGCAGCAAGAAATTCAGTCCACCTCAGCATTCTTGGTGACAGGATAATGGGTGTAGGTTTGTCTCCTGCCACAATGCCTAACAAAGGTTTGTGATCTGTGACAATGGTAAATGTTCTCCCATATAAATACTCATGAAATTTCTTGATAGCTGCAACAATTGCCAATGCTTCCTTGTCCAATTGGCTGTAATTCCTCTCTGCTTTGGTCAAGGTGTGAGAGTAAAATGCAATAGGGGCTTCCCTCCCGCTGGGAAGCCTGTGGCTCAAAACCCTCCCCACTCCAAAGGGGGATGCATCACAAGTCAGTACAACAGGTACTGTTAAATGCTGATTGTTCTTTCCTGCCCCAGACCCAAACAGACTTTTTTCAAGCAATCTGTGTAATGGTTCTGCAATGGTTGCCTTCTGAGGTAGGAACATGTGGTAAAAGTTAATAAGTCCAAGGAAGGCTTGCAAATCTGTTTTGCATTTTGGTCTAGGGGCTTCTTTGATTGCTTGAACCTTGGCATCTGTAGGGTGGATGCCATGCTTGTCAATCATATAGCCCAAGAACTCAACCTTGTCAGTTCTAAGAGTGCATTTTTCTTCCTTGACTTTTAACCTCGCTTTCTTGAATCTGGTAAGGACTTCTCTGAGTCTCTCTTGTAATTGAGTGTCATTTTCAGCAGAGATTAACACATCATCAAAGTAAGGCACTACCCCTGGCAGTCCTTGGAGCATCCTTTCCATAAGGCTTTGGAAAATGCCTGGTGCCACGCTTACTCCAAACTGTAACCTTTTACATTTGAAGGCACCTCTATGAGTCACAATGGTTTGGGCCTCTGCAGTGGCATCATCAACTGTTAGTTGTTGATATGCCTGGGCCAGATCCATTTGGACAAAGACTGTACCCCTGCCAAGTGAATGTAATAAATGATGCACCACTGGAACTGGATATGCGGTCTCTTGAAGTGCATGGTTCAATGTCCCCTTATAGTCCCCACAGATTCTCACTGACCCATCAGTCTTGACTGGTGTGACTATGGGTGTCTCCCATCTGGAGTGGTCAGTGGGCTCTAAAACTCCTTGAGCTATTAGTTTATCTAATTGTGCATCAATTTTTTCCTTTAAGGCAAATGGGACCCTTCTGGGCTTTAAGCAAATTGGGGGCACCTTAGGATATAGGTTGAAAGTGATAGGGGTCCCCATATACTTGCCCAATCCATCGCTGAAGACCTCTGGAAACTCAGACTTCAGGGCCTTCTCCCATTTAGTGTTGCTCACGTGATTGATGCCAGTCACCTCGATGCCTAGTGGATTGAACCACTCAAGTCCCAGCAAGCTTGGGCGGTCCTTGTCCACGATGGTCATGGGCAAACGTTTGGTGTGGCCTTTGAACTTCACGATGAATTCTCTTGTTCCAACTACTGGAATCTTGTTCCCTTGGTAGTCTTTAAGAGTCAGTGCTTGCTTCTGGAAATGCTTCTTCTGAATGTTGGGAAGTAGCCTGTGAATAGTGTCCCATGACACCATAGATAAATCGGAGCCTGAGTCCACTTCCATTTGGCAAGGCCTTCCTTCAATTAGTACCTTCACATGTACTTTTCTGCTTCTTAAGGTTGAAGAATGACCAATGGTGACTGTTTGATGAGTTCCATTCTTCCCATTTGCTTCTGTATTGCGCCCCATTTTCTCACTGAAGTTGTTAGGCTTGAAATCTTTGTCAGGAAACTTCTTTCTGCTTGCTGGAGTTCTGGACGATTTGCAGACTCTTGCTAGGTGACTTCTTTTTTCACAATGGAAACAGATGGTATCAAAAAACTTGCATTCAGTGCAGGGGTGCCCCCCCCACAACCTCTGCAATAAAAATCTTGCCTCTTTCTTCCAAGGTCTTTCCTTTTCTTCTCCATTCTGAGTCTATAAATTCCTTCCTCCACCTCGCTACAGTCTGAATCAGAATCTAATTGCTTGCAATGGGTTGTTGTGGATTTTTCCACATCAGGATGGCTTGCGGCCTTGTTAATTTTCTTCATGGCTGCTTCTGAGGACTTGGTAGGTTCCGCTGAAGAAGCTTTTTCTATGCCTCCTTAAGCGTGATCTTAGGTTTCATTAATAATTTGCTCTGCAAAACCTTGTCTTTAGGCTAGAACAAATCGATCTGCATGGCCTCTTCTAAGTTGATAAATTCACATGCACCCCAATGTCCCTTAAACTTGCCATGAAGTCATTAACATTTTGCTTTCCCTTGATCCCGACGACAGTAGATTCGTGTCTCTTAATGAGGCACGATACTTGTGGCACGTAATGGGCTCTTAATAACTTTTCTAATTGGGCCAGTCCATTACCTTCACATCTGCAGCTCCCGCCAATGCCTTGCCATCTTGAAAATGGCCGGACGCAGTGGGTGAGAAAGACCGCCCTCTTCCGCTTGTCGAAAATGTCGGTGAGATCGTTTCCCTCCAAATACATTTGGAAACGATCTGCATACGAGTCCCAGTCTTCTGCCGTTGGATCGAATGGGCTGGGGGTGTTCAGCACAGCCATCTCTCTTGGCTTCTTCTCCGCGTTGTCTTCTCTTCAGGAAGGATCCCACCTTCATTGCCAGTGTTAGTTTTGCATGAAGAGTCAGACGCAAAGTGCTTCAGTGAAGAGTTTATTAGTGACTACAGCTCATAACAGACCCTTTGGCTGGTTGGCTGCTACTTCAGGCGCAGCCTTAACCAGCCAATAAGAGAGCAGGGCTTTCCATTTTAAACCAATCACCCCTGACATTTCAATCATTTTGCAAGAACAGTTCAAACCGCAACCAATGACATTCAAACCTGCATACATAAGCAGAGCGCGGGCATCTTAGATGGCTCCAAGAGGTCTCGCCCAGAGGTGGGTGGCCTCCCAGAAAAGCCCTTTAAGCTCAAGGCAAAACCCGCCTCTGTACCCTCCCAGGGTGGTGTAGAAGGCTGATGAGACCACACCCACCATGGCCACACCCTTCCAGCAACTGGGCAGAGAACCAGATGTTAAATTATTTAAAGCCCACCCCTGCTTGTGGGCAATTTAGCTGTCAATTGTTCCCTTTCTCCTCCTCCCACTCTGCATTTCACTAAGAAAGAGGGATTAATATTTGATTTATTTTGCAATCTGTTTAAAGCCATTCTTCATTCTTTTCTGGATGTCAACTGCTGTCGCTTTGTGTAGATGTTGTGTGATGCACTTTCCCCTAAGATTTCTGCTGAACTGTTCCCACCTGGGCCTTTAGGAAATCTGTCCCTCTACTGGGGTGCGTGTGTGTCTTCATTTCTGTTCTCTCAGGGAAGGCCCCATTCTATGTCTTTACCTCTTCTCCCTATGGGGCCAGGAACTGCTGTCCAGTAACCCAGCATACATGTCTCTCTCCAGCCATTAACATTATATCTTTGTATGGGAAGGCCCCCCCTCTTCCTAGAGAATGAAATATTTTGGGGAATATTAAAAGAGGCAGAATAGTATATTTTCCCAAAGGAGAAATGGAGAAAAATCTTAACTTAAGGCAGAAAGCAGCCCCAACAGCCTCCAGCAGATGCCTGAAGTCTCTAGATGGATATTTTGTGCCCATTCAAAAATCTGGGCCAATCCAGAGGTGGCATTCAGCAGATTCTGACCAGTTCTGGAGAACCGGTAGGAGAAATTTTAAGTAGTTCAGAGAACTGGCAAATACCACCTCTGACTGGCCATGCCCCATCTATTCTCTGCTTCCTGAGTCCCAGCTGATCGGCTGGGTCTTCTTTTGTTGCCCTGCGTAGGAGAACGAAGCTGGAAAGCAGGTTAGTGGGGTGGGAAGGGATTGGGATTTTGCAGTAACCTTCCCCCAGGAGTGGGGAGGGAATGGAGATTTTATAGTATCCTTCCTCTGCCACGCCCACCAAGCCACGCCCACAAAACTGGTAGTAAAAAAATTGAATCCCACCACTGGGCCAATCTATTCATAAACAAAACACCTTCAGCTCCAGCTGATGGAGCACCTTTCTCCCTGCTTGGAACTGGACCGGATTTGTTTCCTACATTCTTTCTCCCTCAAAGTAGCAGGCTTAAATGTGGCAAAGTGATTATCCATTTTTCTTCTGGCTTTCTCCTTTGCATTGCAAACCCCAGCAACTAGGGAAACGGGTTTCCTTCCCAGGTAGTTAGTCTCAACATCTGTAAACAAGCCTTCAACAAATGGGATTGCTGCCACGTAACAACTGCCTTACACCAGCAGAACACCAGAACTCATACACTACACGCAGGTACTTTTTTTTTCTAATGCACAATACAGAAGTAATATTTTTTATTGCCCTAATGGGATTGAGATTTGCTTGTTGACCTCCCAGTCTATCCTGAAGCTGTGGAATTTCTGGTATGAAAGAGTTTATGTAAGAATTGCAGCTGTATAAGAAGTAAGCAGCAGGGATGATAGCAGAGCAGACTTAGTCTCCTAATACCATCACATTAATTCAAACCATAAAATTATGTGGCTGTCCATTTTTTATGTTTTAATACTGAATTAACCTTGTCATTGGAAAACATTTGAAAAATACAATTTCTCATCTGTCTTGGTTACAGTCAACCAGTAAATTTGTACACATAGCCCCAAATGGTTTGTTTATTCATTGCATTTACACTCTCAGAACCATAAATACATACTCTAGGAATTTACATATGAGCCTCTCATTTAGAAGAAAAATATATTGGAACATATGTATGTTTACTTGGGGAGGGTCTGTAAGTGTTTATTTAATAAAACGACAAAGAAAATAAAGCAATACTACAATAACAAAAGAAAAAGAAAAAATTAATAATATTTTATGTGCAGAGTTATACACACAAACACAAATATATACTTTTACTCAAATATGAGGATTTCTGGGAAAAATACTATTTTCTGGCTATTTTCATTTGTTCAATTTTACGTGGTGTTTTATATTTATGAATGTAATGCTTTTAGGAATTATTTTGTGCGGGGTTCTGAGGACTAGAGTAAAGATCTTTGTAGGTCTGCGTTTTGATGTACACCCTTTGCAGATAGTTTTGAAAATCTAAATTTATTTATTTTATATTTTATTGGACTTATATGCCGCCCCATCTCCGAAGACTCGGGGCGGCTCACAGTTAAAACATACAAATACAATAAATAATTAAAAAGAATTAAACCACTATAAAGTCCAATGAAACCGAATTAAAAAGTTAAAACTATCCCATACCCCCCGTGAGGTAATCACAGCCCAACTTGGTCAAATAGCCAGGTCTTCAAATCGCGGCGGAAGGTGTGGAGGTCAGGGGCCAGACGGAGGTCCAGAGGCAGTTGATTCCATAAGTCGGGGGCTGCCACAGAGTAGGCTCGCCGTCGGGGGACCGCCAGCCAGCATTGACTTGCCGATGGGACCCCGAGGAGCCCCTGCCTGTGTGCCCGTACAGGGCGGTTGGTCCCCGATATCAGCAGGAGGTGCTCCCTTAAATATTGTGGACCCATGTTGTGTAGGACTTTGAATGTTAAAGCCAAAGCCTTGAACCTCACCCAGAGTGCAACCAGCAGCCAATGCAGGCCGCGCAGGAGGGGGGTAATATGGGAGAATCGGGTAACTCCCATTACAACCCGCGCGGCCGCATTCTGCACCAGCTGCAACCTCTGGATGGTGTGCAAGGGCAGTCCTAAATAGAGAGCATTGCAGTAGTCGAGTTGCGAGGTAACAAGGGCATGAGTGACTGTACACAGGGCATCTCGGTCCAGAAACGGGCGAAGCTGGTGAACCAGCCGGACCTGGGCAAAGGCCCCCCCTGGCGACAGCCCCCACCTGATCCTCTAACTGGAGCCACGCGTCCAGGAGGACCCCCAAGTTCTGTGCCCTATCCACAGGGGGCAACACCACTCCCCCTATGGTCAACGATGGACAATCTTGACTGGACTGAGATGCCGGTATGTACAGCCACTCAGTCTTGGCCGGGTTGAGCTGAAGCATGTTTCAGTCCATCCAGATCCATACCGCATCCAGACAGCGAGTCATCACGGAGAGGACATCACTGATCTGCTTTGGGGTGGAGATGTATAACTGGGTATCGTCAGCGTACTGGTGATACCTCACCCCAAAACCACGAATGATCTCACCCAGTGGTTTCATGTAGATATTAAATAAAAGGGGGGAGAGGACCGACCCCTGAGGGACCCCACAAGTGAGTGCCCTCGGGGCCGACCTCTGTCCCCCTGTCAACACCGATTGCGACCACCCCGAGAGGTAGGAGGAGAGCCACCGAAGAACAGTGCCCCCCACTCCCAGCCCCTCGAGGTGCAAAGGATACCATGGTCGATGGTATCGAAAGCCGCTGAGAGGTCTAATAGGACCAGGACAGAGGAGAAACCCCTGTCCCGAGCCCTCCAGAGATCATCCATCAGTGTGACCAATGCTGTCTCCGTGCTGAAACCAGGCCGGAAGCCCAATTGGTACGGATCTAGGTAGTCCGCTTCATCCAGGAAAAGTGGAAACTGCTGAGCCACCACACTCTCAACAACCTTCGCCAAAAAACAAAGGTTGGAGACTGGATGAAGGTTGTCTAACACGGTCGGGTCCAGGACAGGCTTCTTCAGGAGGGGCCTCACCACCGCCTCTTTCAAGGTGGAGGGAAAGACACCCTCCCTTAACGAAGCTTTGACCACTGCCCAGAGCCAACCGCAGGTGACCTCCCTGGTGGCATAAGCCAACCAGGAAGGGCATGGGTCCAACAAACATGTGGTGAACTCAGATGCTGCATAATCCTGTCCACTTCGTCCTCAGAAACAGGATCGAACTCACCCCAGATCACATTGGCCAGACTGCTTGCACCATGATCCTCAGACCACTGCAAGGTGGAACACAACCCGCCCCGAATCTGTGCGATCTTATCTGACAGATATTGACCAAATTCCTCAGCCCTTCCCCGGAGAGGGTCCACCGCCTCCCCCGGATGTAGGAGGGAGCGGGTGGCCCTAAACAGGGTGGCTGGGAGGTTATCTGCGGATGCTATGAGGGTGGAGAGATAGGACCTTCTCGCCACTCCCACAGCTACCAGGTAAGTCCTAATATGGGCTCTTAGCTGGGCTCGATCGGTTTGGGAGCGGGTGGACCTCCACCTGCTCTCTAAACCCCTCCGACAGCGCTTCATCTCCCGGAGCTCCTCAGTGCACCAAGGAGCTACCCGGGATCCACAGCATGTGAGGGGACGCATGGGGACAACCCTGTTGAGGGCAGCCTCAGCAGCCTGCTGCCAAGCAGCTGCCAGGTCCTCGGCAGAGTTGTGGGCAAGGGAAGTGGGGAAAAACCCCAGTTCCACCTGGAACCTCTCAGGGTCCATTAGGCGTCTGGGGCAGAACCATCTAAGTGACTCCTCATCCCAGCAATGGGGAGCAGCCTGTTGGAAGACCAGCCACAGGAGATAGTGATCAGACCATGGGACGGGCAGTGTTGTACAACTAGCCTGCCCTATATCACTACACCACTGTTCTGAGACAAAAACTAGGTCGAGAGTGTTTCCCCCCTTATGAGTCGGGCCTTGAATTAACTGGGTCAGGCCCATGGTCCCCATGGAGGCCATGAATTCCTGGGCCAAACCCGGCGCCCCCCAAGGGAAGGCAGATTGAAATCACCCAGTACCACAAGCCCTGGGAGATCCACCGCCACCCCCAAGAGGACGCCGAGAAACCCAGGCAGGGTTGCTGCCACACAGCTGGGGGAAAGGTATGTCAGCAGCAAACCCACCCGACCATCAGGCCCCCACCTCAGGAGGAGGGTCTCACTTCCGCCTATCTCAGGAACAGCAACCTCCCTTGGAATCAGGGTCTCCCGAATAACCACAGCCACTCCACCACCCCTCCCCTGAGCCCGTGACCAGTGCAAAATCCAGAAACCTGGGGGGCATAAGTCAACCAGAGGGACTCCTCCCTCTGGACCCAACCAGGTCTCGGTGATGCAGGCCAGGTCCGCAGCCTCCTCCTCAATCACCTCGCAGAGGAGGAAAGACTTATTAGCCACGGACCTGGCATTAAAATACGCCAGCTTGAGCCCAGGGGTCCCCGTTCCCCTGCCCCCAGGGGAGGAGGTGATAGGGTCAGAGCACGCCACCGCTCAAAGATAGCGAGGGCGCGCTCCCAACACGTGATCTGGCCCTATGCCTCATCGTCTCCCACCAATCCCGACCACCCTGGGGATCACGGTCCCCGGCCCTCACTCTGGGCCCCCACCGGCCCCCAACCCCCTTGATCATTGTATAAAAGTCTCTAAACTATCTCTCAAAAATATACATAAATTAGCATGTATTGCTTCCCAGGGAGGAAAGTTCATGCAAATTGGAGTTAGTTACTGTAATGTTTACATATTGTTCCAATAGAAGAGAATGTATGTAGCTCAGAGTTGAACTATGGGGTTTTTGGTGCTCTCTGAGGTTGGTTGTTTGCTTGCAGATATTTCATTAACTGTGTAGGTTACTTCATCAGTGCAGCTGAGTATGGGGTTAGCTCCCTGTTCATATGCAGCAGCTTTCCCTGACGGTGTTGGTGGGATGTGTGTGATTTTCTCCTTGGTAGTGCTTTGATTAAACTATTGTTTGCTGTTTAGGTATTGTTCTATGCCAAGAGTGTGACTAGTTGATTAACTACCAACAAATCAGTTGTTTCTCTAGGAGAGAAATTTACTTGTTCTTTTCCTGGAACAATTTGGTCTTGGCCTTTTGACTAAGATCAAGTATTGTATCCTGGAATCCTTTGTCCAAGGCTGAGAATTACAGAGCATTAATTATGAAATGTATAACAATGATGTTAATGTTCCGATGGTCATTACAGTCAATGCTATAATTGCTTAAACTGCCATAATATCACAAGACCGAAGGGGTACAAAGCCTTTGGGTTCATATGCTAATACCTTAATCAGATATTCCAGATATGAGTATATGTACTCTATTTCTTTGGAAGTGTTCCAGAATAGATCCTCCTTTTGGCAGTTTGGTTATAAGTTGTTTTTAAAATTGACATTTGTGTCACCTTTTAATAAAGGACCATTTATTACTGCCTAGACTCAATTAGCACTTAGGCACTAATTAAATCAAGGCCACTTAACACTAATGGGTTGCCAGATTTCTTTTTTTTCCTCCAAGTTAATGGTTATATTACTGGGATCATGAAATACATTTATTATGATATTTGAAAGAGAAAGAAAGAAAGAAAGAAAGAAAGAAAGAAAGAAAGAAAGAAGAAAGAAGAGAGAGAGAGAGAAGGAAGGAAGGAAGGAAGGAAGGAAGGAAGGAAGGAAGGAAGGAAGGAAGGAAGGAAGAAAGAAAATAAAGGAAAAAAAGTTTCAACCAGAGGCAAGGAGAACTGTTTTACAAAGAACTTTTAATTTGTTTAAACTAATCTAAATGATTAATCTTAATAGGATTAATTGCATGTTTGGATATTCTGATATCTTGTTCTTAGTAATGGCAAGGCAATTCTAGAGTTGACCTTTTCAATGGAATGTTTCTTTATAAAAATTATTTCAGGAGTCAATTCTGTTTTGCTCAGTAATATTTTTTTGATGTACTCCTGACAAACATTTATATCAGAATATCAGGCTATGCAGAGATGCACTCTGCTTTGATACCCTGTTTAGTATGATAGGGATGGCACATTTCACCCTAATATGCCACTTGGTGGAGAAACCACTCTGCAATAAAGAGAGTTTAATATTTATTTATTTGTATCCTGTATCTTTTGTAGGCAATGACCAGGTGGAGCCTGAAGACAGGGTCAAATGTGTCATCCCATGCCTTGACAGTTAGTAGATCAGATTCTTGTGTATAGGTAGCATATAATAAACTTGAAATGCTTTGAACTCAACTCCTTTTCCTGGTTACTTGCCTGACATTACCTGACATTAATCTGAACTATTAACAATTAAGCAAACTGGTGCTAGATAAGAATCAATGGAATTCATAAGGGGCTGGACTTAGGTCTCCTGTGGGAGTGTTGTGACTCCAAACTGATGACACATTTGACCTGCCTTTGGGCTGTGCCTGGTCATCTCCTACCTTTATTATTTTTACAAATAATTCAAGGCAGAAATCATGTGGCATCCCAGTGGTGGGATTCAAATTTTTTACTACCAGTTCTGTGGGCATGGCATGGTGGGCATAGTGTGGCTTGGTGGGCAGGGCTTGGGCAGGGCAGCTCTGTCTTAGCCGGATTGAGCCAAAGCATGTTACTGTCCATCCAGATCCGTACCGCATCCAGACAACGGGACATCACGGAGTGGGCATCACTGATGTGGCCTGGGGTGGAGATGTATAACTGCGTATCACCCCAAAGCCACGGATGATCTCGCCCATTCCTCATCAGAATAAGTCATGATAATTTGGCTGAGTTCAAAGTTTAGATTTCTGAAACAATAAACCTGTTGCTGAGTTTATGCAATTTAGACACTAAAAAAAACACTTCATTGTTTATGGCTTTTTACAAACCTTATTTTGATAACAATGCAAAGAGATATAAGATGAGAATAGATCTGTTTGATCTATAATTTGTGATTCTCCTATAATATCTAGAATCTAAATTTCCCACTGAAATGTAGATGGCACCAACTTCTGATTTCCCAGCTAGTCCCTTTTACAGACCAGATTCTCTAGAAGATATCTCACGAACTGAAGTGAATCCATGTTTTTCTATTCAGAATTCTACTTCTGCATTATTGTTGCAGTACTGTGGATGAACACATCATATTTGAAACTGCTTCTCTTATAGAATGATTCTGTTTTAAAACTGCCATATAAAAAGCCTGCATGGACAATAGAAACAATTTAAGGAGTTAGAGCAAATGAAGTTAGGGTTTCTGTCTGCATTTGGGAAAAGCAGCTGCAGCCAGGCAGAAATGTTTCGACCTCCATTTCCCCAATGATAATTTCAGTTCTCTCAAAGGGCCATAAAAGTCTACAGTTCCAGAAACCTGAGAGGATCATTCATTTCCCCATTCACAGTTTATTCAGAAGCATCATGTGGTATTTTTAGGAATGTGCTAGTGTCCATAGGTAGCCTCACCACCAAGGCCCTTAGCTTACAAAAATGTGGAAAAGGTGTGTAGGAAAAAGAAAAAAGACAATACACAGGTGAGGAATCAGGAAGCAATGTCTGGAAAGTACAGCAATTATAGGCAAGCAAGAATAATGTCAGTCAACTGCCAGGACCATAAGCTATGGTAACTATATAGTAGCTGACTATGCTGGCTAGGGAATTCTGAGAGTTGAAGTCCACATGTTTTAAAGATGCCAAGGTTGAGAAACAGTGGCTTAGAATTTGACCTAGATCTTAATAACCACCAGAAGAGAAGCAACCATACTGAGGTAATACTTAATCCCAAGAGGTGCATGATCCTTTAGAAGGAGGCAAAGGATGTACTTTACAAACTTTAAGAGTTTTGTCATTAGAAACTAACCACCAAAGACTTATTTACATGGCTACATCATCTTGCAAAGCCTAGAAGGCTGGAGGTAATACAGGGCAACAGGTTTTGTGAGATACAATAAAGTATTTTGTATAGTTATCTTATACAAACTTGTGTGTTCAGTTCTTGGAAAACAAAGAACCCTCACAAAGATAGAAAGAGCTCAGAAGAACCAGATATGTCAGGCACCAGGGCAATCAGGAGATTCAGGTAATTCATGAGTATTAAGATTTATTGCAGGCTGAAGCTCTGTACAAGAATCTGAACAGCTAATGGTCAAGGGAAATGAGTGGGAGATAAGAAAGGCATTCAAGGAGGGCTGGACTTAGATCTCTTCTGGGCATGGAGGGTCTCATTACTTATCATGCATTTGACCCCTCCCTCAGGCTCAGCCTGGAGCTACATCATCACTGAAATTGTGAATCTAAGTTTTGCAAGTTTCCTTCAAAGTACTGTTCATTTTTTATATGTAAATGTGCCTCCTAAGAATTTGGGCAATAAAATTAGTGTTATGTAATCTAAAACCATCGCTATTCTCAGGACCAGATAGTTTATGTGCTTTTTTCTTGAAAAAGCTTGCTATGTCCTAGCTGAACCTTTGTGTACAATTTTCGTAGTATTGTTTTGAACTAGTTCTTTACCTATCTATGGTCTAGAGCTAGAGTTACATCAATTTTTAAAAAGGGTGACCCTAGTTCAGTTGAAAATTATAGACCAATCTCTTTGTATTGTGTTACATGCAAAGTTATGGAATCAATTATAAACCAATCCATTGTTCACCACTTAGAGACAAACAACTTGCTCTCTGACAAGCAGTTTGGCTTTAGGAAATACTTGTCCTGTAATTTATAACTTTTGCATTGTAAAAACATCTGGACTACATGTCTTGATCAAGGCATGATCAAAGCTGTAGATGCAATTTACATAGATTGTTTTAAGGCTTTTGATACAGCAGTACATGAAAAACTGCTGTTGAAATTAAACTCTTATGGCATTTCTGGTCCTTTGCACAAGTGGATTGCTACTTTCCTGTCTAATAGACTGCAGAAAATCAAAATAGGGAACTCGCTGTCTAATTCTGTATCAGTTAACAGTGGTGTTCCGCAAGGAAGCATCTTAGGTCCCACGCTTTTCTTGCTCTATATCGATGATTTATGTGATCAACTTAAAAGCAATTGTGTCCTTTTTGCAGATGACATAAAATTACTCAATACTACAGATAATTTTCTTGTTTTGCAAAGTGATCTTGACAGAATGGTCTGAATGGTCATCTATTTGGCAACTTCAAATTTCGATCAATAAATGCTCTGTCTGACATATTGGTAAATGTAATCAGAATGTCAAGTATAAATTAGGTGGCATTGAACTAGCTGATGACCCTACTTTGTCATGGACCTAGGTGTACTTATCTCTGATGATCTATGCTCCAAAGTTCACTGTAACAACATTGCTAAAAAAGCATTAAGAGTTGTAAATTTAATTTTGCACAGTTTTTTTTCTGGAAACACTGTATTGCTAATTAGAGATTATAAAACCTATGCTAGACCAATCTTAGATATTGTTCAACTGTTTGGAATCCCCACTGTTATGTATGCAGGTTTGAATGTCATTGGTTAAGTTTGAACTGTTCTTGTAAAATGTCAGAAATGATTGGTTTAAAAAGTGCGGGAAAACCCTGCACTCTGATTGGCTGGCAACTGCGGCTGCTGGCTATAAGTAGCAGCCACAGACCAGCCAAATCGGGTCTGTTATGAGCTGTAGTCACTAATAAACTCTTCACTGAAGCACTTTGCGTCTGACTCTTCATGAAAATCTAACACCCACCATATATCTGATATCAGTACAATTGAGTAGGTTCAGAAGCACTTCATGAGAAAAGTCTTGCACTCTTCTGTACACAGTACAACTTCCTATGCTACTAGGCTAGAAATTCTTAGTTTGGATAACTTAGAATGGCATCGCTTGTGGTCAGATCTAGGTATTGCATACAAAATTATATGTAATAATGTTTTACCTGTAAATGATGTTTATGTTTTAATCACAATAATACACATGCTAACAACCACTTTAAACTCAATGGAAATTGTTCTAAACTTGACTGTAAAAATATGACTTCAGTAATAGAATTGTCAAAGTCTATTATTATTACTATACACAAAAAAACTACAGTGTACATAGCAAACAAGATAACTATTCTGGGTTTCGTATCACAAATCACTAGTCGAACACCTCCCAAGCGTGATGTATCAGCGGATTATGTGAGCAGATCCCAGTAAGGTGGCCTTCTGCAGCTGACCAATGGTGATTTTGTCAGTGCCAATTGTTTTTAAGTGCTTGCCTAGGACTTTAGGCACAGCACCCAGTGTGCTGAGTACCACTGGAACCACCTGCACTGGTTTATGCCAGAGTCTCTGCAGTTTGATTTTCAAGTCCTGATATCTGGTGATTTTTTCAAGTTATTTCTCGTCGATTCTGCTGTCACCAGGTATGGCAATGTCGACGATTCACACTCTTTTCTTCTCCACAATGGTGATATTCAGGGTATTGTGTTCCAAAATTTTTCAATCTGTATTCGGAAGTCCCACAGTAGTTTTGCATGCTTATTATTATTATTATTATTATTATTATTATTATTATTATTATCATCATTACCTTTATTGTCAGAGTACAACATGTGTACAATGAGATTGGCTGAGCCTCACTTTTGGGCATCCCCCCCTACACAACTCACAGTGAGGACAGAAGTCCCTAAACCAGTCCCCAAGTCTGGAATGATCTACCTGATTTACTTGTTTCAGCTATGAATTTTCAGAGTTTCAGTCACAAATTGACTTCCATAGACCTTACATCATACTTAGGTGGTTAGTAGTGGGGTGTGCATAAGTGCACTAATGTGCCTATCATCCCTGTCATTGTATTTTTATTCTTTTATTCTTGTTCTTGTTTTTGTTTGACAAATTCTAATACCTAAATAAATTAAAATGTCAATTTACAAGATGGTTTCCAGATTAGGAATCCTACCTTGCCTGGAATAATGTTAGCATGCTTTCAGTAAAACTGGTTTTGGTCGTGATATGGCATAATGGCACAAAAGTGCCTGAACTGACCATTACAGATTCTGTGATATGGGTGCAATAAATCTGTGTAATAATAAATCCTTACGTGAAACTCTCAACAGACTAAAGACATGATGGCAGCAGAGGACAATGTATATGGCTACAATATGGCTACAAGGGCCTTGGTGGCTCAGGCTGTTAATTGCCTGCACTTAAGATCCAGCTGCCTACAACTGCTGTAGGCTCGAATCCCACCAGGCTCAAGGTTGACTCAGCCTTCCATCCTCTCGGGGTAGGTAAATTGAGGACCCAAGATTGTTGGGGGCAATTAGCTGACTTTGTAAAAATGCCGCTTAGTAATAAGCAGGCATATACAATGGAATGAAGGCTATTGCTGAGCACACTGGGTTGTATCCCCCCCAAAAATTGTAAGCCGCCCTGAGTCTCCGAAGAAGGGCGGCATATAAATGTAATTAAAAAAAATGTGTCATGCCCCTGGTGGAGACTGACTCTGAGGGAGAGGAGGAACAGCCAACAGGGAGTGGAAGTGTGGCTCCGGAGGTTGTGGAGGAGGCTGGGCAAGGTCAGAGGCTGGCTGAGCAGTCAGAGGAGGACCAAGGCCCATCCCCTATCCATTCTAGGGCATGCAGGGAGGAGAGGATAAGGGAGAGACATGGTCTCCTTGGGAGGAGAGGGCCTTGATCCTCTTCATGGGCTGCAGGTGTGACAATTGAATAAGAGTTTGGACCTGCGTAAACAAATCATGTAAATATCTCTAGTTTATAGTTCCTCTCTGAGTTTGGCGTCCTTCCCAGTGTGTGTTATCTGTGGACATCCACCAGCCCTTATCTTGCCTGGTTTGTGTTGCTTTTTTCCTTCTTCGTGTAACTGTGTGGGAGTTGTTTTGTCTTCCATCAAAGATATTCGGAGCTTGGAAGCAAACTGAAGGAATAAAAGGGGCTTCACCTGTTTTTTTTTAAAATTACATTTATATGCCGCCCTTCTCCAAAGACTCAGGGCGGCTTACAATTTTTTGGGATACAACCCAGTGTGCTCAGCAATAGCCTTCCTTCCATTGTATATGCCTGCTTATTACTAAGCGGCATTTTTACAAGGTCAGCTAAGGTCAGTTTTCTGTGACTATGTTCATTTTGTATCCCACTCTGGGTCATCACACAATGTGACCCATGGGTGAAGATTGCAACCTGGAGTACAAAAAACAGCAACAACCCTAAATGGTAATAAAACACGAATTAAGAAATGAAAGAAAGGAAAAAAATGTGTGTGCCTGTGAACTAAGAGAAGGAAAAGAGTGAATGAATGTAATCTGACCTTGTGAATATATTTGATGAATAAAAGATAAAGGAAAAGGAGCCCCTGCAGATTTTACTCCACCAGTTGTTGCTGACTATAGGGGACAGTACTCATCTCCATTTCAAGGCCATTAAGCCAGGGCTGTTTGAAGACATTTCCATAATCATGAGACCAGCATGACATCACGGAGTAGTTATTGACATATGTCAGAAAACATATGTCAGAAAATATGAACTCATCAATAGTAGGCTGTGGGTGCATATGAAAGTAGGAATCCATAAGTTGGAGAAATACAGAAGAAAGGTATTGGGCAATTAGGAGTCCCAAGAGCCTTGGTGGCTCAGGCTGTTAATTGCCTGCACTTAAGATCCAGCTGCCTACAACTGCTGTAGGCTCGAATCCCACCAGGCTCAAGGTTGACTCAGCCTTCCATCCTCTCGGGGTAGGTAAATTGAGGACCCAAGATTGTTGGGGGCAATTAGCTGACCTTGTAAAAATGCCGCTTAGTAATAAGCAGGCATATACAATGGAATGAAGGCTATTGCTGAGCACACTGGGTTGTATCCCAAAAATTGTAAGCCGCCCTGAGTCTCCGGAGAAGGGCGGCATATAAATGTAATTAAAAAAAAAGAATAAATAAAAATTGTTTGTGAATATCTGTTGAAAGAAACAGGTATTAACCAGAAAAGCTTCATTCATTTGGTGGTTTAGGATGAAAGGCTGATAACACAGTTGATGTTTAGGTAATATCAAGGACAGATCCTTAGAAAAAATGGAGTGGCTATGAAAGAACAAAAAAAGAAAGTAACAAGAATAAAAGTAGAATGATTGCCTGAAAATGATTTATGAAAAAGTACTATAATATAAATTAATTTTCTAACAGATGAAAGCAGACATAAGGAAAGATTAGGTGAAAGCTGCTTGGAACAAAGTAGAAAGAGTCATGGTGCAAAGTACAACTGAAATATGGGAAGTTGCACTAATGGGAAGTATGAAAAAGGATGCTTGGTGGAATGATAAAAGGAAAGAAGTGAGGAAGAACAAAATGAATGTAAGAGAATGCTGAAAAATTGTGGATTTATTTATGCATTATTTCAAGTGCTTCTCTGACACTTACATTGTAATGGAAGCATAGACAGCACACAGAAAGGCAAAAAATATAATCAGACGACAAGGAACAGTTAAAATTAAAAGAGGTATAAAAATGCCCAACAATATTGACACAAATTAAAAGCAATGTTTTTGCATTAAAAGAAGGAGCTTCCAGAGGATTGACAGGAATCAATATTAAAACAGATGAAATGGTTTGGAATGAGAAAATTCTGAAAAGAGCCCTTACTGTAGAAAAGTGAATGGAAATAGCATTGATATGTCATATTGCAGAACTGAACTGAACACTAAAATGTTAGTATTCAAGAAAAAAATGTCATTGAGAAGCATATGACTGGGAGAAAATCATTGCACATTTATAAATTTTGAAAAAGAACACATAATAGTGTGAATAGGTTTCAGTTGTTTTGCATGTATATAATTTGGAAAGAGGTTTGCTGAATGAAGCAGGAATGATGTATGATAAAAGAAAAATATGCATGGGAATAAATCAGATGCTTAGGAAATAGTTCAGCACTGAGTACAAAGGAAGATATAGATATGAAATGTCTTCCTGGATGTTAACTGTATATTTTTTTAAAAAAGAAAGAAAGAAAAATGACTGTGTAAGATTAGTACACCAGTTAGGGATGATAAGCATAAATTTATTTTATGTATACCAGAACAAGAGAGTTGGAAGGGACCTTGGAGGTCTTCTAGTCCAACCCCCTGCTTAAGCAGGAGATCTTATACATTTCAGAGAAATGGCTGTCCAATCTTTTCTTAAAAGCCTCCAGTGATGGAGCACCCACAACTTCTGAAGGCAAGCTGTTATGCTGGTTAATTGTTCCCACCATTAGGGAATTTATCCTTAGTTCTAGGTTGTGTCCCTCTTTGATTAGTTTCCATCCATTGCTTCTTGCCTTGCCTTCTGGTGTTTTAGAAAATAGGTTGACTCTTTCTTCTTTATGGAAGCCCCTCAAATATTGGAATTCTGCTGTCATTCCTAATCCTTCTTTTTATTAAACTAGACAAACCCAATTCCTGCAAAGGTTCTTCATAAGTTTTAGCCTCCATCCCCCTAATCATCTTTTTTTCTCTTCTCTTCATTCTTTCCAGAGTCTCAACACCATTTTTTTATTGTGGTGACTAAAAGTGGATGCAGTATTTCAAGTGTGGTCTTACCAAGGCATCGTAAAGTGGAACTAACACTTCACATGATGTTGATTCTATCCCTCATATTAATGCAGCCTAGGATTGCATTGGTTTTTTTGACGGATGCAACACAGTGCTGGCTCACATTTAAGTGATTGTCCAGTAGGATTTCAAGATCCCTCTCATAGTTACTGCTATTGAGCCATGATTCACCTATTCTGTACCTGTGCATTTGGTTTTTCCTTGTCTAAGTGTAAAACCTTATTTTTCTCCCCATTTAATTTCATTTTGTTAGATAGAGGCCCAGTGTTTAAGTCTATGATAGCCATCTGGATCTTGAGCCTATCTTCTGGAATGTTGGTTATTCCTGCCAGCTTGGTGTCATCTGCAAATTTGATGAGTTTCTCTTCTATTTCTATTTTATCTAAATCATTTATAAAGTTATTGACGAATACTGGGTGTTAGGAATTTTAGGGTTAAATATGGATGGTTCGTTACCTTTCTCCACTGTGAGGTTATCAGGAAAAAGTCTGAGCCCAGTGGATCCAATACAAAGTTCTTTATTGTTGTAAACAAAACACAAAAAGCAATAAAAGAAGTTAAAAGGTATATCAATAGTCCATGTTCATTTATTTCTTCTCAGAGTCTTTTCTTTCCTTCTTGTAGCAGTCACCTATGTGACTGGAGTCCCAAAGATCATCCTCGTGGCGTGAGGTAGATTCCTTCCAGCTGCATGGTCCCAAGCAGCTGGAACATCTGTAATGGTGGAACTGGCTAGATGCCACGAGGCTAGCCCTTTAAATAGCCCTGAGCCAGGTGAGGTGGAGCTTAACAAAGCCCAAGAAATCCTAAATCACAGCTGGTACTATTGTTACCTGAGGAGGGGGGCCAGTAGAAAGGGCACAGCAACCTCATGGAAAATTCCTTTTCTACAATCCCCTTCTCTGTGCCTTTCTAATGGCACATATCAAAACTTAACACAACAACTACATCACATACCTTATATATGCATACATGATCATAACAACAGGTACATACTATATAACCAAAGGTATTTTGCCCAGCAGGTACTGGTGTTGGTCCCGAGGCAAAGGTTTTGTAAAAACATCTGCAATCTGTTCCTTAGTCTCAGTGAAAGCAGTTTCAATAAATCCCATTTTTGATAGTTGCCTGACATGTTTATATTTAATGTCAATGTGGCGTGACCTTTGTCCCACAGCTTCAGCCTTTGATATGTCAATGGCTGCTTTGTTATCCTCATGGATAGTGATTGGGTATACAGGTTCCTCCCACAGGTTCTTCAATAGCTCATCAAACCATATGAGATTGTTTGATGTTTTAGACAGACACACGTATTCCGCTTCTGCTGTGGAGGTGGCTATTAATTTTTGTTTCCCTGAGTACCAATGAATAGGACTACCATTCAGGAATACGATATATCCTGAAGTGCTCTTCCTGGACTTACTGTCTCCTGCCCAATCTGCATCTGAGTAGCAGTAGAGATCTGGCTTTTCAGATTCATGAGGTTCCAATAATAGTAAATAATCAATAGTGCCCTTTAGATACCTGAGAACTCTCTTGAACCCACTCCAGTGAAACTGGGTGGGGTTCTCAGAGTGCCGGGACAAGATAAATATGGTCAAGCTAATGTCTGGCCTTGTCCAACTGGCAATATATAATAGTGAACCTAGTACAGACTTGTAAAGTGTCTTTTGTTCGAATTCTGGGCTTTCATTATACATGTTCTTGAGGAAATCTGTCTGCATGGGGGTGTCACAAGGTTTAGCCTCTGTCATGTTACATTTGTCGATCAGATCTACTATCTTATCCTGCTGAGAAAGCGCAAATCCCTTCTCAGTCTTAGTCAATTGCACCCCTAAAAATTTATGAATTCGGCCTAGGGATTTCAGTGTAAACTCCTTGCCCAATTGCTCAGAGAAGATTTTGCATCTACTCTCTGACTTGCAGATGTACAATATGTCATCTACATAAATCAAAGCAGTTTCCTTGACCCCCTTTTGTTCTCTAATGAATACACATTCATCAGCTGATGAGGCCGAAAAGTCCATCTGTCTTAGGCATTCATACCATCTCCTTCCTGATTGTTTCAGACCATATAGGCTTTTGTTTAGTAACCAAATTTCACCTTCCCTTTGTTCTAATCCCTGGGGAGCTCTAACATATAACTCTTTATCTAATTTGGCATGCAGGTAGGCTGTCTGTATGTCAAATTGGTATACACTCTCCCCATGTGTAGCAGCTATAGTAAGCGCAGCTTTAACGCTCTCTGGGCACACAGTTGGTGAGAAAGTTTCAACATAGTCATCAGGGAATCGCTGTGAGAATCCCTGTGCAACTAACCTTGCCTTGTATATGAAGTTACCGTCCTCAAGCGGTTTCTTCTTGTACACCCACCTTGTGCCAATCACCTTTTTGTCTTTAGGTAGTTTAGTGGGTGTAAACACTTCTAGCCTCCTGAGGCTATCCATTTCTGAACCCATTGCCTTATGCCAATTGTCTTGTTCCTCTGTGGTAGCATTAATATATCCTCATACCTTTGAGGTGTGACCGATATCTGATTCACATAGGTAATGAAATCCTCATACCTCTTGGGTATTATATTCCTGGTGGATCTAACTGGCCTACTAGTTGGTTCCTCATGAGTATCGGAATTATCTGGTGAGCTGTCCTCCTCATCGCTACTGTCATACCTTTTAAGTTTGGAGTGTCCCTTCTTCCAGGGTATCCCCTTCTTTTCTTTGAGGATCCCCTTTAGGGGCTTGGAGGTCATTTGCTCTCCTTTGTCCTCTGAGCCAGATGTGTCATCATCACTGGATGGACTTTCTGATACATCTGTCTCTTGACTGGCCAGATTCTGAGGAGGAGTGTGAGTTAGAATTTCATTAGCATGAATTCTGCTCCAATTTGTGCTTTCGTGAAAAGCGGCTGACCTGGAAATGACAACTCTGTTATTTGTGTCAATGAACCTGTGTGCCTTAGAGCCTGGTTCATAGCCAACAAATCCTAGTCTGACTGACACCTTTTCTCCCTTTCTCCTGAGTTCCTTAGGGACATGTACGTCTGCCATCACCCCAAAAACATGGAGGTGTTTTAAACTTGGCTTATATCCATACACCATCTCATATGGGGTTTTCTGCACTACACTGGACCATATTCTATTTAGGGTATAGTTTGCATATAGAACAGCCTCTGCCCAGTAAACAAATTTGAGATTAGCGTCCTCTAGAACACATCTCATCATGGCTTGCAATACACCATTTCTCCATTCTGCAACCCCGTTCTGGAAGGTGGAAAAAGGGGCTGTTCTCATATGGATTATGAGTTCTTTCAACCAGTTAGAGAACTGAGTAGAGTTAAATTCAGTTCCCCTGTCAGTCAAGATCCTTTGTATCCTGACCTTGGGTTGATTCTCTATCAGACTGTGGAACTCTTTAAATTTGGAGAAGGCCTGGTCCTTGGATTTGAGTAGATAAACAAAGCCATATCTACTGTAGTCGTCAACAATGGTCAGGAAATATTGATTCTTACCAAGTGAGGGCTTCAAAGGGCCCACCAAGTCCATATGTACTAGCTGAAATTTGCATTCAGATTGTCTCTCTGATTTTCTGGGTGCTGGTTTCACCTTTGACTTTGAACTCCTGCAGATGGAGCAGTCCATAAAAACATTACAGTCCTTAATGTTTAACCCTCTGGAGTATTCAGACATTTTCTGTATGATAGGGAAACTAATGTAACCAAGCCTACGGTGCATGAGATGAGCGCACTCATCATGGAGTGGTTTGCCAATAGAAACTGTATTGGTGTCCCTTGCCTGCTCATCACTGTGCTTCAGGTTAAATCTGATGCCCTTAGTACCTTCCTTGTTACCTGTGTAACTGTCATTGCCCCCCTTCTTTCCCCTGTAACCCTTGGTTTTGACTTCTGGTTCTGGTTGGAAGTCATCACCTGAGTCATCTGCATCAATCATGTTGCTGGCTCCTGAATCTTCAGTCCTTATGACAGGAGAATAATATGGCAGGTTATTTATTTTCAATACCTTTCCAACTGTGTGACCATTATTGGTCACTATGGCACCTCCCTTGGTAAACAGCACCTCTATGTTAGAGTCCTCACTGAGTTTCAGGGTACTAAGTAGATTATGCTCTAATGCAGGGACATACAATATGCCACTGACCTCCCCAAGCCTGGAGATATATACATTACCTATACCTACAACCTTTGTTTTTATACCATTAGCTACCTTGACAGAACAATCGTGTTTATGGAGTTCTGTGAATAAGCTCTTGTCACTTACCATGTGCCTGCTTGCCCCACTGTCTAATAGCCATAGCTGTTCATGTTGCCTTTTGGTGAGCCTAGGATAACTGGTTTCTACTATATTTGCAAAATTATTTTCCAGGTTAAATCTGTCCCCTCTAACCCTGTTTTCATTTCTGGGTCCCTTCCCCCTTCTCTGATTTGAGGGGCTGCATTGAGGCCCCGTCTGAGGTGTGAGTGATCTCCTATTGTATCTATTGCCAGAGGGCATTCTTTGCCTTCCCCCCATACCAGTGCTGCGTAGGCAGTCTCTTTTGTAGTGCCCCCTTGAGCCACAACCGAAACATTCTCCAACAGCATTTACTCCATCTGAGTTGTTGGGCCTCCTAGTGATTCTTCTCTCCCTGTGGAAGGTTGCTCTGTCTTTTCTTAGATTGTCCTCTGCAATCAGTTTACCTGACAGAACTTCCAGGGACATTCCATCATAACTAGAATTGTCTAGTTGGGACACAAAGTTATTCCAGCTAGGGTCCAGTGAATTTATAATTATACTGATTAAACTATGTTCTGGTACTTGCTCCCCCCTCAATATTAATTCTTCCCTCATTTTACTGAGCTCACAAAGATGCTCACTCATGTCCACCCCTGCCCTTAATTTAGCAGAGTGGAACTTCCTGGAGATCCTGGCAGTAGTATTGAAATTCCTGGAATAAAACAAATTAAATAACTTTTTCCATATCTCAAAGACAGTCAGATTATGAGGAATATTTGGGTACAGCACAGGATCAAGACTTAATAATAATAAACAATAAACCTTGTGGTGTAGTAGGTCAGTTCCCAGTGGCCAAGGCTTAGGAGGGGGTTCTAACAACAAATGCAAAGCATTCTCTTTCATAAATAGCACCTGAATTGCTTTGGACCACTCTAATAGGTTCCTCCCTGTAGCTGACAGCTTTTTAAAATCGAGCGGTAAAAGGCTTGTATTTGCTTGCATTGAAAAGGCTTGTGGCTGCTGTCCATGGTGCTGAATATTTGGAAATTGACAGTACGGGAGAGGTATAGTCGGTGCGAAACCGAAGGTTTCCTTATTTGGAAGTTGCCCCTCCCTGGTGGGAGGGGTTGAAGATCCGCTCTGAGCATGTGCAGAGCTCATTCCATGCCGAACTTCGTCGGGGAAGGAGCTCTCTGGCCGGGCTCCGAAGGTAGGCCTCGGGCCTGTTCCAGCAGCTCCGGCTCCAGCTGTTGAGCTGCCGGGACGGCCCGGGAAGGCTGAAGAACCTGAGGACGTCACGGGAATCGCCGGAACAGATGAGTATTGGGCCGTGATCATCGGGGAGCCATCTGGGAGGGCCGCTGTCATCGGGAGGCCAGGGGAAGGTTGGGACTTTGCCTCCAGGACTGCAGCTAGCATCCTGAGGGCATTTTTGATCTCGGCGTCGGTGGGTGAGGTCGGGCTTGGTGGTGGTCGGGCCGCCGTGACTGGATTGGTTGCCTGGGCGAGGACCTGCACGGCTTGAACTGGGGGCATGCTCGACGTGGCTGGGTCCAGTGGCACCGCTGCTGCCAGTGGGGCCAACCTCCAGGTTGGCAGGCCACTTTGGATCACCACAGTGGTAGGCACTGCCAGATTGGTGATCCCTGTTTCTTCACCTGATGAGCATTTCGGGCAGTGAATGGCCATTGGGGGGGTTGGTGGTGCCAGTCCTCCGGTCACCGCAGTGCCAGCTGCTGCCAGGTGGGTGACCTCAGTGCTAGGGCCCCCTTGCTGTAGCAAGCTATAGGGAACCGGCGTGGAGATGGGTGACGCCATTTTAACTCGGTCAGTTTGAATTTGCCGCTGACCGGCCGCCATGTTTTCGCGTGGGAGATTCGATCGGGGGAGCTGATAGCTTTCAGCCTGTGTGCTGTTGGTGGAAGAAGGGGTTCTGGGACAGGACTGGGTGGCTCTTACCGCTTTGGTGCCTTCCTGGATCATTGTCCTGTCCCTGGCCGTTGCCACCGGTGCCATTCTTTACAGGAGGTTGATGAGATCGATGACTGGTTCTCCACTTGCAGTTTCCAAACCGAACATCTGGAGAATAGCTGATCTCATCTCTTCCTTTTCCTCCAGGCTGAGCGATGAAGTGGGAAGTGTCTTGCTTCTGTCCTCTGGCTCCTTGGTGTTGTAGGATGGTGGGTGCCCACTCGCAGCCACGAGAGGGTCTGTGGGGGGGGGTAGAGAATGCAGGGTCCGTTGTGCCATCTGTTTCTTGCCCCCCCCAAGCCTGAGATGCTTCAGCCAATGCTGCTTCAGTCCTGGCTTCTTCGGGTCGATGCTGGAGTACCATCTGCCTGGTTTTGGCTCGGGTCAGCACTTGGTCCTCCCGCGTTGATTTCAAACTGGGCATCCAGATAACCCACTACGTAGAGAAGGTACAAACCATCTTCTGCTACCAGTTGTTAGGAATTTTAGGGTTAAATATGGATGGTTCATTACCTTTCTCCACTGTGAGGTTATCAGGAAAAAGTCTGAGCCCAGTGGATCCAATACAAAGTTCTTTATTGTTGTAAACAAAACACAAAAAGCAATAAAAGAAGTTAAAAGGTATATCAATAGTCCATGTTCATTTATTTCTTCTCAGAGTCTTTTCTTTCCTTCTTGTAGCAGTCACCTATGTGACTGGAGTCCCAAAGATCATCCTCGTGGCGTGAGGTAGATTCCTTCCAGCTGCATGGTCCCAAGCAGCTGGAACATCTGTAATGGTGGAACTGGCTAGATGCCACGAGGCTAGCCCTTTAAATAGCCCTGAGCCAGGTGAGGTGGAGCTTAACAAAGCCCAAGAAATCCTAAATCACAGCTGTGCTGTGATTGGTCCATCTGGTACTATTGTTACCTGAGGAGGGGGGGCAGTAGAAAGGGCACAGCAACCTCATGGAAAATTCCTTTTCCACACTGGGCCTAAGTTAGAACCTTGGGGTATCCCACGGCTTACTTCCCTCCATGTAGATGTAATTCCATTAAAGACTACACATTAAGAGTGGTTTGGCAGCCAGTTACAAACCCAACTGATGGAGATGCTGCCTGTGTATAAAATGCCATTAACACAAATGATTTTCGGTGGATGTTAGATTGTATGAGCAATGAAGAATATGGAGGTGAAACTGAATGCACTGAAGTTTAAGGTAGCTGTCCTTGTCATGGCAAATGGAATGAACAATTGCCAGCTAAACAGTAAAAAAAGATTGATTTTTGTATATTGTTTTGTTTGTATTGTATATTCCACCACCTGTTTATTGGACCCTTGTCCTTCTTGGATGGTATATGCCTCCAGGGAGACCATGTGCGGCTGGCTCCAGGCAGTTGTTAATGCCTCGCTGAGGGAGG
The DNA here is from genome assembly GCA_009733165.1 of Naja naja. Lineage (NCBI taxonomy): Eukaryota > Metazoa > Chordata > Lepidosauria > Squamata > Elapidae > Naja > Naja naja. Next base: position 92,966,546 of record CM019149.1, on the reverse strand, counting down.
GGTCCTTTCCTGCCGCCTTGAAAGAGGCGGTGGTGAGACCTGTCCTGAAGAAGCCTGCTCTGGACCCAGCTGTTTTAAACAACTTCCGTCCAGTCTCCAACCTTCGCTTTTTGGCGAAGTTTGTTGAGAGTGTGGTGGTTCAGCAGTTTCTGCTTTTCCTGGAGGAAGCGGACTATCTTGATCCGTATCAGTCGGGCTTCCGACCTGGGTACAGCACGGAGACGGCATTGGTCGCGCTGATGGATCGTGCTGATGGATGATCTCTGGAGGGCTCGGGACAGGGGATTTTCTTCTGTCCTAGTCCTATTAGATCTCTCAGCGGCTTTTGATACCATCAACCATGGTATCTTATTGCAGCACCTTGGGGGGTTGGGAGTGGGGGGCACTGTTTTGCAGTGGTTCTCCTCCTACCTCTCGGGGCGTTCACAATCAATGTTGGCAGGAGGGCAGAGGTTGGCCCCGAGGGCACTCACTTGTGGGGTTCCTCAGGGGTTGGTCCTCTCTCCCCTCCTGTTCAACATCTATATGAAGCCGCTGGGCGAGATCATCCGTGGTTTTGGAGTGAGGTATCATCAGTATGCTGATGATACCCAGCTTTATATCTCCACCCCAAGCCAAATCAGTGATGCCCTCTCTGTGATGACCCGTTGTCTGGATGCGGTACGGACCTGGATGGGCAGAAACAGACTACAGCTCAACCCGGCTAAGACTGAGTGGTTGTGCGTACAGGCATCTCGGCCCAGTCAGTTGATTCCATCTTTGGTCATAGGGGGAGAGGTGTTGCCCCTTGTGGATAGGGCTCGGAACCTGGGAGTCCTCCTGGATTCACGGTTTAGTTTGGAGGAGCAGGGGGGGGCGTGACCAGGGGGGCTTTTTCCCAGGTCCGACTGGTTCGCCAATTGTGCCTGTATCTGGACCGAGATGCCCTTCGCACGATCACTCATGCATTCGTGACGTCCCGACTGGACTACTGCAACGCTCTCTATTTAGGACTGCCCTTGCATACCATCCAGAGGCTTCAGCTGGTGCAGAATGCAGCCGCATGGGTTATGATGGGAGTTTCCTGATACTCCCATGTTACACCCCTCCTGCACAAGCTGCATTGGTTACCGGTTGCCCTCCGGGTGAGATTCAATGTGTTGGTGTTACCATTCAAAGTCCTTTACGATATGGGTCCTGGGTACTTGTGGGAGCATCTCCTGACAATATCAAACATCGATCGCCCTGTGCAGGCACACAGACGGGGTCTCCTCAGGGTACCGTCGGCTAGACAATGCTGGCTAGCGGTGCCCCAGGGAAGGGCCTATTCTGTTGCAGCCCCCACCCTGTGGAACCAACTCCCTTTGGAGCTCTGGCTGGCTCCTGATCTTTGCTCCTTCCGCCGTGATCTGAAGACCTGGCTGTTTGAACAGGCCGGGCTGGACTGACCTCCTGGGGTTTTTTAAAGTATTTTAACGGGTTTTTAGTGATTGGGCTTGTTGATTTAATTCTGTTTTAAATAGTTATTGTTTGAAGTACTGTGTTTTTTAATTGTGAGCTGCCCCGAGTCCTCACAGAGAGGGGGTGGCATATAAGTCCAATTATAAAATAAAAATAAATAAAATAAATATATTCAATGTTTACTAGAGATGAGCCATGGAGAAAGTTTAGGATGTCCAAATACTAAGAGAAATGCATAACTTGAAGCTTGTGGCTGCTTAAAAAGTATGGATGGAAAAACAAGAATAAAATGAATGCTGAATGAATATGGAGTGAAAAGTGTGTGACCAATATGAAAGAAAATATTGAGGTTATGTAGTAATAGCACTTAGATGTATATACTGCTTCACAGTGCTTTACAACCCTCTCTAAGCAATTTACAGAGTCAGCATATTGCCCCCAACAATTTTGGGTCCTCATTTTACCAACCTCGGAAGGAGGTCAACCTTGAGCCTGGTGGGATTTGAACTGTCAAATTGCAGGCAGCCAACAGGCAGCAGAAGTAGCCTGCAGTACTGCACTTTAACCACTGTGCCATCGAGGCTCATGGTCTATATGGTCATATAGACAAAATAAATAAAGATTCCAACCACAAGATCTGGTCATGAGGATATAATATTGAACGCACAAATAGGTCAGGCTTGATGGGCATGAATGTATATATGCTGGGACATGAATTTCTATAGTTCATTGAACAGTTGCCTAATGTTGTATTATACAATCTAGGAAATTTATATAGATATCTGGCAGATGTTATATGCTATTGTCAAGTTGGTTTGGCATCTCATTTTTTTCCTGCCAAAGCCATGAATTATGTTTAAGGACCTTCACACTATTCCTATGTCTCAGCATATATGCATTCATGCCCAGTACTACAAATATTTAAAATTTATATTCTCAAATTTGTGGGTGGCACAGTGGTCTAGAGATGAAGATGTTCGACTCCCACTCAGAAGGTTGAGAGTTTAATCTAGGCAGCAGCAGATGTTTCTCTATCAGGGCACAAAGAGAAAATATCTGCTGAGAACTCCACATAGGCGTCAGGAAGGGCATCCATCCACTAAATGCTCAGTTCCACTCAGTTCCCCTGACTCCAGCCCAAAACAAAGGGATTAAAAAGTTATAAAAAGAAAAAAGATCTTATATTTGTATCCAGTTATCCATATTGGTTTCCAGCTTTTATATTCTCATTCTAAATATCCAATAAAGAAAAACACATTTTTTTAAAGCTTATTGCATTGCAGAGAAAACTGTTGAATGGAGAGTTGACCAGTGGTGGGATCCAAAATTTTTTACTACTGGTTCTGTGGCCGTGGCTTGGTGGGCGTGTCATGGCTTGGTGGGTAACCTGATTTCCAGCACTGTTCTCCTGTGCAGGGCAACAAAAGAAGACCCAACTGATCAGTTGGGACTCGGGAGGCAGAGAATAGATGGGGCAGGGCCAGTCAGAGGTGGTATTTGCCGGTTCTCTGAACTACTCAAAATTTCCATTACTGGTTCTCCAGAACTGGTCAGAACCTGCTGAATACCACCTCTGGAGTTGACCTTTGCTAAAGAACCTAGAGTAAAAACCAGATGGAAGACTTACTGGCTCCTTTGTATGTCATTCCACAGGGACTTAAATATGGCTGTGAGATGTGAGCTTTCAATGATCTTCACAACTACTACCAGCAGAAAAGAAATAAAGAAATAATTTAGGTAGTCAGCTGAAACCTATCAAACCTTGTAGCCCTAGTCCTATGAAACCTGATACATTTTCTTGCCTACAGGAATATCCTTCTTGCTAATTTATGAGCCTGGTCATAATTTTTATAGAAGTAAACATCTATGAGCATAGTAAAATAAATATCCAGTTCTCTTATCCAATCGAACACTAACATAAATCTCAAAACAAATTTTCTACCTTGTCTTTGGTAATTCACACTGTCAACTCTGCCCAATAAAGTGCTTTATAGAATTGCAAGCAAAACACACACATACACAAACTGCAGAAGCAGGATGGAGGGGGTGGAAAGCCCGTAAAACTGAGAACCATATAAAATTGCTGATGGTAAGAATTATCTCTCTATATTCATTTGTCCTTTAGACAGCTACTCTGCAGCTGGATGTCAGCATAGGATGCATTTCAATACAAAATCCCTCAGTAGAACACAGCTTTCATATTGTGATTAGTGTATATATACTTTTCATTACCCAATGCCACTCAAATTGCTTCCTGCTGTTAGTGGATCTTCTGATGGGGCATTGTTCACGAAGTAATTTCTGCACATAAGCAAGTCTATAAGAAGAGAATGCTGGCAAGAGATGATGCCATTGGCCCCTTCACAGGAATCAAATTATATGACACCACAGGGAGACCAAAATAAATATCTGTATGACTAATCTTTAGGAATATGAAAAGGAACAAGAAAGCAATGCATTCCTGCAAATGGAAAACAGACTAGAAGTTAATGAACTCACACCTTTAACATTTTAAATTTGCCATCAATTTCTATAGTTGCCCAACTCATCCCAGTAACTCTTTCTTACTATTTTTCTGCATTTTGCTCTCATGGAGTTATGTGTGTATGTATACAGTATGTAAGTGTATATACTTAATGTCATGCCAAAAAAAAAAAATTTGATGGTGGTCTGACTCTGGAAAAAATGTTTGATATATAAAAACATTAATTGCAAGATTTAAAAAGTGAGTTTTAGAAACAGCTTGGAACCCTCTTCCATCTATAGACGTATGTGTGTGTATTAGGCAGTAAAAACCAAATGCACACATAGAATATGCAGTACCTGGCTCAACAAAGGGTGAGAGGCATCTTAGTGTCTTGGTTGACCACTATTTAAGTATGAGCCAGCAATATTCTGCAGTCCTGTAAAAAAATGCAGTCCTAGTTGCATGAACTGTGGATGGCATCAAGATCATGAGAAATGATAGTACTGCTCTATACTGCATTAGTAAGACCAGATTGGGAATACTACAACCAGTTCTGGTCACCACAGTACAAAAAATGATGCTGAGAAATAGTGAGAGAAGAGTACAGAGGAGAGCCATAAAGATGATAATGGGTCTAGAGGCCAAAGTGGCTCTAAATGGCTAAGGACTTAGGGATAACATGATAGCCATCTTCTAATACTTAAAAGGCTTCACGGGGAAGAGGGAGTCAATTTGTTTTCTCTAACCCTGAGGGCAGGACAAGAAGCAATGGGTAAAAGTTCATCAGAGGGAGATCAAATCTGGAATTAAGGAGATATTTTCTGACAGTGAGGGCAAGTAACCCATAGAAGAGCTTGCCTCTTGGAGATATTGGTGCCCCATTGTTGGAAGTTTGTAAGATGAGATTGGACATCCATTTATCTGGGATAGTTTAAGGACTCCTGCCTTTGGCAAGGGGTTGGACTAGGACAGAGATATCAAACTCAAGCTGTCATGGTGGCATCATGTGATGTATTGGGACTTTTTTCCCCTTTGCTAAACTGGGCATGGCCAGCGCGTGACGCATCCGTTCCGCATGCCAGGAGTTTAACAGCTCTGGTCTAGGAGATCTTGAAAATCCCTTCCAACCCTATGATTCTATGTTATGTGGAAGGAACAGCTGAATATGACTGATGTGTGAGGCTCATTCTGTCATCTCAGCTATGCAGACCAAAATGCACATTTATGGAAAGATGAATCCGGAATGACACTGAAAAGACAAATTCAGCAGAATCCTCTGTGGAAATGTCAAAGGAAATGAAAAAAGATGAAAACACTTTCCTTCTTTGCATTTCAAAAGCATATAAGTAAGAGGGCTATATTTCCTAAGCCTTTATAAGGCAGCTGTGCTTTGCTTTGACAAGACACTTTGTGCTACAGAGGCAATCCTATTTGTTCAAAGAAGCTGCCATGTTACTCAGAGGGTTTCATCCAGGGCTGATAGCAATGGACTGGAAGATTTAAAAAAAGCTTCTGCTGCTTCAGATAGGCAAGCAAGCCCTCGACCCCTTCCGCAAATGGCAAACTAGTGATTTCATTTCAGCTTTTAAGCAGCCTCATATAGCAGCTTTGAAGAATGCTCCACTTGAAGCTTCACCAAAGTCTTCCACAGCCCCAATACTGAATTCACCTTAGACCTCATTAAATATTTCCAGCAGCATCAAATAAGATAATAGGATAAATAGGACTTTAATAACAGTGAAAAAGCAATGATCCAGTTACTTACTTGCAGGGACAGAAAATTAATGTAGAATGAAGAATGGTGTATATGTGTGGGGTGCAGAAGTAAAGGTATCAAGAATTTATAATCTCATTAATAAGTTTTGTAAACAAACACTGCAACTGAATTTAATCTCTCAGAAATACTAACTTGCACATGATCAAGTATCCAAGTTTTTAAGATTCCAAATGATCCAGAAAGATATTTGCCCAAATCAAAAGATTCAAAAAATCAAATCAAAAAATTCTAACATGAGGGAAAGCATTACCAATCAAAAGATTGGTAATGCTTTCCCTCATGTTAGAATTTTAGAAAAATTCATTCTGGATTCCTGGGTAAACCTCAGCTCCAAGATAACCTTGGCTACAAAGACTTGAATAAAGTTCTGGCAATCATGAGAACATTTGGAAAACTCTTCCAGAAGAGCCCAGAACTAGAAAAAACTTTGCAATGCTTATTATTAAGATGACCTACCACAGCTTTTACCAGCACTATGCAGGCAAAAAGTATTGTTATTGGTAGAGCTACCCATTAGCAGAATGGTTTTTCTCTCTTCCCTGCCTCTTCTATGGAAGGTCCCTGGGGAACAGATGTCAAGAGACTGAGGAAATAGCATGAAGGAGGCGGGAATGTCAATGCTAGCTGTTTAAAATAGCAACAGTGTGATGAACTTGGCTGATTCCTTCAGGGTGAGGGAATTCACTGAATCTGCCACAAGTCTAGAAAGCATTTATGAAGAGGACACCCAATTTACGCATAATATTGAGCCAGATTTGTTTAAACCAACCAACTAACCGTACGGTTTGTTGAATAGGCCTCAAGTGGCCTGATGAACATGTCACACTAAGATATAATGGAGAAATTCACACTTCATGTTAAGCCAAAACAAATCACATTATGACTTAAGAATTGTGTGTAAATCAGACTTGTGGGGGCATGTAGCTTTTTTCCTTCCACAGAACAGGGATAAAAAGAGGCAATATGAGTTGATTGGAAAGATGCCAACCATATGTTAATATTCATAATCTCCTGTTAATAGCTAACGGTATATAAGGGAAATTATTCCTTGTGCCATCCAGAATTGGAAAAAAATATTTTTTTTCAGTTACATTTATATGCCGCCCTTCTCCGGAGACTCAGGGCGGCTTACAATTTTTGGAGCGCAACCCAATGCGCTCAGCAATAGCCTTCATTCCATTGTATATGCCTGCTTATTACTGAGCAGCATTTTTACAAAGTCAGCTTATTGCCCCCAACAATCTTGGGTCCTCAATTTACCTACCCCGAGAGGATGGAAGGCTGAGTCAACCTTGAGCCTGGTGGGATTCGAGCCTGCACTAATTGCAGGCAGCTGGAACTAAGTGAATCTAAGTGCTAGGCATTTAACAGCCTGCACCACCAAGGCTCACCAAATAATTGCTAAGAAGGACCAGATACCATTAGAGTAGGGCATTGTAATAAATGGAGCACAAAAGATATTTGGAAAACCCATCTCAGAAAAATATATTACTTTTCCATAAAGAGACAAATATTGTCAGAGATGTCAGACTATGCTTTCACTCCATGATATTATGGGTAGATTTCCTGCTCAATTTAGGCATGGAATAACAAATTTGGGTAATAAGGTTTCCACTAATATCCTCACACACACCATGGAAGCATTAAGAAAGCATCGCATTAAGTTAAATTAGAGATGCTACTACAGCTCCAAAATTTATGAGTTTAAAACTCTTAATGGGGCCATATTCTATATACCACTCCTTTTTTTACTTTAATAACCATCATTTAAATGCACAGAGGAATTTTTTTTAAAAAATTAATCCCCAAACAATAGAAAAGAATGCACAGAGCCGGAGATAATTACTAAACTATCAAATTTTATTCCAATCAAGTTTGTTCCCCACAACCTGACAGTTTATATAAAACTGAATCAATACATGTCTAAAACCTGCTTTTATAGTTTTGGAGTTGATAGCTACTAGGTGATGTCTGGGGGTGAGGGGTGTGTGGAAGAGAGTTAAAATTAAATGCTGGCATTTATTTAAAGAAGATAAACCTCACAAATGTTTTTTTCACATGGTTCCTGAACCTTCAGTATACCTTACACTAAGTTCAGCAAAATCAATATTCAGGAAACCTCCCAAATTCTAGATTTCAGAAATGGTTAGCACTGGGCCATCTCAGACAAATGAAAAGAAATCCTTCTCCAGAGTGCTTTAGTGCTTTGAGAATGAATTGTGCATGTGAAACAGATGCCTCGGTTCAATGACTGTCTGATTTTTAAAAATCCCATCTCTCTTCTTTTCTATTTATTTCACACCTGCGAAATCACAAACCCATTTCCTTTTCCAACTGAAAAGACTGGGCTCTACTAAGGCTGAGGAGCAAAGAAAAGAACATCTTTACACTTGCTATGCAGTTTGGAAATGACTCTTTTTTATCTTTCTCTCTTTTTCTTTGCCAGCTGTCTCCGTCTAAAGTCAGGCTATCTATAAAGGATTAGCAAGAGATTATTTAACTTTTCTTACTAGGGCATAAATCATAAGCATCTTTAAGTATGTGACAGAGAATCCAGCTGGTTTTCTTCTTTTTCTTCTCTCTCCCTCTCTCTCCCTCTCCCACCTCTCTTTCTTTCCTTCTCTAATTTCAAATTAATTGCTTTGGCTACATCTTTTCCCCACCATTTCGTTGATTTCTCCCAAGTAGCAATTTATTTAAACTTTCATATACATCTCATCTCTCCCCTCCCTCCCTCCCTCCCTCCCATCCCATCCCATCCCATCCCATCCCATCCCATCCCATCCCATCCCATCCCATCCCATCCCATCCCATCCCATCCCATCTATCTATCTATCTATCTATCTATCTATCTATCTATCTATCTATCTATCTATAAGTAACCTTCTCCTGCCATGCCCACCAAGCCATGGCCACAGAACCGGTAGTAAAAAAAATTGAATCCCACTGAAATTTGAATCCCACACACTGCTATACAGAAATAGGCTTAAATTATTCTAAAGGGCATCATATATTCTTTTCTTTAAAAAAAACACTTTTGATCCCAGAGAGGACTGAATCCGTGTTATTTAGGCCAATATATACAATGTATTGAAAATGACCATGTGGAGAAAGCATTTATGGAATTCCCAAGAAAAGCGAAAGAATTATCAATAGAGCTGGTAACATTTTAAAAATGTCAGAATATCACTAAAAGTAGCAAAATAAATTTTGGTATGTTGAAGAAGGAATATTGGTTAATTATTTATGTGCCATCAAGTCATGTTTGAATAACAATAGTGATAGCACTTAGACTTATATACCACTTCACAGTGCTTTACAGCCCTCTCTAACTGGTTTACAGACTCAGCACATTGCCCCCAGTTATCTGGGTCCTCATTTTACTGACCTTGGAAGGGTGGAAGGCTAAGTCAACCATGAGCAGATGACACTCGAACTGCTAGCAGTCCACAATCAGCAGAATTAGCCTGCAATATTACATTCTAACCATTGCACCACCATGGCTCTTGATAACTGAATAACTGCATGGACAAATGTTGAAATATGGCTTTTTCAAAGATATTTTTGTATATATTTTCAATTGTTTTCTTTGAATTATTTTTCCCCTTGGTTGTACCCTTTCTTAAGCCTACAGATTGGGACCAATTGCAAAAATAAATGAAGTTTTAAAAAAACTAAAATAATAAATATTTCAGTAACCTCTTATTTCATTGACCTTTTTTATTTATTGTCTTCTTCTTTTACTTCCAGCAATTTTGCCAAGCATGGTTGTTTTTCTTAGTCACCCATCAACTTACATATTCTTCCTAAAGTACATACATTTCTGTTTGATTATCACCTTGAAAGAGCAAACAGTTTTTACTTGATTCAAGATTGATGAATTCTTCTTGCAGCCTCTGATATTCTTTGTAATTGTCTTCATTGCTCAATTCAAAAGCTTACCTTTTCTTTCTTTTCATCGTTCTTCATAAAGTATATTTCTCTTGCTCCTTCATGTTATTACCATTAGAAAGATAATTGCTTTAACTATTGAAATCTTGGGTGTCATATTATTATTTCAAAGATCTTATCTAAATGTTCCACTGTCTCCAATGGTGGGCTGCACATTTTTTAACAACCAGTTCTCTGGCTGGGTAGGTGTGGCCAGTTGGTCATGTGACTGGGTGGCTGATATCACTCATCAAACCCAGCCCTGCCTCCCGGCCATTCACCTCAAAGGAAGAGGTAAGATTCAGCCAGTTGGGGCTAATCCCACCACTGGCTGGCCCCATCCCCACCTGTTTTTTGGCCATTTTTTAAACCATTTTCAGGCCATTTTGGGGCCATTTTAAGGCTGTTTTCAGGCCTTTTGGGGTCATTTTCAGGCTGTTTTGGGGGCTGTTTTCAGGCCATGTTGGGGCTGTTTTCAGCCATTTTGGCCTGGCAAACAGCCACAAAAACGGCCTGAAAAACGGCCTGAAAATGGTCCAAAAACAGCCTGAAAATTACCCCAAAAAGGCCTGAAAGACAGGTAGTTTTACCCAAAACAGGCCCAAAAATGGGTGGAATGGGCCCAGCCAGTGGTGGGATTTGCTGGTTTGCCGAATTGCACCTAATCTTAACTACCTGTTCACCAGAATTGGTGCAACCCAGCAGCAGCCCACCTCTGACTGTTTCCCTTTGTAGGAATAATCTTTTCTTTATTTATCCATAACTGTCAATTTTTAAAATTCTAAGAACAAAACTAAAAAATGTATTTACCATTTCTTCACTGTCAGCTGTAAGTTCATTAAGCAAGATGGAAGTTAACATTACTTTTATCTTATTATTATAAAACATGAATCCAGGTTTTTCACTTTCCATTTTTACTTTCATATTGAGCTCTTCCAAATCTACTCTGCCTTCAGCTAACAAGGTGGCATTGCTGGCATATTCCAAACTGTTAGTTTTTCAGATGCATCTCTTCTACTTTATCCATTTTTATAATATAGCAGCAATATATGTGGAATTATTTATCCTGGTGTCACTCCCCATTCCCTTCTCTTTTCTAAACCAATCTGTTTTCTCCATGTCCATTTCTTGTAGCAATATCTTGTTCACTGTAAAGCTTCCTAAAAAATGAAAACTCTCAAGTTCTCTCCTTATTAAAGTAACATTCTTAATATGTCTCATGATTCTGGCATGATAGTCAAAGGCTTTGCTGAAGACATTCTTTTTCTCCCTCCATTATCTAGCAATTTTTTAAGAAAATAATTTTTGTTAAAAACTTTGATTACAGTAATAAAAATGCAAATTAAAGTGGAAAAGAAAAGGAGAGCATGAGAGAGAAAAGAATAAAAGATACAAGGAAAGGGGACAAAGGAAAAGGTAAGAAAAGAAAAAAAAGAAATATTTAAAGAAGTGACTTCTGATCTTCATTACAAGTATAAACAAATTTAATAACTTTTTGCCCCCTAGAAGTTTATAAAACAAATATATCTTCTTCCCATAACCCATCCCTTATCCATATGCAAATTCATAAATCATCAACTTTTCAGTTCTGGTGTAGCAAAAAGTATTTACAGCTTTGTCAGAATTTAGAGAAATGGGTTTTTTTTAATTTTGTCAAACAAACCAACTTTATATTTCAACAGTCTTTTATTCTTTAATTTATTTTTATTCTTTTTTTTTAATTCATGCAGATGTTGTCTTGGATTTAATCTCTCCAGTTTTGTTTTTCCCATCCCAAAGGCTTCTTTGAGACTTTAGCAAACCTTTTTTTATAAATTCAATAAAAAAAATCATTATCCAGGTCATTCTTTTGGTTTGCATTACTACTTTAATTTCCATGACTTAATTCAAAACCTCTGGCTTCAAGGTTCCAATAGAAAGTCTTTATTCAGATCATTTTTTGCTTGTTATTTGTTTTTAGTTTTGTCATCTTTTGTCTTCTCTGTCTTGTAATCCACATTTTTTAAAAAAATGTAGTATTTTGTTTTTAAGATTCTTACATCAGACAAAATTTGCTTTACCTCTTTATCCTCTGAAAATATTCTATTCCACATCTGTCATTTCTTTAACATCATTTGATCATAGTCTATCCATAGATGCAGACATCATTGCTGATATTGTGGCTGCTAATTTCTGACCCCATTCTTCAAAAATCTCCTGAGTTATTTCAAATACCAGTACTTACTAATAACAAAGGGTAACCTTTGACTCCCCCCTCCTTTTCCTTTCCTTCCTGAGAACTTTGTCCCATTTCTGACATCATAAAGTCTTGAGTTTTATTCATTTCAGTTTATTGCAGTCATAGACCTATAGATGATAGATAGATAGATAGATAGATAGATAGATAGATAGATAGATATATAGACAGATGATAGATAGATAATAGATAAGTAGACAGATGCTAGAGATGGATGGATGGATGGATGGATGGATGGATGGATGGACGGAAGTTAGATAGAATAAATGAAGTATTAGTAGCCGTAGTATAGAAGTTACTTGTGGTTAAGCATTCAGGGGGAGTCAAACAAGTTGTTTGTTCAAGGAAAGCTGATTGTGAATATGCTGTTGCTGCTATTGAACAAAGATTTGCAATGCTATCCTCAATTTTTCGCACTGTAAAGGAGGATATTATGTTCCAGCTGCACTTAAACTCTTTCAGGCTAAACCGCTAGCCTAGCTCCTCTATAGGACTCTGGCTGGCTCTCCAGCTTTTGTTTCACTCCTTGGAGAAGGTTATAGTATAAATTCATCAGAGCAGGTCTCCCAACACCTTGTTGTACCTCAAATGCTAATATTCCACTGGAGACGGAAATGATAAAACTTGAGTTAAGAGTGTGTCTAGCTTCTGTAACCCTTGGCTAAAGCTTAAGTTTTATCCTCGACAACCAGCACCATTAATTCCTCAGGACAATTTTCAGTACACATGGATCACAGTTGTTGAAATTAATCTTATAAATCTAAGCTTCTCTTCCTCCTCCATTCTTAAGATGAAATATGATCAGATGAAACAAACTCTGAAGCAAAGGATAAAGAGTACAGAGGGGTAAGCAGATCTAGGGAAGGTCCTAGCCTTTCTGTCTCCAGTACACAACAGATATATTGTCATTGCTGCCAGCTACCTTGCACAGCTAGAAACACCCAGCCATTGGAAAGCTTTCTCTCCTGCCATTGTCATACTCTCCCCTTTGCAGTATTGAATGGTAAATATTAAAAGGTCTTGTTGGACCACATGCTTTGCCCCTGTGATTCCGGAGAGGTGGAAACTACAGAACGTGTTCTTGTTCACTCCTTTGTTCTTCCTTTTATAGACACTCAACAGGGTGGTTTTTCACATTTGTTGTTTTGAAGACCTTTATTAGCCTTAAGACAGTTAAATAATGTTTAGAAAAGTTAAGAATGTTTAGAAAATGAGGTTAGGAACCCAGTGACCTTTAAAAGGATCCGCTATGGTAGAGAGCATGATGACTTTTCTTTGCCTCCTGATACTCAAACTCACCGGAAATCGCTAACTTGTGGTCTCCCCCTGAGCAAAGCTGTTGAGAGCACATGTGGACAATCTCTGATCCCCTCATTATCCAGAAAGGTTCTGAGGAACCAGTCTACTCCTTCACTCTGTGCCATGGTCGTTTTTCTCCATTCATTCAGAGATATGCTACTTTGCCATTCCTCTCTCAGAAATCTCTATCTGAGCTATTGAGTCTCATGTTCTCCTGCTTTCTCTGAAAACTGCCTATCAATTTTTCTGCTTTCTCAGAAAATTGTCTTTCTTCATGAATGACTTCATCATTCTTTGTAATAAGTCCACTTTTCTCATATGAAGAATTAGTGCAAAGATTTGATTGTTCTCTCACTTCTGGGTAGATATATAAATCCCTAACCCTTTGTTCTTTAACATCCTCTTTTCCTACACGTTCCAGCAGTTCAATTTCCTCTGCACCTGAGGCTTCCCGATTTAACTTGCCTCTCTTGTCCCTTTCTTAAGTGTCCTAAAATCTGCAAAGTGTCAAGCCATATTCAGTAGTTTCTATTCTGGAAGGAAAAAGGAGGAAGGATGGGAAAGAAAATTAAAGTTCAGTAATAAATTCTTGAGGGGAAAAGGAAATGATTTAAATATATCTTCAGGCTAAATTTGTCTTGCTTCAGCTTCCAAATACATATTTATAGATTTTTCAAATTATTTTTCATTATTATTTTTTCCTAATCTACTTCTTGATTTCTTTTGCTTCCTTCCCACAGCAGTCTTTTCTTTCTTAAGGATGGCAGACATATGGTGAAGCAGAAAAATCCATATTGCACCTGAGGTTAGTTGCTTCTTTTTTCTTTATTTTTAATGCTAAGAAATGTTCCTAATGATTGCTTTTGGGAAGCTAATAGCTCACATGGTTTCATTTGCACTTTCTGTGCAATGGATTCCTTCTCTGGAGAAGATAAATTTTTTGCCTTTCATAAGATCTCCTGTTCTCAGAAGCAATGGATACCAATCATTCCTGCCATGCTAAGACAAGGCATATATATAAAAGGTGCTTGGTTTGGCTTGTTGAAATTCCCTGTTATACCATATGAACCATATGCCAAGGATTGGCAAGAGAAATTTAGTCTTGCTTTGGAAACTATATTTTGGGAAAATCTGCCTGTCATCATTATGTTTTTCTGGAGAAATTCCATTGCCTTTTGGGGTCTACTATCAAACCTGCTTTAAAATAGAAGAATAATTTAACATAAGTGTCAAAGAACATTAATTCAAACTATGCATAATGAATCTTGGCAAAATCAACTCTTTCATGGCCGGCACTGATATGTTATGTTTCTAATAATGCTTTGACTGTCTCCATTTCAAGCTTTTTGCTGCCTGTGCTGTCTCTTTTTTGGACCTCTTTCACTGCTTTTTCTTTTCATTTTCAGACTTTATTCACTGCCTTCATTGTTTTCTTTGGAAAAACACAGCACAGCTTTACCCAACTTTGCCTGAAAAAGAGATAGCAGAAGCTGTGAAAAGGGTCCAAGAAGAAGACAGCAAAAGCAGTGAAAAACTGTCTGAAATAGAGGCAACCAAGCAGCAAAAAGCTTTCCAAAGATATGGCAGCTTTAGCCGCATTTAGGAAATATTCATAGGAGATGCTGAGTCCAAAAAGAACTCAGCACAGGGAACAGGGCATCTGGGCACAAAAGACAAAAATGTGATGTGGGGAACAGAAAGTGGAGGCAACCAACAATGAGTGAGCTTCTGGGTTCCTTGCTGTTAGATTTGCATGAAGAGTCAGACACGGAGTGCTTCAGTGAAGAGTTTATTAGTGACTACAGCTCATAACAGACCCAACTTGGCTGGTCTGTGGCTGCTACTTATAGCCAGCAGCCGCAGTTGCCAGCCAATCAGAGTGCAGGGTTTTCCCGCACTTTTCAAACCAATCATATTTGACATTTTACAAGAACAGTTCAAACTTAACCAATGACATTCAAACCTGCATACATAACACTTGCCACCCTGCAAGGCAGGATACAGAGTATCCAAAAGGGCAGAGGTATGTGTGTGTTTGAGAGAGAGAGAGAGAGAGAGAGAGAGAAATCAGTAGATAAGGGGAGTTGCAGGCAGTCCTTTACCTTGCTGACACTTGGGCCTGGGAGGGATCAAGCTCAGAATGGTTTGAATTGAGCTTGCTTAACAAACCATGATCCAACGGGAGTGCAGGGATTACTGTTGTAAATTGATCAGTCATGTGGTAACCTGCTTTAGTACCACACCATTGGAAATTCTGGACCCAGTTGTGATCTTAAGTCAAGGACTATCTGTACCCTGAACAGAGGAATTTACTGTGCCACCATGCAAAAATACTATCTTTGTATTGTAAAGTTTCTAGAAGCCCACTTAAGAAAGAAATCTTATTTTTTAATTCTGCTGCAAAAGCAAGGTATAGGAGGAGTTATTGCATCTTTCACCTGTTCCTTTCCTTGAAGGAAGAAGAGCTGCTTATTGTTTGTTGTCTCTCTCTTTTGGGGGGGGGCGCTAAATTTGTAGCACAGCAGCCACAAATAGAGAAGCAGGAAGGAGAATGAAGAAGACAAAGGATGTGATTGTCAGCATAATAAAAAAGAGCATGTAGAAAGGGATAGCTTATAAATAGATTCCTGAGCCCCATGAAAGAGTGCATTGCACCTCTGGCTCTCACAGGCAAAGCAGCAGCTTTTTCCTTGTTCTTTCCAAAGATGTAACTAAAGGAGGGGGTAGAGAGGGGGAGAGAGGGAGGAGAGGGAGGGAGGAGAGAGAAAAAAGTGGGTGGAAAGACGATCCTCTCGTAGACCCTCTAACCATGCTATAGAGAGCAGGAATCTCCCTGCAATTTACACATATAAACAGCATATCATGTTGAACTGATTTCAAACTGTGGTTGTCAGGGTTATTCTAAAATATATGTAGCTTGGCTGGCAGTGAAACATAAAATGGAGTGATTGAATTTGGAATGATAAGATTCAAAACCAACCTGATGCTTACTACATATGTTGTAACACGGAGTATGATTGCAACATCCATGACCAATTTTGCTTAAAGATGCAAAATCTTATTTTTAACAGCTCAAACATGAGGAAGTTGAGCCATTCTGCTTTCTTGAAAATTCTACCCAACAATTTGTAGTAAAGAAAACAGGCACAGGAGAACACTGTTTATTTAAATCCGTTTTAATAAAATTTTGGAACATTTTGTTCAGATATGTTGGTAACTTAGACCAGGAAATAGGCTAGAACAGTGTAAAACCACTATTTATTCTGGATGTTTCATTCACTTTTGAAAACATCAGTCAAGATATCCTACTGGATCACTTGTTGAATTATGTCAAAGGATGCACAGTATTATGTTATTGATGGTCCTTTGTGGATAAATGTTCTCAGAAAGTGGCTTTGGAAGTTTTTTGTACCACTACATGACAATTTATGTGGTGCCACCACAAGATCCTATCCAATTTTTCTCTATACATTTTTACAATTGCCTAATTTGAGCTGAAGTATCTTCAGTATGGGAATACTTCTCAGCTTTTCTTCTTCCACTCATCACAGCAAGGAGTCCTTGAACTAATCCCTGGAGACTTTTATGATCCATGATAGCAAAGAAGCCAAGATTTATAGCAGGAAAGTCAATTATTCTTGAAAAACAGTTTACAACAAGTCTTAGGTGGGACTGTTTTACCTTGAATTCATCCAACTGCACAGCTCCTAGGCTCCTTCTTAACTGGAGAAGCTCAAATTGCTGTTTTGAAGAGGAGCTTATTTAC
Organism: Naja naja; assembly: GCA_009733165.1. Classification (NCBI taxonomy): domain Eukaryota; kingdom Metazoa; phylum Chordata; class Lepidosauria; order Squamata; family Elapidae; genus Naja; species Naja naja. Next base: position 92,949,631 of record CM019149.1, on the reverse strand, counting down.
AGCATGCACTGCTATCAATGGTGATGTTCTGAGTATTTCAAAGTACATTATATGAGCTTTCTTGTCAATCCTATGCCCTCTCAAGTATTTTTGGGGAAAGGGGCACCTGAGGATATGCAACATCTACTCTGTGTTGACCCTCAACACATTTCTGATCCAAATTTAAAGAAATTTTCTTATTTTTAAAGTATGAAAAATTCTGTGATCATTTTGATATTATGTATATTTCTATTGCACTTTCAGATCAGGGATGGAGGTTCTTTTAATCACTACTGAGTGGGCCAAATCACAGAGAAGGGTCTTTTCTATAGTAGAAACATTTCCAATTTTTGGTTTTAGAGCAGATTTTATTAATGTTTTATTCTTACACTCAAATTTGAGTTACATGAAAAGAAGTAGGTTAGGTTTTGATTATGTATGGATGTATTGATGTATGGGTGTATGAATAGTTGCTGATAATTATTCTTATAATTATGTTATGGTTTTTAATACTAAGTCACACAGAGTTGCCTTTATGATTCAGGTGGCACATAAATTGATTAAAAAAATAAATGTTTCATAAAAGAATCACTCACAGAAATAAGGCACAAGTATAGCACAATGTGACTTTAAAAAAGAAAAGAAAAGCTACTAATATCAAAGAGTCAAAATAGAAGTCAGTGTGAGTAAAACTGTTTTAAAAAATAAAACAGTATCTTTGAATGCATTGTTTTCAGTCCAGTCTGTACTTCCAGAAGGCAAATAAAACACTTGAGATAAGTAACTCAGATGCTTCTGAATTCCAAATGTCAAAGTACAAGCAGCTCCTAGAAGCTATCATCAAATAGTCATTTCAAGAAAAGCAAACTACTGATGTTTAGAGGCAAACAAACAAAAATATATACAGAATATATATAAAGCACCCACCTATACTACAGCACAAACAATTCATGCAAACATCCCACATGTTCACTTAATAACAATTGGACTCCAAAAATTTGAGAATGCTCCAACACTGGAAGTTTTTAAGAAGAGTTTGAATAACCATTTGTCTGAAATAGTAGGGTTTCCTGCCTAAGCAGGGGGTTGGACTAGAAGACCTTCAAGGTCCATTCCAACTCTGTTATTCTACTCTACTCTACTCTACTCTACTCTACTCTACTCTACTCTACTCTACTCTACTCCACTCCACTCCACTCCATTCCATTCCATTCCATTCCATTCCATTCATCTGTTTTTGATCAGCATACCAGCACAACATCTGGTAGTCTCAGGTTGCCAGACAGCTCTTCCTACAGAGCCACATGGTCCTTGTTCTTGGTAGATACTTCATCTCAAAGGTAATACACAGGATTGGAGACACTCTGGGGCATACTGTTCGGTCAGTCACATATATGGACACTGCTATCCTGTATGTGTGTGTGTGTGTGTGTGTGTGTGTGTATACATGTGCATGCACATGCACACGATTGTCCCTGCAGTTTTCTTGGCAACTTTATCAGCACTTGTTTGCCCATGATTCTTTCCTAGTGTTAAGAGAGAGTGTGTCCCCCACTCCCCCTAAGGCCATCCAGTTGGATTTGTGTCTACTCACAGGCTCCCAGTTTCTAACCTAGAGCCTTATCCATTACACCATACTAGCTCTCCCTATCCTTCTGCTTGCTCCCTAAGTGGTTTCCAACCAATTGTCTTCAAGTGACTCTTTGCTATAAGTTTGTGGTCAAGATTGTTCTAAACTCTTAGGATAACATTAACAGCAATGACATTTTAAAAGTTAGCTTCTTTGTATGTGAAAGCTTCATTTTTGTTCAGTCAGAATTTTTTTTCTTTTTCAGAAATATGCAATACAGCTTTTTTTTCTAAAAAATAATAATAATGAGGTATGAATAGTAATAACATGCCATGTTTGGGCTGCGAAAATCTGAGAGATATTACATGGTTGCAAAGAATGAGTATTCTATGCCTCTCTCTCATGCCATCTAGTGATCATGTGAATTTTTGCAAGCCAGATATGAGCCATATTATTCGTGTGAGGCATCCTTGGTGCTCTCTGAGCTTGCTTGGTTTTTTGTTGTTGCAGACGTTTCATTACCCAAACTAGGTAATATCATCAGTGCTAGTGTTACCTAGTTTGGGTAATGGAATGTCTGCAATAAAACAAGCAAGCTCAGAGAGTACCAAGGACCCCTCATGTCAACCTTGAGCTACAAATATTCTCTTTTATCTGTTAACAAAAGGAAGTAGTCTGAATTCACATACATTTAATTCTACCATAAAGCGGAATTGCTGAACTGCTCACTTTTCTCTGAGCTCAAAGTGTCTTCCTCAGGAGATCCTCTGGGTGTTGTATCCTTTTGTTTGCATTTATGACAAAAAGTGATAGAAGGGGTGCGTGTGTTTTGTGCTTGTGTGCAATGTCACAGCCTGACAAACTAGTTGAGCTGTCTTGCTGAATGTCCCAAAACATGTGCAATTTAAATGCATATTAGCTTATGTATTTCCTTCCAGTAATGATTTTTTAGATATATTTTCAGTGCTTTAATTCTGAAATTATCCATTCTCTGCTGTGGGGTTAAGAGGCTCATTGCAACTATATCCATTTTTTTTCTGAAGGTTTAGCAGCACCCATAGGAAATCTGATTATGTCTTATATCAAGGAAAAGTTGTAGATAGCCTCTTTTTTTAACTATTATAAAATTACTCATTTTAGAACCCGGATGCCAGGTTTTGGTTTCCACATGTAAAGCGTCAAATCTGTATTTTATCTTTGGTGCTGCTCTTAATGTAAAACTCAAGCCAATTACTGAAGGGACAAGAACCTGTAAAATATGCAAAATGATTTTTTTTTTGTTTCCCAGCATATTCAGGAGAAATAGTTTTACTGATGAACTGTAACATTCTGTTCTTGTCAAACTAATCCTTTCTGCATTAGGTACTAAAATTAACTTTATTTTACAGCTATCCATGTGTCTGATTTTTGTCAGTTACATAAAATCAGTGTCACATCACCAAATTATTGTGTGTGTTTGGATGTGTGTGTGTGTGTTTGCATGTAAAAATTGATCTTTCTCACTGCAAGATAATGTATAATATATGCAATTGACCAAATAAATGTTAATATGAAAAGTTGGTCAGAACAGAGATGAGAGTAGATGCGGGAATCACAACAAAGTAATCATATTCCTTTGTTATATTTATATCTGCTTGTTTCAACACTATCTCCCATTCTCAGGTCTTACGTATTCCGCATTTGCTGTAAGAAGGATGAACTAGAATAAATTTTGTGACATTTTCATAGAACATCATTCTATCAGCTGAAGGAACCTGTATTTATTGCTCACTGTGCATGCAGTAATTCTACATTATTAATTATCTGTACAATTGCAATTTAGAAAATCCATCTTTTACCCATAATGTTATTCAAAATTATTCAAGCAGAAAAATCCTAATACCCAAAGAGGTTTTTTTAAAAAATCATACTATTAACTACATTTAATTAAAAATCAGTGAAATCAGGCTCTAGCAATTGTTTAGAGATAAAGAAGAAACAACCAACTACAACACCACAAAAAAATCTGTATTTTTTTTCCTTTCATATATAAGCTATTTTTTTCCTTTCACATATAAACTGTTACAAAACTTACCTTATGGAGGAAGTGTCCCTTTAAAATGGCTTCTTGAATTTATTTATTTATTCAACTTCTGCTTAGAGTCATCTCTAAGCAGAACATAGATATCCATATGATAAAGGTACTAAAAGACTTAGACTGCCTGCAGCACGCAAGGGTTGTGAAGAACAGTTAGATTATTATCAAGTATCACCCATCAAATAAATGGAAAGGAAAAGAAGGCAGGCCTAATTATTTTGACTCCATCTTCTGAAAAAAAATCTAAAAGTATGTCATATAAAAATATTATGCATATCCCAAGGAAAATTAACTACAGTGTGCTTTAAACTAAAGTTCTAGAAAGCAGTATTCATTAAGCAAAAATCAAGAACACAAGGGCATAATCTCAAACTGACAGGAGGGAAGTTCAAAAGTAATGTGATAAAGAATTACTTCACAGAAAGAGTAATGGAAGCTTGGAATCAACTTCCAGGGGAGGTAGTGGATCAGTTATCAGTAAATAACTTTAAAGATGCTTGGGATAAAAGTATGTCTACCATCTAACAAAACTAAAAAATAATAATAAAAGATAAAAATAATAATGTAACATAATAAATAAATACATTAAAAAGAAAACAAAAAAACAAAGAACTCAAAGGGCAGACCCAATGGCCTAGTAAGTTTCTTTCTGCCGTCAGTTTTATATGTTTCTAAAATAAATTTTGCTGAAGCACGTTGCTTGATGTACAGCTTGTTTTATAATTATCTTACTTCCCCTTGTGATCTATTATTGAAATGGGTTTCAGCCTAGTAGTCATTTGCCAAATCCATAATCAAAGATAATCCATGTGATGGTTTAGTTTTTTGAACTGGGAGAGTGAGCAAATTGTCTCTTTTAGGTAAGACCACTGACTGCTCATTCATCCAACCTGGTTCCAGGGCAGCAGTTCTTTGTGAAGGAGCAATATGGTAATATGGGCACCAGGAAAACTGTCCTCAAACCCAACCTCATTCCATAGAGTGATGTCACTTCCTCCTGGCAGCTAAGAATGGCAAAGTAGAATGTTAAGTGGGTGACTCTTTGTGTTCAATAATTCATTTCTTATTTAAAAATAAAGTTGCTGAAGCTTTTTGGAATTGATATTAAAGCAGTCCAAAGATTTCATATTTTAAAATGCTATATGCTAAAACAGGAAGTCTGGGACCTGCCAGGACACAGAAATAATACACAACCACACAAAGGAAGCAGTTCTGGTAATGTAAGATGAAACAAGACAGTTGTTCCCTTGTGTATTAAAGCAAGGAAAGGCCACCCAATGGCCAAAGAATTGTGGTTGACATTTCTTTGGGGGACTGAGAGTTGAGACAGTGATTCAAAGTGGGGCCGACTTTAGCACATACACCAAGACCAGCCTTGGATTCTTATTCTTTAAAATGTTTTTAGGCATAGGCTTATAAATAAAAGATGAATACTTAGTCACTGCTGTTTTTTTATGTAATTTCAACTTTATTTTTCAATAAAAAAGGAAAATAAAGCTTAAAGGCGGCAGATTGTCCTGTTCTTCTACTGAAGTTAAGGCTACTATCATTAGATTGATGATTTAGAGCAGGGCTGTCAAACTCCTGGCCTACTGGCCAGATGTATCATGTGCTTGGCTATGCCCACAGCTGGTTTAGCAAAGGGGGGAAAGTCCCAATATGTCACGTGATGCTGCTGTGACATGAGTTTGACATCCCTGATTTAGAGGATTGGAAACTCAGGAGCAGATGTCTGTGTTTTAAATATCTTTCTGCAATGTGTGCTGAGTGTCTGATTAGATCTCCACATATACCCTCAGAGCCTCAGTTGAACATGATTAAGGTACAGTTTGATCCATGATGAAGTGGACTGTGATCCATGAAAACTGAGGTAGGAATAGATTTATTAAATGTTAAGGTGCTACAAGACTCTTTGTTGTTTGAGACTTCACAAGGGTTATAGTAACCTTCCTATTTCATTCTTCAATCCTTCCTTTAACATCTCCTCTCTCTTCCCCCACCCGTTCCTCCCCTCTCCTCCCACCATCATGGTTTATTGCAGGCAAGGCACAAATCATTTTTGAAGTCTTGTCTCACCAGTCATTCAGGGTTGGCCGATTCTTGTGCAGAAAGTCTCTGGTGCTATGGAGAGGGTCTAGGAAGAGTGGTTTCTTAAAAAGGCATCAGCAAAGCTTAATCAGACTGAATGAACCTCGGAGGAACTGTCTTACGGTGGAATTTTTATTTCTTTTGTTCCATCTAGACTTGACAGAATTAACTCATGTTACTCATAATAGAACAAGAGAGTAATATATATAACAAAGCCCACTTCAACCAAGTTCAAGAAAAAATATATTCATAACAGTATAGCTCTTTGTAGTTAAATCAAGGGACACATTATTAGTTGAGAGAATACTATTTCCTTGGGGTAGGCATGATGCAAAAGTATTTTGCTTGATGTATAGCATGTTTTATAGCTATCATACTTCCCCTTGGGATCTAATATGAAAAGCAACATGATTATTAACATTTGTACCCAGATTTTTCATAAACAGGCATGTGCAAATTCAGAAGGATTTTATTTTTATAATTAACTTTTCACTTACTGAGGATAGACTGCCATGTGAAATCTAAAAGTCAATTTGAAAACTTGAAACAAATTATTTTTGAACTTCAGTGGCAAGAGCTAACTGCCTTCTGCTGATATCAGAAACTCATAAATATTTGTACAGAGAACTTCCTGGAAATTCAATGATGTTGACCAGACTATGGTCTTTATTTGTGGTAAGTCTAGGATAAATACATAAATAAATAAGAAAACTGCATTGAAAGTGTCATCATAACTTCAGCTTGAAAACACCTTTATTTCACTTAATGTCAGGAAGGGTATCTGTTCAGTAAATGCTCAGCTTCATCCAATCATGCCTACTCTGAATTAAAGGATTACAGAGTGGTAAAAGGAAATTTATTGATGAACACTAATGAGCATTTGACTCATTCAATGACATTGTTCTGGCTAATAGATTTACAACAGTTCAATTAGTGACTGTTCAAAGTTATAACAACACTGAAAAAGTGACTTTTGACCATTTTACGCACTTATGACCATTGTATCATCATCTCCATGGTCACATGATCAAAATTCAGATGCTTGGCAACTGACTCCTATTTATGATAGTTGTGTTGTCCAAGGGTCATGTGATCATTTTTTGTGACCTTCTGACAAGTCAATGGGGAAGCCAGATTTACTTAACAACCATGTTAAGTGTTAAGTATTAACAATCATATATAAGTCTGCTATTGCTATGTTACTAACTTAACTGCAGTGATTCACTTAACATCTGTGGTAAGTAAGAAAGGTTGTAAAATGGGGCAAAATTAACAACTGCATCACTTAGCAACAGAAAATTTGGTTCAATTGTGATTGTAAATCAAGGACTACCTGTAATTCCACTTCCACACTTCATATCCACTTCTACTTTACATATTAATATTTGCATTTATTTTATAGGCTTTTTTATTTAATGTACCTCTTACACAATTTTTTTCAGATAATTGAAACTACACAGCAGGTTCTCCCTCAAATATACATTTTTGTTTGCAACTTTTTTTCTAACATATGCTTCGGTTTGCAGCTTTGAGCTCAACATGTCTCTGAAATGACATTTTGAAGATGTATGGTCTCTGAAGATAAACTTTGTTCCAGTCCATGGCTTATTTTAGGAAATTTGTGTTAAATTGATTTGCCAATAAATAAGGATTAGATCTAGTTCAGTTCTTCCTCCTTCTGTGAGTAAAGAAGTGTCTTGCCAGAACAACAAACTATATCTTCATGTGGACTTCCAGAACCTGCTTAATCCCCTCCAAACAGTTTGCAAATTAATGTTTAATGTGACAGAAGGTGGAAATCATCAAACATATGGGAGAAATATCTTTTTAAGATGATGAGGCCTAAGGCCAGAAGAATGATTTCTTGTTCCCCTGCAGCCTATGTCAATGCACCTTTTCCTGAATTATCTACTGAATGCTTAATTATCTACTGAACTATCCATTGAAGTTGGTGTTTCTAAAAAGGGGATAAATTGATGAACCAAAACTTTGAAAACTATTATGATTATATATGAAAGGATTGAGTATATTTGAATGCAAAGCACCGATTAATCTGTTGATTAAAGATAAAGATTGAACTATGTTGGAGAGTCCAGTATAATTATTAATTGTGTCCCTCCTTTACAGCAGAAAAATCACATTCAAAGTAAATAATGCAATAACATTGATGAACATAAATCTTTATTTTTATCTTGGCCTCACCCTGTTTTGGAATACAGGTAGTCCTTGACTTATGACTGGTCACTTAGCAACCACTAAAAGTTACAATGGATCTTCCTGGGAGTAATTATGACTTAGATTTGAAGTTCTAAGCGCCACCTCCTTAACCATGGATATGTGCCAACACTGCAGGCATTCAGCAACCAGTCCATATTTATGGCCATTTGTAATGTCCCTGTCAGAGTGTTTACAGCATGACTACTATTGTGAGACAACCCAGGAGCACAACACAGCACACAGAGGCTTTGTCTTTTAACAGTGGTTTATATGCAAGACTGTATATACATAAATATATGTGGTAGGAACATTCCAGGCAAGCAATCAGTCTTCTTTACTCTGCATGGAGAACCATAATGAAGACAGAACACAAGGAGAGAGAGGTATGCCCTCTCATGGCCTCATACAGCATCTTAAAGCCTGTGGGACCCATCTCAATCTTAAAGCGGCAATAACCATGCTGATTCATGCTCATTGCATCAGCCTTACAATAGCTGGTCAGCTATTAAATCTCAATACTTTAAAAGCCCTGCAGTCATATAACTTCATTTTAAGACGTTTTTAATGAAAACCAGCCCATAGGGAAACACTGGTTTGTTTAAAACCAGTGGCATTTGCTTAATTTTTTGAGACAACATTAAATTTCTCAGTATGGGAGATTACCTGAACTAAACCCTGTATTTTATTTGGCACTTGCTAGATAGATAAATGTTATGTATGCAGGTTTGAATGTCATTGGTTTAGTTTGAACTGTTCTTGTAAAATGTCAGAAATGATTGGTTTAAAAAGTGCGGGAAAATCCTGCACTCTGATTGGCTGGCAACTGCGGCTGCTGGCTATAAGTAGCAGTCGCAGCGCGGCCAAATTGGGTCTGTTATGAGCTGTAGTCACTAATAAACTCTTCACTGAAGCACTCCGCGTCTGACTCTTCATGCAAACTTAACAATAAATATATTTGGTTTGATTCCCCCCATATTCCCCCCTCAGCCCTAATTTCAATACTTCAGATTATCTAACACTAACTCCAAGGTTAATTGTGGAGATCTTCCAGGTCACATGAAATACATTAACTATGCATAAACTGCATAAGCTAAAGGACTATTTTATCACAATGCTATTATTTATGCACATAAGGAAGATCTTACATTCAGATTTTCTTCTCTAATACGATGATGGCAAAATTATTGAATTAAATTGGTAGGTCTAGTAGGTAAGACTGGGTTTTGAAGTTTAGGGATCCATTAGGCTATTATATGAGCCAGATCAGGTTGAAGAAACCAATCTGCCTTGTAAAGGCTAAAGCTGAGAGGGTCCATTCCAACTTCTAATCTTGTTTAGAGAGTAAAATGGGGAAATAAAGTCTGCAGTTAATTATAAAATAAAAATGCATCAAATTTACTGATAATAGGATTTAAAACCAGTTGTTATATGTGTTAAGTTTGCATGAAGAGTCAGACGCGAGGAGTTCCAGCAAAGAGTTTATTAAGTGACTACAGCTCGAATGGACCCATCCTGGCTTGGCTACGGCTGCCTCTTATAGCCTGCAGCCGTAGCTGCCAGCCAATGGGAGTGCAAGGTTTCTTCCCGCACTATTTAAACCAATACCATTTGACATTTTACAAGAACAGTTCAAATAAACCAATAACATTCAAACCTACATACATAACACCCCTCCCCACTAGGTTCAGTCCATACCAAACCCCAACCTATCTAATGTATTCCTTTAAATAGGTGGGGCTCTTACGTGCGTTGAGACCTTCGTGGTTCAGAAGTTTTACGTTCTCACCCAGTGAGAGGGGAAATGTGTCTGCTGACATTTCCTGTTGGGACTTCCTGTGAAAGGAGACCCTGTTAGACTGTTAGAATCTGGTCTCTCCTCCCAACCCATCTCCATTCCAATGTCAGCACCCAAGTCAGGTAGTGATGTGCAATCTTCCACTTGTAAGGATGGATCTTGGCATTGTGACAGGGTTCGGATGGTTCCTGTCGCAATGGCTCATTACACATGGGGTTGATTCCTGTTTGCTGATTTTCCTCCTGTTCCCCCCTTCCCCTAGAAGAGACATTAGGTGAGGGACCCAGAGAGAGACAGGGGCGATGTTCCTGAGGAACCTGGATCTAAGCTGGTCAATGTGCCTGCTCCAGAGGAGGCCATCCTCTGTTTGTACCCTGTAAGAATGAGGGCCAGTGATGTGAGTTATTTCAGCAGGAATCCACAAAGGTTCACCTATAAGGTTCCTAGCATATACAGAATCTCCCACACTAAAAGAACGAACTTTGGAAGTGGAATCCAGTGGTGCTGGGTGCAGGATGAAGGCGGTCAAGGGAAGACCTGAGTTCCTACCCATCAACAACTCTGCTGGGGACAAGATTTGATGGGCTAGGAGTGATGTGTTGAACACTAAGAAGTTTTTCAAGCTTCTCAGTGATATCCCCAGGACCCAGCTGCTGAAGCTTCTCTTTGCAAAGCGCACATGCGTTCAGCCCGCCATTGGTCGAAGGGTGCCCAGGGGCAGTGAGGGCATGTCTGATACCCTGTTGAGCTAGAAAGGATTCAAAATGTTAGATGTGAATTGAGGCCATTGTCAGAAACAAGGACATCTGGTAACCCATGGGTGACAAACAATTTTCTGAGCTGCTTGATGACAGCCTCAGTTGTAGTGGATGTCATGGGAATTACCTCTAGCCATTTGGAATATGCATCTACTATAACTAGAAAAGTGTGCCCTCTTGTAGGGCCTGTAAAATCAATGTGGATTCTAGACCATGGGCCCCTAGGACATTCCCATTCCTGTGTGGGGCGTGAGGTGGAGCAGGCCTGACTACCTGGCAATTGGGACAAGAGGCTACCCAGTTTTCAACCATTTTGTCAATACCTGGCCACCATACATAACTCCTGGCCAAACCTTTCATCCTTACAATCCCAGGATGACCCTCATGTAACATTTCCAAACCTCCCTTTGCAGTTGCAGGAATAACCACCCTGTTACCCCACAAAATACATCCTCTTAATACAGATAATTCAGTTTGCCTGGACTTAAAAGGTTGGGCAAGGTGAGGTAGATCTTGAAGAGGCCAACCTTTCTTAATCCAGCTCATAACAGGTGCCAACACAGCATCTTTGGCAGTCTCTCTGGCAATCTCAGCAGCATGGACTGGAAGCTTAGCAACGGTCTCCAGGAAAAGGTGTGAGTTTCAAGTTCAAAGTCCTCCTTGTGGCAAGGTAGTGGGCAACGACTTAGTGCATCAGCATGTCCAATGTCCTTACCAGGCCTGTGAATCAGTTTGTATGAATAGGCTGCAAGAAATTCAGTCCACCTCAGCATTCTTGGTGACAGGATATTAGGTGTAGGTTTGTCTCCTGCCACAATGCCTAATAAAGGTTTGTGATCTGTAACAATGGTGAATGACCTGCCATACAGATATTCATGAAATTTCTTAACAGCTGCAACGACTGCTAAAGCCTCCTTGTCCAATTGGCTATAATTCCTCTCTGCTTTGGACAAAGTGCGAGAGTAAATGCAATTGGGGCTTCCTTCCACTGGGAAGCCTGTGACTCAACCCCCCACTCCAAAAGGGGATGCATCACAAGTCAGAATAACAGGCAAATTCTCAGAGAATTGAATCAACACAGCATCAGACGTGATTAGTCTCTTAATACTGTTAAATGCTGACTGTTCCTTCCTCCCCCAGATCCAAACAGCTTCTTTATCAAGCAGGCGATGTAAAGGCTCAGCAATAGATGCTTTGTGAGGTAGAAACATGTGGTAAAAGTTAATAAGTCCAAGGAAGGCTTGCAAATCTGTCTTGCATCTAGGTTTAGGGGCTTCCTTGATTGCTTTAACCTTGGCATCTGTAGGGTGGATGCCATGCTTGTCAATCATGTACCCCAGGAACTCAACTCTGTCTGTTTTGAGTGTACATTTGTCTTCCTTGACTTTTAAACCCGCTTTTCTGAATCTGGTAAGGACTCTCTGAGTCTCTCTTGAAGCTGAGTGTCATTTTCAGCAGAGATTAACACATCATCAAAATAAGGCACTACCCTGGCAGTCCTTGCAACATTCTTTCCATAAGGCTTTGAAAATGCCAGGTGCCGCTTACTCCAAATTGTATCTTTTACATTTGAAGGCACCTCTATGAGTCACAATTGTTTGTGCCTCTGCAGTGGCATCATCAACTGTTAATTGTTGATATGCCTGAGCCAAGTCCAGTTTAGCAAATACTGTACCCCTGCCAAGGGAATGGAGCAGATGATGCACAACTGGTACTGGGTATGCGCTCTGCTGCAGCGCATGGTTAAGTGTCCCCTTATAGTCACCACAGATTCTCACTGACCCATCAGCCTTGACTGGTGTGACTATGGGTGTTTCCCATCCGAGTGGTCAGTAGGCTCTAAAACCCCTTGAGCAATGAGCTTATCTAATTGTGCATCAATTTTTTCCTTTAAAGCAAATGGAACCCTCCTGGGCTTTAAATGAATTGGGGGCACCTTGGGTCTAGGCTGAAAGCAATAGGGTCCCCATATACTTGCCCAGTCCTTCGCTGAAGACCTCTGGAAACTCAGACTTCAGGACTCCTCCCATTCAGAGCTGCTCATGTGATTGATGCCAGTCACCTCGATGCCTAGTGGTTTGAACCACTCAAGTCCCAGCAAACTTGGGCATCCTTGTCCACGATGGTCAGGGCAAACGCTTGTGGCCTTTAAACTGCACGTTGAAATCTCTTGCTCCAACTACTGGAATCTTGTTCCTTGGTAGTCTTTGAGAGTCAGTGCTTGCTTCTTGAAGCGATCCGATAATGATTCCAGTCTTCCGCTGCCGGATCGAACGGTGCTGGGGGTGTTCAGCGCAGCCATCTCGCTCTGTTGCTTGTTCTTCGCAGGCTGCCTTCTCTTCAGGAAATCCCATCCTCGTCGCCAGTGTTAAGTTTGCATGAAGAGTCAGACGCAGGAGTTCCAGCAAAGAGTTTATTAAGTGACTACAGCTCTAATGGACCCGTCCTGGCTTGGCTACGGCTGCCTCTTATAGCCTGCAGCTGTAGCTGCCAGCCAATGGGAGTGCAGGGTTTCTTCCTCAAGACTATTTAAACCAATACCATTTGACATTTTACAAGAACATTTCAAATAAACCAATAACATTCAAACCTACATACATAACAATATGCACCTTTCCTTAAGGAAGTGTATTTATGCAATATGCACCTTTCCTTAAGGAAGTGTATTTATGCATAATATAAATTATAATATAGGCAGATTTGTGTGTGCTATGGCTGCAGTGATTGGGCTATGTGAGACTCATAATGTTTCAGAATTTATATAGCAATAGCACTTAGACTTATATGCAGCTTCACAGTACTTTACAGCCCCTTTAAGTGGTTTCAGTGTCAGCATATTTCCCCCAACAATCTGTGCCTTCATTTTACTGACCTTGGAAGGATGGAAGGCTGGCTCAACCTTGAACCTGGTGAGATTTGAACTGCCAAATTGCAGGCAGCCAACAGCAGAAGTAGCCTGCATTAATGCATTCTAACCACAGTGCCCCCACGGATATATACTGTAATATAAATTGTTATTTAAAGTGTCCCAAGTATCTCTGAAAGATATTTGTGTGTGTTCATGTGCATGCACGTGTTTACACACATCCAGGAGAGCCAGTTTAATATAGACAATTTAGTATAAATTGTTCATAGTCCATTGGAGTTGGATGACTAATAAATTTAAAATAATTGTAGTAGTGGTTAAAGGCACCAGACTAGAAACTGGAAGACTGTTGGTTCTATACTACCTTAGGCATAAAGCCAGCTGAATGACTTTGGGCCAGTCATTCTCTCTCAGCCCTAGGAAGGAAGCAATGGCAAACTACTAATGAAAATTTCAGAAAACCATAGGGACATTTCTGTATAGTCATTAAAAGAGAAGATTAACCCAAAGGCACCCCAACCCACAAACAAAAGCCCCAATAACCATGCACAGCACACCTTTTCTAACATACATGGATGCAAGTGTGTACACATTTCTCAAATGTATATGTTTTGTTTCCCAAATCCCCTCAATATAACTCCTTTTTATGCATTTCTTGGACTGAAAATGAGAGGTTTGTCTGCCCCCACCATTGCATTTAAACATGACTTTCTATGAGTCTTTGAGTATGTTTTTGACTCTTCTTACAAATGGGGATAGTTAAACTTTTGTTTTTACTCTAAGCAGCTGCCTAAGTGAACAATCTTCTTCCTTCTGACATTTCTTTGTGAGTTGCATTTCCCTAAATTGAAAGAAAGTGTTCTTGATGAGGCCACACCTGCATCATTTATATAAAAATAGCTAATCAGCAGCTGTCAGTTCCAAAGCTGTGCAGAGAAAACCCAAGTTTATCAAACTTATTGGCCTTCCTGTCTCCTGACAAGAGACAAAAAAGTTACAGCCTTATGTTTTTAACAGCTGTCTGGCTAGGACAGCCAAAATGTTGTCAGGGCATGGCCAATTACTACTTTTCTCCTAGGGCTTCACCTCTTGAATTGTCTCAGAAAACAATCATTAAAGCAGACAGTAAAAAATAATTACATTTGTACTTGATGATTTTTCATGGGACAGTGGGAAAGTCATAAGAGTTTCCCCCCTTCTTCTTTTTTAAATGTCAGGGTATATATACACATACCCTGAGAGATTTGATTTATAATTTAGAAATTGAATAACATTAAACCTTAGAGAAAATGCTACCCATTCTAAACAGCACAGCCTGATGCTCAAATGAGACAAGTATCTGATGACATATCTGGCAACTGAGATCAGAATTAGCTTTTACTATGCTATGCAAAATTTAGATAATGCCATCTTAATATGAAAGTATAGAATCTGAATTTGTACATGAAAGACTTGTGGTGCTGTTTTACTGTTTTATTTTTCTGGATTGATTTGCTTCTCATTCTTTTATAAAACAGTTACTCTTGGATCAAATAGTAATCCATCGATTATTTTTTTCAAATCAGCAAAGAAGTGTGCCAAGAAATCTAAATTATTTACTTCAGCTATAACGGTATAGAAACTTCTTGAAAAATCTATTCAACTTCATGCTTTATCTTTTTTAGCTATTTACTGTCAATGTATGTTTTAGTTGTGAGCCGCCCCGAGTCTTCGGAGATGGGGCGGCATACAAGTCCAATAAATAAATAAATAAATAAATAAATAATAAATAAATAAATAAATAAATATTGTTGAATATTTCTGGGAGGTAAGCAAAAATCCAAACTTAAATACAGAGTGAATATTGCTTATTCCAAATATATTAATGTGTATTTAAGTAGGATAATTTTCAAGTTTAGGTAGAAAAGATTCTATCCAGATTTTTATCTCCCTTCCTATGCCTTCTGAAACTGGTATGAAAGCTAAAGACCCCTCTTGAAATAATCAAAATGCAGGGTATTATTTTATATAATCAATGGCAATTCTATAAGAAATGTCTAAATACACAAGACTTGGATGGCAAAATGCCAAAATGATTAGCCTAGAAAAACTGATTTCCAGGCAAGTTCTAAGTAGCAAATTTATCATGATCTAGTCCTAAATTCCTGCAACTGGTTGCTTTATTAACTACTCTTTTTTAATTTACATATGAAAACTGGAAAAGTTACATGTGCTGTGCAGAAAACCTATGTATGGTGGGTTGGTGGGATTGTACAAACTTTCATTCATTTTAATGTGAACTAATTTGTTTTCAAGAATCCTTTCCAAAGGAATTTAGGTGACAGTGTTCTTATATGTATTTAATACAAAGTAATCAAAGTAACATTTGTGAATTATCTGTCTTTCATGGTATAGTAATCTCTGGTACTTTGTAAGTAATCCTATATATTGTTTTCTCCCTGGCTGTTATTTGGTACCATAATATTTGGAGTTTCCCTGTTCCTAACTCCAAATTATTAAAGGTTTACAACATTTAGAAATGAAAAAATGCACAATTTCTTAATATATAATAACTGACTGTGTCAACCATGTCAAACTGGGAAATATGCTTAGGAAGATGGGAATCCCAGAATGTCTTATTATTCTTATGCAAACTTTATATACAGGTCAGGAAGCTAAAATTCAGATGGTGAAGCAGATGGCTGCAGTTCAGCAAAAGAACGAAACAAAGATGTACATTCTCTGCTTAATTATTTAGTGTATATGTGAAATACAATACATATTGATGTAAGTTGGATTCCAAGAAGATGAGCAAGATTTAAAACAAAAGGGAAAAATGAATATCCTATGTTATGCTGATGGTATTAATCTGATTGTTTAAAATCAAATTACCTGAAAGCTCCAGTAATGAAAATCAAGAGGCACAGTGAAAATATGGGACTAAGATTAAATTTTAAAAAGACCAAACTAATGACAATAAATATAACAATAGCCTTTGAATTGAAAATAAAGATAATGAGAAGCTGGATAGATTCCACCTTTTTGGATCAATGATCAACTGTAAAAGAATCAGCAGTCAAGATATATGCCATAGAATAGCCATTAAACTCTTGGGAAAAGATAATCAGTTTTCCTATGTTTGCAATCTATAATAATCAGAATCTTGCAGGCAATGGCTTTCCCTATACATTCTAGGGAGGCCAAAGTCAACCTTTGAAGAAATCAAAGAAGAAGCAGCAGGATAGAATAAATATTGATAATTTGAATTTCAACAAGACTAGTGTGCATACCATGGATAACCCAATAAAGCTAACACATAAAATTATCCAGAGTTCTTTATTCAGCCAGGCTCAAAGGATCATACTTTTGCATACTTATACAAAAGCTGAGCTCCCTGGAGAGGGAATGGGACAACTCGCCATAGCCAACCTGCCACAGCCAACTTACCACGGTCAACTTGACATGGCCATTTTGCCGTGGCCAACTCACTGCAGGACAATTCAACCTGGCCAACTCACCACAGGAGAAATCGCTGTGGGACAATTCAACAATTGAATTTAATTATTTAAAATAATTTAAAACATTATTTTAATTTTTGTCATTCACATTCATTTTGTCCCTCCTTTGGCATCATTTCTTTAATGATTATGTTCCACTATTTCTTTGATATTATTTAACTCTTGTCCCCCAGCAAGTTGTCCCGCGGTGAGTTGGTTGTGGTAAGTTGGCTGTGGTGAGTTGTCATAGAACCCTCTAGAGAATGATCTAATGCTAGGAAAGGTTGAAGAAAAAAGAAGAAAGCAACCAGCAGGAGACCATTGCAGCAGCAGCAGACACACTGTTGGAAGACCTGCAGGACCAGGATGGAAAAATATGTTGGAGAAAATTTATCTATGTGGTCACTAAGATGTGATACCAACTTAATGTCAGATAATTATTCAATAGAAATAAATTTGCTTTTCATTATAGAAAGACGGAAAAAAGTGACACTGTGACACAGTGGAAATCACACCACCATATAATTTTACTGCACGAAGGGGCTTTTTAATTTTTGTAAATGTAAGGGTTTTAAAGGGTCTCTTTTAAATTTTATAATTACTATGTATTTAAAGGGGTTAGGGAGAGGGGTGGGATGTAGACTTGGGCAGAAACTTGGGGGGGTTCTGCCGAGTCATACCCCAGTTCCATCCAGGTCAGGGATGGATCGCGGCATGGGGGTGGGGGAGGGGGACCCTGGGGCCTTGGGGGCCAGGGTTGGGGTTATGATCCCCACAGTGATTGGATATGGTGGGGACAAAGAAACAGGGGGCTGTATCATCAATTGGGAGTGCCCCGCTACCTTCAAGCTGTGGTGGGCTCCGACCCCCATGTTTCCACCTGCTCCTTGGGGATTCAGGAGGTCAGGCCCCTGGGCTCAGGTTGGTCTATGTGAATGCCAGGTCCATGGTAAATAAAGCTCCCCTTCTCAGTGATTTGATTGAAGAGGAGGGCGCGGACCTGGCCTGCATTACAGAAATCTGGTTGGGTCCAGAGGGAGGAGTCCCTCTGGGTGAGTTATGCCCACCAGGTTTCTGGGTGCTCCACCAACCTAGAGCCCATGGTAGGGGCAGGGGGTGGCAGTTGTTATCAGGGAGACCCTATGCCTGAGGGAGATCACTGTCCCGCAGATAGGCGGATGTGAGTTTCTCCTCATGTGGTGGGGCCTGGGTGGTCAGTTGGGTCTGTTGCTTGTGTACCTATCTCCCAGCTGCATGGCAACGGCCCTGCCCGAACTGCTCGACCTCCTCTCGGGAGTGGCGGTGGAGTTCCCCAGGCTTCTGGTTTTGAGGGACTTTAACCTGCCCTCTCTGGGGGAAGGGTCAGGTTTAGGATGGGAGTTCATGGCCTCCATGATGGCCATGGATCTGACCCAGATAATTCAGGGTCCAACTCATGGGGGGACACACACACTGGACCTGGTTTTTATCTCGAGACAGTGGTGTAATGATCTGGGGGGGATCGCTAACTATCCAGCCCCTGTTATGGACAGATCATTATCTCCTTTGGCTGGTCTGCCACCCCTCATTGCTGAGAGGCAGAACCAACAAGGTGGTTCCACCCCAGGCACCTAATGGACCCTGAGAGGTTCCAGATGGCACTTGAGCCATTACCTACCTCCCCTATCCACAACTCGGCTGAGGCCCTAGTGGATGCCTGTCAACAGGCTGCCTCTGGGGCACTCGACCGGGTTGTCCCCTTGTAGCCACTAACCTGACGCAGATCCCGGTTAGCTCCTTGGTTCTCCACGGAGCTCCGGGAGATGAAGCATCGGAGGTGGGGCCTAGAGAGCAGTTGGAGGTCCATCCGATCCAAATGTGACCGATCCCAGTTAAGATCCTTTTCGAGGACTTACCTGGCAGTGATGGGAGTGGCGAGGAAGGCTTACTTCTCCGCTCTCATTGCATCCGCAGATAATCACCCAGCCACCCTGTTTAGGGTCACGCACTCCCTCCTTGATCAGGGGGTGAGGGGGGACCCTTTGCAGGGGTGGGCCAAGGAGTTTAGTCAGCATCTGCTGGATAAGATCGCTCAGATCCGGGCTGGTTTGGACACCAATTGGCTAGAGTCGGACATGGAGGCGACGTTGAATCTTGTTGAGCTTATCTGGGATGAGTTTGACCCTGTGACCTTAGATGCAGTGGACAGGATTATGCGGAGGCTGAGTGTCACTATGTGTTTATTGGACCTGTGCCCTCCTGGCTGGTTTATGCTGCCCGGGAGGGTACATGTGGCTGGCTCCAGGCAGTTATCAATGCTTCATTGTGGGAGGGGTCTTTCCCTGCCACCTTGAAGGAGGCGATGGTGAGACCCCTCCTTAAGAAGCCTGTCTTGGACCCAGCCAATTTGAACAACTTTCATCCTTTCATTTGGACCCAGCCAATTTGAACAACTTTGACTTTGTGGTGAAGGTTGTTGAGAGCATGGTGGCCCAGCAGCATCCGGCTTTCCTGGAGGAAGCTGATTACCTAGATCCATATCAATCAGGCTTCAGGCCTGGCTACAGCACGGAGACAGCATTGGTCGCTGATTGATGATCTCTGGAGGGCTCAGGATAGAGGATGTTCCTCTATCCTGGTCCTATTAGATCTCTCGGCAGCTTTTGATACCATCAACCATGGTATCTTATTGTGGCGCCTTTGGGGACTGGGGGTGGGAGGCACCATTTTACAGTGGTTCTCTTCCTACCTCTCAGGGCATATGCAAACGGTGTTGGCAGGGGGGCAGAGATTGACCCCGAGGCCCCTCACTTGTGGGGTGCCTCAGGGGTCAGTTCTTTCTCCCCTCCTGTTCAACATCTATATGAAGCTGCTGGGTGAGATCATCCGTGGTTTCAGGGTGAGCTATCATCAGTATGCTGATGATACCCAGCTTTTCATCTCCACCCCTGACCACCTCAGTGATGCCCTCTCCTTGATGTCCTGTTGCCTGGAGGTGGTATGGATCTGGATGGGAAGGAACAGGCTCCAGCTCAACCCAGCCAAGACTGAGTGGCTGTGCATACTGGCATCTCGGGTTGTCCAGGAAGTTCCATCTTTAGTCATGGGGGGAGAGGTGTTACCCCCCGTGGATAGGGTGCACAACTTGGGTGTCCTCCTGGATGCACAGCTTAGTATGGAGGAGCAGGTGGGAGCTGTCGCCAGGGGGGCATTTGCCCAGGTTCACCTGGTGCACCAGTTGTGCCCCTATCTGGACCGAGATGCCCTACGCACGGTTACCCATGCACTTGTCGCTTCCCGTCTCGACTACTGCAATGCTCTCTATATGGGTCTGTTCTTGCGGACTATACGGAGGCTTCAACTGGTACAAAATGCAGCTGCACAGGTTGTGATGGGAATGTCCCGATGCTCCCATATTACACCACTCCTGCGCGAGCTGCATTGGTTGCCGGTTGCCCTCCGTGTAAGATTCAAGGTGCTGGTGTTGACCTATAAAGTCCTGCATGGCTTGGGTCTGGGGTACTTGCAGAAGCGTCTTCTGCCACCATTGAGCTCCAGTCACCCAGTGCGCTCCCACTGGCGGGGCCTCCTTGGGGTGCCATCAGCAGACAATGTCAGTGGGCGACCCCCAGGGGTAGGGCCTTCTCTGTGGGAGCGCCCACCCTGTGGAACCAGCTGCCCCTGGGGTTGCGGTTGGCCCCTGACCTGCGTTCCTTCCGCCGTGAACTAAAGACCTGGCTGTTTTTGCAGGCCGGCCTGGCTTGAGGGGGATTGGGTTTTTTAATTGGGTACTTTTAACATGGGATTTTATCATTTATTTGGATTGGGTTTAATACTTTCTTAATATTTGTACGTTATATTTTTTATGTGAGCCGCCATGAGTCCTTCGGGAGATGGGGCAGCATATAAATCCAAAGAAATGAAATGAACGAATAAATGTTCTTATGATGTCCTTTAATTTGCGGTGAATGTCTTCTCACAAAGCTTCCCCTAACATCCCCCCATTTGCTGAATCCATATATTTTCCTAAAGCTTTAAATATTGGAAAATGTTCCCAAGGTTTTTAATCCTCTTTTCTGCTGTTACACAAATCGGAACAATTTCTTTTTCTCCTTCTCTTGATTTGCTCTCTTGTTCTCTCTTTTTCATATTGGCAGCAGGAGCCATTTGGGAATCAGCTGGGAAAGGGTTAATAATACCCACAATGTTTTGCATTCCAATTATATTGGGTTATGTCTAAACAACACCAAAGGTGAATTAACTGAATCAATTCTCCCCAAATTAGTGTACTCTGTTGACCTCTTTTAAAGCACAGAATTTTAAAAGTTTTAAAAGATAAGCAAATGCCTACAATTTTAGCATTTCTGAAAGTTTTAATCTCCCATTCGGCTGAACACTATTCTTGGTTGACCAGCAGGCCATGCCAATAAATAGGTTGATTATGTGCCATCAGCATAAACTTTTAGTGACCATGTAGATAAATCTTCTCTAGGATATTCGGTGGCCCACTAGCTCTTCTGGTCTCCCATTGCTGTAATTAAATCTGTCCACCTTGCTTCTGGCCATGCTCTACTTCTCTGCCCTTTTATCCATCCTAGCATTATGAATTTCTCAAGAGATTGAAATAAATATTTATTACAAACCAACATAGTTAGGTTCACATGACTTGTTAAACCAAAACAGGAAGCACATTATGGTTTAATGCAATGTTTGGATAGAGACTCAGTTTATGCTCTGCTTTGATAGTATAAAACCATATAATGTTGTCCTCTATAAATAAAGAAAATGCAATATTAATGAAAACATATTCTAAATGAAATTAAGAAGAAGAGCGGTGCCTGCTTCATTTTGCCTCCCCATTTCATAAGGTGCTTTATATTGTACAATTATACCATAATATATACCCTTAATAATAACAAGAAGAATACTAATGTCTTTTCTTTTACATCGTATCCATGTGCCAATGATATTTTAAGAGCTTCCAGAGTAGAAGAATAAACACATTTTAAAAGGCCAATTTAATCTTGTAAGATTAAAATTGGAGAGACAATTAAAACTAATTCCAGACACAAATATAATCAGTAGTATGCTTGTAATAATGCTCATGGAATTAAGATATCAAATCAACTTATCTAAACTGATTTAAATTGTGGATGCCCTTAAGTGACTTTAAAAGGTCCTTTAAACTGACTTAAAAGTTTAAAAGTCAAGATAGATATAGATACATGCGTTTATATATGAGAAAGAGATAAGAACTGTGCCAATTGCAAGTGCATACATGTATATGGGATCTACCAGTATATAACATTTTTTTTTATTTCTTGGGTTTTCTGAGTAGAATTTAAATTTTATGAACATACAACATAAAGCATGTTTTGAGGAAGACATATGAACATGAGCAAATACATATAATAGTTTCTGTTTGGGGTGCTTTGCACTTTGTGGATTTCATATTTATTATGTGACACTAACTAGGGGTGGGAGGGGAACCTCTTAATTCAAATACTACAAGCATATTCCCTCAAAGATGCTCTTGTTTTCCTTATGCTCCAGGTACCTGAACAGCAGTTCTGAAAAGTTTCAATTAACATGCTGTTGTCAAATATAAAATTGGTTGACTAAATCCACCGTATTGAAGAGCTTAAACAAAAAATAGTAATTAGGCTGCATTGTACCCAAAGTGAAGAAATGTTCAAATTTGCAATCAGCTTGGCTCTTTATATAGCCAAGACTTGGCCCTTTTCCTATTCTACTTGCTACTTCTGTTTGAAAAAAAAATAAAGTTAACTAAATGAAAATCTAGTAGAAGTGGAATGAATAGTTGTATACCCAGAAATCACTTGGCTGGGGAAAAGTCTGAGTTAGAGATATAAAAGACTCAAATTTAAGGTTTTGCTACCAGTGAAAACAGGGCAAGGTGGAAATCATCTTCCTTCTTTCTTCCTTCTTCCTGTTTCTTCCTCCTTCCTATGAGTCTGGAATTTTACTATATTTCATGAATTTATTGTGCACCTGTGAAAGCTTGTATTCCAAATCTGAATTTGTATTGTATGGGGTCCTATAGTACATATTTTATAACCCTAACGTGATTCAAAGATGCTTAATGCAGAAACTGCATATAATTCCTAAAGACAGGAATCAGGAAAATGTCAACACAGGTGCCATCTGTACTGTATGTAAAGTAGAAAGCAAAGTTTCTATTGCACCTTTTGAAAGGTGGGAGGAAAAGGCACAAACACTAGACTTCAGAGAGCATAAGAAGTGGCCGCAGCTTAATTTTCCAGGGGGAAATCAACTTGTTTCACATGGCTTTATATGCTTTACTAGGTGTTAAATGCTGAATGGATTTAGGACAGACATGGTAACTTGTGGGAAGTTTTTATATCAAAATATATGTCATTCCTTATACTGTCTCCATCTTCCCATAAACATTAACAGAATCCATATTAGACTGAGTATTAACATCTCCATTAGATTGACAGTCAAACTGAAACTAATTTAATCAAGTAAAAATAGAAAATGTGGGAAAATCTTTTACTCAAGCTTTCTCAAACCCCCAAACAAATTAGCCAGACTTAATCCATGCATTAAAGAAGATCTGCAAACACAAAATAGAGTTAGTTAAAATTGTCTCCCAGTGGAACTGCAAGTTCACCTGAATAAATATCATAGATGAACGTATACCTACACACGCCTACATCCCTCAAGTGTCACCCTGTAATCAGCATGTACATACTTTTAGCATAGTTCATAAAATACTCATCTGCTATATCCTCCTGATTAACAATTCCTTGTTCTCAATTTTTTTCTTCCATGAAAGCAATTGCTAATCAAGTCTTAGAGAACATATATACTTTTATGTGATTATGTGCATTTGTATGTATATATGTATACCTAGAAAGAATCTTCCCACATGGTCATTAAAAGTCAACACTGACTTGATATAGACATATATTACTATGCAGAAACACACACAAAATCATTATTAGCAGTCTGAATCAATGTACCTGAGGGTGAAGGCTACTTCACTTAAAGTTATGGATCATAATCTATCATGCTGGTACACATATGTGAATGAACTTCCCAAACTAGCACTGAGAGAGAGTAACCAGCCCAATGTCACTTAACCAGCTTCTGTATCTAAGAGAGTATTATATTATAACATAAACCTCCCCATGCCTATTCCACCACTTTAGCTACACTGTTGCTCTGCCTATATTCCTCCCTCACTATATAGACAAACACATACAAACACACTTATAATCTATCAAATACTCTGTACCAGTGATTATAGTCCATAATTATATAGTCCATAATTGATGAGACTTTGCAATGAATTCATTACTTTGTTTGGGACTTTTATCTTTTTCTATGGTTTCCATTTTTCTTAAGTTTAAGGATTGTTTTATTTAGCTCCCTGTGTGTGTGTGTGTGTGTGCATGTCAATACTCTGTATTTTGTGTTAACATATTTTGAATATTTAAAAAAGAAATATCTTGAAAATAAAACATACCCAAAACACCTTAATGAGGCCACTGCTATTTGGTGGCAAACCAGATAAAAGGCTATAGAGTCAGGAGACGAATCAGCAGAAAAGGCAGCAAATGTTATTCCAGTTTAGTTTTCTGCTGATCCAAGATACCTGGTGATACTTAACTGAAGTGTGGTAAGAGGCCCCAGAATTTCATCAAAATACTTTACTAGCCATGCTGTGTGTCAAATGTCTGGGAAGATAAGTCAGTTGACACTTAAACAAGAAATGGGGAAAGGGAGTAGTCCATGCAGTAAGCATGTGTGAAGTGTTGAAAGAAATGCAAAGAAGGAAAGTCATAATATGGTGTTTCAGTCCTATTTTGCTGATCAAACATTCTCTTCTTCCACATCTGCTATAACAAATAGGGATTCCATTTAGTCCCACAGCAGGAGGGAAGTGTGAACTTACAAAGGAATCAATGGAGCCTTAACTAAAGGTTGACTCCTTGCCTTGGAACAGAGTGTAAAAGTTTCTCCTTTTGCCTTTGATGCAAATCACTATGCTATAAAAAGAAATGGGATTTTTCTACTTTTACTACTGCTAAACCCAACAGAGCTATTTGCTAAATTTACAAAAGACTAATTTTTCTATCAACATTGTATATAACCTCCCACTTGAGATTTTAGGAATTAATGCACTTGTCTACATGAAAAACAGACCTTGCTTGATTTTACTGGCAGGGGTATATTTACAGTATTAAGTAGTAAAAGTATCATACCATATGCATATTTACACAGAAGTAAGTCCTTTGTGTTCAGTGGAATTTCTTCTTCAGTTGATCCATAAAGATTATAGCTTCAGGGAAAATGAACCATCATGAAGTTCAACAGCAAGAGAAAACTGGCAATAAAAAGACAAAAAACAAAAATGAGGCTCTTAATCGCCATCGCCCTTTGAATTATTTTGAAAGAATTGTGTTTCTTCCCACCTTTACCCATGTAAGAAGTTATTGGGGATATTAAAACTCTAAAAATATACAGAAATAAAATGAATATCTTAAAAAAAAAGAAGGAAGAGAAGGAAATGATGATTTTATTCTTTCTTGGATGGGGAAGAAAGCAGAGCAAGAAAAGATTTCTTTCAAACAGATTCTTATTGTAGACTACATAACATTTTCCAGACAATAGTGAGTGTGAGGGGAGAGAAGGAGGACATTTCAAGAAATAATGAATGGTGTCAGCTTGACCATCTGACATCTCTTTTACCATATAAAGCTGTAATCTGCATTGAATGATCTTTAGCATTATTCTGCTAGTTTGTGAAATTGTACAATAGTTTGTATGCTCTATTGAGTTTCATTTTTTTAGAATTGGATGCAGATTTATCTCTTCAAATCTGTTGTCCACTGTATCATTCTCCTTGGTTAGCCTTACTGATTCTTCTCCTGCTGCTTCCCATAATTCTATGGGTATTCCATCAGTTCCTGTAATCCTCCAACTTGATAATCACCAGTGTCTTCATCTGACCATCTTCTAGAACTAGAGTTTCTTGTAAATAGAGACTATCGTTTAAGACAGGGATCGCCAACCTTTTGGGCCTCAATTTTAAATCCCAGGGACCACTAACTGGTTCTGTGGGTGTGGCCTAATTTGTGGGTGTGGCTTGGTGGTCATGTGACTGGCTGGGCATGGCTTGTATGTAAATATTATATTTATATAAATATTGACTTTTTTATTTAAAAAAAGAGCAACTTTTACCCAAAATCAGGCAAAGCAGGCAGGCAGATTGAGTTGCTTACAGAATCACAGATTCATTCAGAGATCTATCTGCCATTGGCTAGCTCAATCTGTCACATAAAATTTGCTTGCAAGCAAACTCATAAAATTTGCTAGCAAGCAAACTCACAAAATTAACTCACAACACACCATGTATGTAAATATTGATTTTTTTGTTTAAAAAAAAGAGCAACGTTTACCCAAAATCAGGCAAAGCAGGCAGGCAGATTGAGTTGCTCACAGAATCATTCAGTGATCTATCTATCTGCCATTGGCTAGCTCAGTCTCTCAAATTTGCTTGCCGTGAGTCTGCACTGAATAATAGAACCTTCAGTCCTAAGGGAGGTTCGGCTGTGCTTAAAAGCAGAGCCGAAGATCTAAAGACTAGCTAGAAAGCAAGAAATCCAACCATTTCCTACTTCCTAGCTAATCTAAATCTCCTGGCACAGCAGAACAGATGATGGTTAGAAAAAGGAAAAATAGCAATTTAGCAGGCAAGTTTGCTGGGTAAGGAGTGAGTGGGCAGGGAGGGTTCCCATGGGCCATGTGGGCTGTGCAGCCTTGTGTTTCTGCGCAGCCTGGATTAATTGCTTGGGGGGTGCTCTGGGGGTGAGATTTCTCTGCAGCCTACCAAAATTTTCTCATGGCCCATCGGTTGGCGACCGCTGATTTAAGATATCTTGGACATTCACATCTTTACTTTATAGTGTTTCATTACATGCCATCCATCTGTGCTTGATCTCCTTAATTACTATCTGCCTACTCACATCTTTTAGCATAACAATTTGAAATTGGGATCTCCTTCTGAGTGCAGATAATTTTTGAAAGACTTTCCTTGTTTTTCTTTTTCTATTTCCATCTTCAATGTTTTGTTGTAATATTGCTCCTTTTCTCTTATAGTAGCTAATTTCTTTGCTTTCTTCTCTATTTGACTATTTCCATGGTTTATTCTGATATCCAGTTTGCTTTCTTCTTTTTTTCATTCTTGGCAGTCCGCTTTTCTCATTCATTTTTAATTACTTCTTTGTTCATCCTATGATTACATTATCAATAAGACTCAAAATTACAAAGTGATTTCTGATGTTCTCTTTGAATAATGTTCAAGATTATATCATGGAAACTGATTTTTCTTTTTTAGTTTAACTTGGAACTTGTACATGAACAGTCTGTAGAGATTCTCAGTCATCTAAGTCATGGTTTTATTTCATTTCATTTATTTTATTTATTTATTTGTCAAAAGCTTACAATATAACAGAAACAAGAATAAACATAAGTTTAAATACAAGAAATAGGAACTAATAATTGGGGACAATAGGACAGTAGGCACGAAGGTGCTTTTTTCCTGGAGGCAACTGGATTTTTTTGTTTTTTTTCTTTGAAAATGTTTTTCATCTCATTCAAGAAGCTTCTTAAGCTCTGATAGATAGTGGGGATGGAAGCATTTATATTATTTGCAGATAGCTGGTAATTTGTATCCTTTTAGAGGGTTGTTGAAGCAAAAAGTCCAGTTGCCTCCTGAAAAAGCAACATGACCTGGATGACTGAAAATCTCTAGAGACTTTTAGCTATACAATTTGGGATAAATACCCTTTGAATGGTGTGGGAGTAGGAATGGATTTCCAGAGGAACATAGATAAACCTCCAAGTGCTTCAAAGACCCTCTAAAAGGATGCAAATGACCAGCAAATGTCTGCAAATAATATAAATCCTTCCATTCCCCACTATCCTGTCAGAGCTGAAGAAGCCTCTTGGATGAGAAGTGAAATGTCTTCAAAGAAAAAACAAGAAAGTGCAGTTGCCTCCTGAAAAAGCATCTTTGGGCTGCACATGAAGAGTTTATGATCTGTTTCACAGTCACTACGTGACCATGGTTTTGATGCTATAATTCACCTTCACTACTTCCTTTTAGTAATAAACTAAACAATTTTATTTTTATATACTTTATCTGGTGATGTCCATGTATGGAGGTGCCATTTGACTGCTTGGAGACAGTGTTACCTATGAAGAAATCATTGGAGTAGCAGAAAATGATAAGTCAGTCTCCTGCTTCATTTCAGTTTTTAAACCATACAATCCAACAATATTTTCCTCTTTCATGTTTCTATCTTTCGTATCCCAGTCTCCAATAATAAGCATCACATCTTGTTTTCATGTCCTGTTGATTTCATATTGAACTCGATCATCAAATTCCCCAATTCTTCTTCTTCTGCATTGGTGTTTGGAGCATAAATATGAACAATTATCACATTAAAAAGTTGTCCACCAATGTAATCAATGTTATTTGGTCATTGACTGCATTGTAGTTAAATATTGTTCTTGCTATACACTTTCTAACTATAAAAACAACATGGTTTCCTTTTTGTTTTTGATATCTCAAGTAATAAACAGTGTGGTACTCTGTCCGAAAGGGTCCAGCCCCATCCATTGCAATTTGCTGAGCCTAAGATGTTAATTTGTAGTTGAGAACCATGAACACTGAGCTTTCCCATGTTCATGATTCTTATGTTCCATGTTCCTTCTGTAATTCTGTCTCTGCAGCTTTGGATTTTCTTTTCCTTCATGACAGCATCAGCAGCTAGATGTCCCCAAGACTCTAATTACCATCAGTACTCTGAAAGTTCTCCAGCTCTTCCTTAAACAGGTTGGCTTAAGTATCATTCAACCTAAGGGGCCCATCACCTGGCACTATATGGTCAACCATTTTATGTTCTCCATTCAAGTTGGTAAAAATACACAAGTGGTTTACCATTGCCTTTTCCCATACAATATGTTTATGAAAGAGATCATCAGCTTCCAGCATCTTCCTATATTATTGTTACCCAATATTGGTGCCTGGTTGCTTTACTGGGCAGCTGGGATGATTTTCATACTATGGCTAACTTTGTTAGGATTATATACTCTTGGCATACACTCCCAATGTTGTTTACTCATCCATCCCAGGAACATCCTATGAAGACCACAATAAGGCAGCACAGCAGGCTGTTGCCACACATTTTCCCCATCAGTTCCACAATGTATTCTTATCTTATTCAATTGAGTTAGGCTTAATAGGACTGGAAGCCTATATTTATTTGATGTCAGTTGATTATATATAGAGCATTGAGTTGAAGTTTAATTAGCATATAAGTGATAAGCCCAATTAACTTCTAATGATTTAGAAATTACATCAGCTATAGAGTCGTGATTGTGTGCTTATACAAAGGGCATAGGAAAATTTCATTGTTTATTAAGCAGATTGTATGAATGGCCAATGGTATTTCTTTAATTTATATGGGACTTAATCAGATTTCTGTTAGATGAGGAAGAAATCTCTTAGATTAGCTTTTATTAACCATGCTAAATGGTGACAGTCAACAGCTTTTATATTGTAGTTAAATATGATTGGAGGATATGAGCCAGTCAGAGAGAGTCTATAAGTTAATGCATCCACGTATCTATGTATTTAGTATAATCTTGATTATACAAAAATATCTCCAATGAGTTAGAATTAATGTGATTACATTTTCACTGTATCTAATATTGATTCAAAGACTGTGAGATTGGTTTTTGAAATCCTTTCCTGCTGTTAAATAGATATGTAGCTTGCATTTTGATTTCCAAATTATTCATTTTGCAGCAATTTGAAATAGCTTTTAAATAATCTATCATAGGTTTCAGAATATGATTGTATTCCTATTGGTGAAATGATCATGTTGATTTTATTTGTTGATTTATTTATTTGCCGGTCTTCAACAAACAACTTTGTGAGCAATGGTCCTTCAGATAGTTGCAAAACATTGCAAAACTGATTACTTTTTTTCTGAAGAGGAACTTTCCTGTCTTACAGAACAGTGCTAAATGGGATTGATGAAAACTAGCCAGGTCCTGTTTGCTTAAGTTTTGCCCTCCTGAGGCACCTAAAAATTAAGCAGAGCCTAGACATAAAGTGTCCTTCATCATTTTTGTTACATTAGAGACCTAGATGGAGACCTGGAAAAACATCTTCAGGCTTTGGTAGACTATGGGATTGTTGGCAACTCTTTCATCCTCTATCATATGGAAATAAATTTTCAAGTTGTCAATACCTGCCAAGATTTCAGTAGGGTCATATTGTAATTCTCAAGCTGGATCCAAAGAGAAATTACATTGCCCAAAGAGAAATTACATTTCAAGTTCCCAATTTCATTTCAGACAGGGGCAGAAGGTAAGATAAATGTCCAATGATAAACTTTAAAGTGAGGAAGTTTCTTAACAGGTAGTTGTAATTTGCACAGTAAAACTCTAATAGCAAATGCTTATCAAAAGGTATTTATTCAGTATCTTGTAAAGTTATTTACAACAATGTGATGGAATGAATATGGGGAAGTCTCCAGCCAGAGTTATATTCTTCATCACATATATCTTACTTTAGCTATTCAAGGGAGTTTTAACTAGTTCTATGTTAGCTTTTATTTACATTTAAAAGGAGATTAGTTCAAATTTACCAGTAGAAATAGCTCCCTAAAATTGTGATGCCAAGGGAAAAGAGAGCCAGAAAACAACTTAAAACTCTAATTCTTATAATTTCCTAAGCTGTTATTATAACCCAGTAGCAACAAATCATCATCTTGTGGACCAAAACACCATACAAGTGACCCACTATTTACTCCATCCTGAGGCCTGGAATAAAAGCCAGGTTTGGAAGCCTCATTTAAATAAGATCAGGGTTGGAAGTATGCAAATCTTTGGGTGAATGTTGTTCCAGAGGAATTACACTGTAAGAGGGAAGACTGGATCCTATTAAATTACATTGTCAGAAATTACTGGAGATAAATGATCCCCAAATAAGCAGAACATATTCCATGAAGGGCTTTATAAGTGATAACCAGGACCTTCAAGTATATCCAGAAGTCTACTGATAACCCATATAACTGATACAGCCAGTTATGTAAAAATTAATATGGGTATACCATGGCATACCAATAAATATTCTTGTTGCTGTACTCTAGACCAGCCAAATAGTCTTCAAAAGCAGCCCTATGTAGATTACAGAAACAGAACTGTGCAGAAATGACTTAATGTTCATAGGAATACTTGAAGATTTTGGAAGATAAAACTTAGGGGAATGAAAAAATTATTGAAAGAGTATCTTTAGATGAAGATGAATCTTTAGAAATTCAAGAAATTTACAAAATAAAATTATGGACAGCATGAAGAAAACAATGGACATCATTGAAAGAAAAGAGATGTGACATTTTTGACATCTAATCATCAAAAAAACCTACCCAGATCGTGCTTGAAAATCAATGAAAGATAAATCAGAAAAGGTGTGTTTCTCTATTTTATTGGGAAATATTTATGGATGGCAACACAATTTTGTATCTTATATAGAGAAAGCCAGTAGAACGTTAGAGTCATTAACAGTAACAGACAAGAATAGATAGAAGATAAAAATTGGATCTTTCTTTTTCCTTGTTTTTTCCGATTGATCATGTTTTAAAATAAATATTACAGTAAAACAAAAATAAAAATAACCCTGAAAAAAGATGAAGTCTTATTAAAATAATCCTGTGTTTTAGGAATTGAATAAACCATATCAATCTACAATAAAATACCTGCAGAAACCCAAAAGAAATGAAAACGCACTTCAAGAAATGTCATGAGAACTTAATAAATAGTTTCTTAGCATCTAAAAACAATTACAGTATACCTACTGGGTCTTGTCTATTTTCAATTCAGGCAAGAACATTACTTAAAAATCTGATATTGCCAGAAGTTTGATGATCCTATGTAAATCCATTCTGGGCTTCTTGCATCTCATTCAATAAGGTGTTCCATAATGTGAAGCAGTTACCAACCATGTACAGTCAGGATAAGTTGAATTGGGCAAGATAAGCAGTTCTGTAGCTACACTGATCCCAATCATATAGGGCAGAAATGATATTCAGCAGGTTCTGACCAGTTCTGGAGAACCGGTAGCGGAAATTTTGAGTAGTTCGGAGAACCGGTAGCAGAAATTTTGAGTAGTTTGGAATACCACCTCTGACTGGTCCCGGCCCCATCTATTCTCTGCCTCCCAAGTCCCAGCTGATTGGCTGGGTCTTCTTTGATTGCCCTGCATAGGAGAACGGAGCTGGAAAACAGGTTAGTGGGGTGGGGAGGAATAGGATTTTGCAGTAACCTACCACTGGAGTGGGGTGGGAATGGAGATTTTAAGTTTCCTTCCCCTGCTGCGCCCACCAAGCCGCACCCACAGAACCGGTAGTAAAAAATTTTTTGAATCCCACCACTGATATAGGGCCTTATAGATTAAAATCCATACTTTCAATTACACACAAGATCCTTCGTTATCCAGTGCAGTAAGCAGCGTGCTTGTATCTTTCTACTAAATTGATTCTCCCCTGTCAGTAGCCTCACTGCTGAATTGTTCACCAGCTGAACCTTCTAAGTCATTTTTAGGAAGCCTCATGTAAAATACATTACAGTAGTTTACCTATGAGATAATAAAGCCATAAGTATGTCCTTATGATATGAAGACATAAATCCTTACAGAATGAACATGACCCTGTTGGATGTCATGAGGCCATCTACGTAAGCTGAGTGAATGCTCCCCTGACCAGAGGCTCCATTTATAGCTGTAGACTTTAGCAAATATAAGGTTCCACAGCCAGCTTTAGAACTACAATCAAGCTAGCTCAATCACTTTGGAACATCAGTTCCATCTGGCAGGAATTTAATTTCTTAAGCAATTTTATTGCTTAACTCGTTGAAATCCAGATGTCTACAACTTACTAGATTTAGCTCCTTTTCCCAGAATGTTGCCTTGCCTATGGTAATAAAAATGCTCTTTTAGAAGCCTAAAAATGAATTTAGCAGAAGCCAAAGATATATAAAATAGATGGAATGCATTCCTGGTAACTATTTTCCCCTCTAAAAATGTAATTTTAGGCAATCTAGTTTTTTAATACAAAGTGTGTGCAATAATGCAGCCTTCAGTAAATATTTCAGCAATAGTGTATTTCAAACACGATAATATAAACAAGGGCATTTGAACAGTGCATGCAATATTCCATCAGGATAATGTTTCACAGGAATATACTTTAAAATTATAATATCTAAAACATTTTAAAAAAAATGATAGATACAAAGAATGAGAAATCAAGAAATAATCTGGACAAAAGCCATTCTTATTTTTGGAGGAAAGACATATAGTTATTTTGGGTAGGATTAATAGAATTTATATTCAGATATATTATCTAGCAAAATATTTTAAATCCAAGTATGTTATTCAGGTGACATGATATTAGGATAAAAATAGTTTATTTTTAATTATATGGTCCATTATCTTTGTATACAAATGCAGAAAACAGTTATGTATGTAATTATGTTCAGTGGCAGGATTATATCAATTTAGGAGTGTTAACTGTACATGATCCAATCTGCCAATAAATGTTATTTCTTAATATTTGTTGGCAGATTGGATCATACACATTTCTTCTTCAACAATCATTTATTTAAAAAATCTACTGATTAAAATAGCAATATATCTTTCATGAATGCAAATATTAAATTCAGAGCCAAAAAATGAACAGACAGAACACAATAGCAACATTTTAGAAAAAGCCTCTTATTTTAAGTTTTTTTAAAAAATGTTTTTCTGCTTCCATGTGTTTATCAGATGATAAAAGATGATTTTTGAGTACCATTTGATCCTTTCAGCCTAAACTTGGCTGTAAAGCTGATGGAAATATAGAAGATTCTTCTTTTGAGTACTGTTTGTCATATTATTATTTTCCTCAGTTGGATTTGCTTAGTAAAGAATAAACATTATATCAGACTTAATTCCCCATTCATTTACAGCGGCAGAATGGCCCATGTTTAAAATTTCATTCCTAATTTAGTGCACATCGCAAGCTAAAGATAATGGTTAAAGGTGTAACCCTGGCTTCTTTGAAGAATTTCTGCATTTTAATTCCACAGAATGTTTGCGTAGCTACCAGTATTCGTGAATATGACATGCCTGAGCCCCATAATGAAACTTTAGTTTTAGAATCACAAATATGTCCTGTTACATAATAACTCCATATGCAAATACCA
Organism: Naja naja; assembly: GCA_009733165.1. Lineage (NCBI taxonomy): Eukaryota > Metazoa > Chordata > Lepidosauria > Squamata > Elapidae > Naja > Naja naja. The sequence continues at coordinate 92,915,522 of CM019149.1, read as the reverse complement.
GGCTATTCTCTTTCATGTATTTTCAAACAATTGGGCAAAAATTCAATTTAAAGTAGCAATAGAAGTAGCAATGGCACTTATACTTATATACAGTACTTCTTCAAGCAGTTTACAAAGTCAGCATATTCCAACAATCTGGGTCCTCATTTTACTGACCTTGGGAGGACGGAAAGCTGAGTCACTTTGAGCCAGTCAGGATTGAACTCCTGGCTGTGAGTAGACCAAGGCTTTCTGAGACAGTAACAATCACACACTGTTCCCAAAAACCTTTTTTTTTTAAATTTCAGTGTCTGTGAATTATGTGCATTCACAGCCTGTAATAAGTCTCAAACAATTTATGAATAGTTCTACAGAAATCTGCCATAGTCTTTAGGATAAGGCTGATAAGCACCCACTTTATATCCCTTGAAATGCTGCCAATGACTAAATTGCCAATTAGCTGTACAAGGGCAAATGGAGAACAAAGTCCACACAGAGCTTCAGAGTTTAAATCGACCAGAATGAACAAAGTTGTTTCCTGCAAAGGCTTATGTCCCTTTGCTCCTCCTTTATGTCTTATGGGAGAGGCCAATCATCTCCAAGTCTTACTCCCAAGTGGCCTCTTTCATCTTAACTGTTATTGCCTTCTGGCACTCTGCACAAGTGTGCACTGGGAACTGGCTCCCTCTGTTCCTCTGCCTCTCTGATGTCAGATTCTGGAGGCTCCAGAATCCGCACATAACTCTCAGATGGCTCTGGTCCCATCTCTGTGTCGGATGCAGATCCCTCATCCGAGCCCGTCCCAGACTCCAGAACTGGCCCATGTTCCTCCCCACTGTCTGACTCTGCTGCCAGTTCCACAGGCCACCGGTGGACCACATTAGCCTGCAATACTGCATTCTAACCATTGCACCACCACGGCTCTATCTGAAATATTTGAACAGATGACTTTGCTTGGCAAATCCAATGAAGGGGACTCTGCCACTCCTCTACTAAACCACTCTTACCAATGGAATTTGTTTTTCTGTAGCTTACGGCCATTAGTCTATAGCCTGAATTCTGCAACATGCAATGTCTAACAGACCCTGGAAATACAGAAAAAGACTCACAATCTCTTACAATCTGTCTTGCTTTCAAAGTGGAGCTGGAGAATTACTTTGACAGGTTTTCAAGACCCTGTTAGAACACCCTGCTGGCAATAATGATCTTTCTAGGAATCCAAGGGATTCTTATTTTCTAAGTTGACCTGTCTTGAATGACTTCATGGGGAAAATGAATAATTTTTGGCCTACTTAACATGGTGATTAACAAGAAGTATAGCTGATGTACACAACTAAAATATTCCATTTGCTTGCACATCCTTTGTCCAAAAATTGCATCTCTTGTGGATAAGAAAACATGGAAAACTGCAGATATCTCGGATATGGAAAGCAGGAAACTTTAGTATTTTTAATAGATAACAGAAGCTCACAAATCAAGGGATTTTCTGCAGGATTAATCAAAGCATGCCAAATTGCAAATTAGCATTTTTATCGTAATTCACAAATCCCTTAAAAGTGACAGTGACCAGCCCATATTTGTTCTGAGAATTTTCAGAGGATTTTTTAAAAAAAGAAGTCATTGAAGCTTGCAGGTATGTGCAATAATTGTTTATTTAAAAACATACGTGTTTATCCTTGTAAGGGAACATAACTTAAGGAGCAAAATATAAATCATCATTGGTTATTCCCACATAAGGACCAGAAGTCAAATATTTTGGTTACTAAAATAGTTTTCAAGATCATTATGTTTTTTTGGAGTAGGAGGACAGTCTTCTCTATTTTCAGAATAGAGCTAGAAGAGACCTTCTAATCCCACCCCTGTTCAAGCAGGAGATCCTATACTATTTCAGACAAGTGACTGTCCAGTCTCTTCTTAAAAACCTCCAGTGATGAAGCACCCACAATGTCTGAAGGCAAGCTGTTCCACTGGTTAATTGTCCTCACTGTCAGGAAATTTCTCCTTAATTCCAGGTTGCTTCTCTCCTTGATTACTTTCCATCCATTGGTTCTTCTGTTGCTTTGGAAAATAAGTTGACCCCCTCTACCTTGTGGCAGCCCCTCAAATACTGAAATATTGCTATCATGTCACTCCTAGTCCTTCTCTAGACTGGCCCCACCCAATTCCTGCAACTGTTCTTCCTATGTTTTTTTTCTCCAGGCCCTTAATCATCTTAGTTGCTCTTCTTTGCACATTTTCCAAAGTCTTAACGTCTTTTTGTCATGTGGTGACCAAAACTCAATTCAGTATTCCAAGTGTGGTCTTACTAAGGATTTATAAAGTGGTACTAATACTTTATGTCATTTCAATTCTATGCCTCTGTTAATACAACCAAGGCTTCATAAAGCAGTACTAATACTGCTTTATAAAATAATTTTATCTGAGCAGAGCTCTTCAACATTTTATCATTTAACCTTTAAATTTATTAAAGGAAAACAAATAGAATCTGCAATTTGGCTATAACTATATATCTTCAGAGTATAATCAACATGCAAAATATAACACAACCATATATCATTAATTCATGCCATAATCAATTAATAATAGCAGCAATTCATAGCCCCTCATTCATCCTAGGTACATTTCAACACTCAGATACTCATTTCTCAGTCTCCTAATATTTTTTTTAATTGTCAGGTTCTCAGCAGTATTCTAAATATCTAGAATGAACACTATAATATTATTTCTGAGATTATGATATTCCACAGTTGGAAGACACTTATGCATGCATGCCTTTGAATCAGTGGTGGGATTAAATTTTTTTACTACCGGTTCTGTGGGCATGGCTTTGTGGGAATTTTGGTGGTAATGTGACTGGGTGGGCGTAGCCAACTTGATGTCACTCACATCAAGGAGTGCCTTGCCTGGCCTCTCTTTGCCTCAAAGGCCTCAACGAAATACAATTTCCCTGTCTATTTATTTATTACTACTGAACATCCAAAATACACTATTTAGTCCTATGTGTATATGCCATATGTGTACATACATATTATATAAAATATAGAGTGTGTATAGGCACACAAAAAGGCCAGAGCCAGGGCATGTCCCCTGACCCAAGTTGGAAGGGTAAGTGGGCGGGAGGCATGTGGGTGCAAGGATGGTGAGAGCCAGGTCCGAAAGGTGGCCATGCCTCACTGAGTCTACCCTGAGGCAGCGGCCTAGGCCAGCCTGGGAGTTGGCACTCAACCAGGGCTTGCAGTGGCAGCAGAGGCAGGTAGGCCGGGCTGGGCGTGGTTGACCAGGGCTTGCTTGCAGGCTTACTCACCCAGAGAGATCAGAGCCATGGCAGAAGGCAGGCAGCAATGGCAGGCAAAGGCACAAGGCAAGCTAGCAATGGTGGGTGAGATGATGACTGACTGGGCAGGATGAGGTAAGCAGGTGGGGCAAGTGATGACCAGGGGGGAACAGCCAGCCAGAGGTGGTGTTTGCTGGTTCTCCAAACTAGTTAAAATTTCCACCAGCGGTTTGCCCGAACTGGTCTGAACTGGCTGAATACCACTTCTGCTCTGAATGTTCTTTCACTGCATCTCACAGGGTATGAGAGTATGTAGGTAGCAAAAAGTCATTTCATGGATTGCCAGTCTCCAAGCCATATAAGACCTTAAAGATTATAATGAGCATTGTAATCTGCACCCTCAAAACATACCACCTCAGCCATTTTGGCACTATAAAACAGTGTAGGTATTTCCTCTTAGCATACAACCTGCCATATTTTGTACTAGCTGAAGTTTCTGGATGATACTCAAGGGTACCCCACATAGAAAAAATTACTATAGTCCAAAAATGAAATGATGGAGGCATGAGTGACCATTATTGGTGTTTATAGTTACTGCAATTATTTCAGCCCTTAGACATAAGCTTGCAAATCTTTGAAAGGAATCTAGTTCAAAGGAAGCATTGCCACAAAGTTGGTAAACAAATTAAATGGTCCTCTCATTTCTAAGAGCAGAGCAAAGTGGCTGTGTTGTCTTGCCTTGCTTTTCTTTAGAGACCTCCTTTGGCAGTTGCAATAAGTAGTTTTTATTCAAGTTTTTTGCATGGGCAGCATCCACTTCTGGCTATTAAAAGTGCCGGTTAAGACCCCAAGACAACATAAAGCCTTGTGTTGAAGCAAAGAACATTAGGCTTTAATTTGATCTGAGAATTGCACCTCAGTTGTGCAAAGCAGTATATCAAAGAGAATCAAAGTTTTCTTTGCAAAAGCCTGGCAGAGATTTTATTTTCATTTAGTTTGGAATCTGTGTACATGATGGGCCTTATTGTTTTTTAATCCTCTCTTTTGTCTTTTTATCACGATTTTCCAGGAAAGGTAAGTTCAGTAGCATAGTTAGATTATTTCTTATCCTCCCTGAACAATTGTGGTGGGAAACAGGGAGCAGGAGACCAGATTTGTAATTTATGGCCTTATTCTGCAAATCCTGTTTGAATGTCTTCACTAGGACAATTCGACCTGATCAAGAATGTTGTTAGATTCATTGGCTTTAAGAGAAATCACACTTTGCACTAGCTACAAGTATCTGTGGAGTTTATTCAATTTTTAATGGCTGCCCAATCAACACATGACTTAGAATAGCTAACAGTCAATGATATAAACATAATTAAAACAGTATTTCATGGGCACAGCAATATATAGAAAACAACAGTCAGCATATAAAATAGCCTCACTCAAATGCAATGCTTCAGGAAAGAGCCAGGTTTCAGTGCCTTAAGAACCATCAGCAAAATTGGGACTGTCTAAATATCAGGAGAATATCTTTCCAAGAGGGTAGGTTCAGTGACTGAGAAGGTGTTTTTGGGGTCCCGTTAGATGGCATTATTTAATAGAATGAACCCTGTGCAAACCTATCCTGTCAGATCTGATGGGACAGACAGAAATAACTAGAGAAAGACAGTCTCACTAATAACCCAGCTTCATGCCATGAAGGATTTTATAATGATAATCAGTACCTTGAATTGTACTTACAAATCCATTGGGAGCATCCATTAGAGGTGTTATCTAGGTAAACAAAGACATACCTATCGTTCACTGCAATCTGGAGTGGGTGCAAAATGCAGTGGTCTAAAATGCAGCCTCGTTTAGAGTACATATAATCTAAATAAGAATTGGCCAAAGCATAAGTGATCATAAGCAGAGTCACCCAGTCTAGGAAGAGGTAGCACAGATGATATCACTGCAAAAGCCCTCCTAATCAGGCTTATCATCTGCTCCTCAAGCAGAGTTTCAGAACTTCCAATTTCTTCACCAGCTTTATTATCTGGGCAAGTATTAACCAACTCAGAACCAAGTTCAACAATTTCTAAAACACAGAAATTGTCATGGTCATTTGGCCTCATTAGGGTTCCCTGAATCTGATACTCTCCATCTAGACGAAATGGAGAATGTACAGGTAGTTCTCAACGTATAACTGTTCACTTATATGAACTGTTCATTCAAAGTTTCAACGGCACTGAAAAAGTGACTTATGATCTTTTCTCATACTTATGACCAGTGCAGCATCCCCATGGTCATGTGATCAAAATTCAGATGCTTGGCAACTGACTCATTTATGATAGTTGCAATGGCCTGGGGCATGTGATCACCTTTGGCAACCTTCTGATAAGCAAAGTCAATGGGAAAGCCAGATTCCTTTATAACCATGTTATTAACTGTGGTGATTCACTTAACAACTATGGAAAGAAAGGTCACAACATGGGGTAAAACTCACTTAACAACTGTCTCGCTTAGCAATTGAACTTTTCAGCTCAATTGTGGTTGTAAGTCGAGGGCTACCTCTAGCTAAGTGGCCAGAAGTAGAGAGATATAATTGAATATCCTCAATAACCAACGATAGCTAATCCTGGGTAATGTCATCCATCCAGTAGCCTCATGTAGCTATTAAATAGCAGAGTAAAAGTAAAACATTGCACATATTAAGAGTTTTGGATTGGACCTGTGCCCCCAGCAGCATGACACAACTAGAACTTACTGCAGAAAAAGAAGGAGAACCATCACACACCATGCTGGTATCATAGATCTACCCCCGAATCCCTCTCTAGCTGTGAGTTCGGAGGAAGAGGATGAGTTTGAGTCTGCAGAGGAAAGCGTGGAGCCAAGTATTGGTCAGCATCAGGGCTCAGAGAATACTAGCCTGATGGAGTAGACTCAGCTGAGTCAATCAGCTGGCTCAATCAGACAATCAGACACAGACTGATTCAGAGGGAGGCGAACTGCAGCAAGTTGGCCAGAAGGCTCCAGGTGAGCAGCAGCTGCCATCCATTAGCAATGAGGAGAAGGTAGAGTCCTTCTGATCCAAGGAAAAGGTAGAGTGGAGAGGAGAAAGACACAATACCAGTCAGCTAGACTACTCATGAGGAGGCAACCTCCCTTCTCATGAAGAGCTGCACTGGCATTCCCTACTTAACTGTCCTGGGGACTTGAGTGTTGATGGGGCAACATGCTCAATTCTGTGTCTTGTGTGCTTGTGCTTTGTATCCTGGCCTGTTTGACTCCTGAACTGCTTTCCTGGACTTTGTGTATGCCCATTGGACTTGACTGTCCAGTGACTCTTGCCATAGGGAGTTTGGGATCCAGAACTGTGCAACAGAGGTGCTTTCTGAGGACCTGCTTGAGAGGTTTGAATAAACACTTGCACAATTCTTGCTGCATGTGTGTATGGCAAGGCAGCACAGCTGGCGACTTCTGATCTCCTAAGGATGACTTCTCCCACCTGATATGCTTCAATCTTTTTCCCCAGTGTTTTGCTCCATTGAGTGATATTTTTCTTGCTGCTGTAGATACTCTTCAAGCAGGCTTTTTAAATGTAAATGTTATGTATTTAAATCCTATTTATTCTATCAGTGTTTTTTTAAACTGTTGACCTTGTCTCTTTTATACACTGGTACCACTTTAATTGATTGTGATTATAGTAAGCTATACTGATTTGTAGGGCAGCAATATAAAGTCTGTATGATTAGATTCAGGCACTTTAGATTGAAATGTTAGTGTACATGTTAAGTCCAAACCTACAATGTTGTATCAAATTTGGTTCCCATAATGGCACATAGGATAAATCTATGAAAATTATTATTCAGTATTGTTGATATCCAAAAGACATGTTTGAAAGATTAGGTTAATGAAGTCATTTTTCCATTTATGAATACTTGCTTTTTTTTAAAAAATGTTACTATTTCTACTGTTACTGTTAATGTTCTTCTTTATAATTAAATGATTTGGTCTCCAGTGCCCTCTCTGATAGGTTTTATTTTGTTAGTAATTTTTTTTAATTTGACTCCTGATTAAGTCTGCTTTCCAAATGCTTCATTGAGAAATGTGTTCACATTTTAATTAGGTCCAAAAGAGATGCTGTGCCATATTGAGGGTTTCTATTTATGGTAAAAAAGTTTCTGTCTTTTAGAAATTGTTGCACCTTGTTGACCTTAACAATTAGTTTAATCCAAATTCTCTTGCATCATTCATGGTTTATTATCTTCATTAGGTCTGTGCCTTAGACAAATTCATTTGTGTTCTTGTAGCCATTCACAAAACAGACTTAAATCTATTCAGGAAATGGATTTATCGATATTCTACTTTCAAACTAATTGTCAAATGAGGTTGATTTGAATTGGATGCATGTGAGTAATTTCTTACACCTGTTTAGAGAAAGATGCTTTCTATGATTCACTTTGGAGGTTCCAAGTTCTAATCTAAACTCCAAACTTAATATTTACATAGTTGCATTCAACAAAACTGGAAAATAAGTCAAAGAACCACATAAACACATGAGTCAAATATGAGCCAGCTGCCATCACCAAAAAAGCTAATACAATCCTTGGTTGTATTAACAGAGGCATAGACTCAAAGTCACATAAAGTATTAGTACCACTTTATAAATCTTTAGTAAGACCACACTTGGAACACTGTGTCCAGTTTTGGTCACCACATTATAAAAAGATGTTGAGACTTTGGAAAAAGTGCAAAGAAGAGCAACTAAGATGATTAAGGGCCTGGAGACAAAAGCATAGGAAGAACAGCTGCAGGAATTGGGTGTGGCCAATCTAGAGAAGGACTAGGAGTGACATGATAGCAATATTCAGAGGTGGTATTCAACAGATTCTGACCAGTTCTGGAGAACCGATAGTGGAAATTTTGAGTAGTTCAGAAAACCGGCAAAAACTACCTCTGATTGTCCCTGCCCCCATCTATTCTCTGCCTCCTGAGTCCCAGCTGATCGGCTGGGTCTTCTTTTGTTGCCCTGCACAGGAGAATGGAGCTGGAAAGCAGGTTAGTCGGGTAGGGAGGGAATGGGATTTTGCAGTAACCTCCTCTCAGGAGTGGGGTGGGAATGGAGATTTTTTTTCCTTCCCCTGGAGTGGGGTGGGAATGGAGATTTTACAGCATCCTTCCTCTGCCATGCCCATCAAGCCACGCCCACAGAACTGGTAGTAAATTTTTCTGAATCCCACCACTGGCAATATTCCAGTAGTTGTGGGGCTGCCACAAAGTAGAGGGAGTCAATTTATTTTCCAAAGAACCAGAAGACAAGACAAGAAACGATGGATGGAAACTAATCAAACAGAGAATCAACCTGGAATTAATGAGAAACTTCCTAACAGTGGGAACAGCTTGCCTTCAGAAGTTATGGGTGCTTCATCACTTGAGGTTTTTAAGAAAAGATTGGACAACCACATATCTGAAATGGTATAGGATCTCTTGCTTGAGCAGAGCATTTGACTAGAAGACTTCCAATGTCCCTTCCAGCTATATTCTGACTAAATATACATATACATACTTATATACACAGATACATAAATACATTATGTATTATTTTATTATTTATTTCAATTTATTGTTCAAATTTAACAAAAGGTTTATATGACTATTTTTTAAAGGGTTGGGTATTAATAATATATGTCAAAGAGGAAATGGAATGTAGGCATTTTCTTAGTCATTAATTATATCTTCATGGAGCAAATGAATGCATCCTTCCAATCTAGCATTATGCAAGCATATCCTTCAATGACCTTGCAGTACATACAAACATGTAATCCTCTCATAATTTCTGTTATGTATGTAGGTTTGAATGTTATTGGTTTAGTTTGAATTGTTCTTGTAAATTGTCAAATATGATTGGTTTAAAAAGTGCGGGAAAACCCTGCACTCTGATTGGCTGGCAACTACGGCTGCTGGCTATAAGTAGCAGCCGTAGCCCAACCAAGTCGGGTCCATTCGAGCTGTAGTCACTTAATAAACTCTTCACTGAAGCTCTTCGCGTCTGACTCTTCATGCAAACTTAACACTGGCGATGAAGGTGGGATTCCCCTGAAGAGAAGATGACGCGGAAGACAAGCAGAAGAGCAAGATGGCTGCGCTGAACACCCCCCCAGCCCCGTTTGATCCAGCGGCAGAAGACTGGGAATCGTACGCAGATCGCTTCCAAATGTATTTGGAAGGAAACGACCTCGCCGACATCTCCGAGAAGCGGAAGAGCGCGGTCTTTCTTATGCACTGTGGTCTGGCAGTCTTCAAGATGGCGAAGGCATTGGCGGGAGCTGCAGATGTGAAGGTAATGGAATGGCCTGATTTAGAAAAGCTTTTAAGAGACCATTACGCCCCACAAGTATCGTGCCTCATTAAGAGACACGAGTTTTACCATCGCGATCAAGGGGAAAGTGAAAACGTTAACGACTTCATGGCAAGCTTAAGAGACATTGGGGGTGCATGCGAGTTTAACAGCTTGGAGGAGGCTATGCACGATCGGTTTGTCCTAGGCCTCAAAGACAAGGTGCTTCAGAGCAAATTGTTATTAAAACCTAAGATCACGTTGAAGGAGGCCATAGAAGAGGCCTCCTCAGCAGAAGCCACTAAGTCCTCAGCGGCAGCCATGAAGAAAATTAACAAGGCCTCAAGCCATCCTGATGTGGAAAAGTCCACAACAACCCATTGCGAGCAAATAGATTCTGATTCAGAGTGTAGTGAGGTGGAGGAAGGAATTTATAGACTCAGAATGGAGAAGAAAAGGAAAGACCTTGGAAGAAAGAGGCAAGACTTTTATTGCAGAGGCTGGGGGGGGCACCCCCGCACTGAATGCAAGTTTTTAGACACCATCTGCCTAAGTTGTGAGAAAAGAGGTCACCTAGCAAGAGTCTGCACATCATCCAGAACTCCACCTAGTAGGAAGAAATTTCCCGACAAAGAATTCAAGCATAACAACTTCAGTGAGAAAATGGGTGCAACACAGAAGCAAATGGGAAGAATGAAACTCATCAAACAGTCACTATTGGTCATTCTTCACCCTTAAGAAGCAGAAAAGTACACGTGAAGGTACTAATTGAAGGAAGGCCTTGCCAAATGGAAGTGGACTCAGGCTCCTATTTATCTATGGTGTCATGGGACACTATTCACAGGCTACTTCCCAACATTCAGAAGAAGCATTTCCAGAAGCAAGCACTGACTCTTAAAGACTACCAAGGGAACAAGATTCCAGTAGTTGGAACAAGAGAATTCAATGTGAAGTTCAAAGGCCACACCAAACATTTGCCCCTGACCATCGTGGACAAGGATCGCCCAAGCTTGCTGGGACTTGAGTGGTTCAATCCACTAGGCATCGAGGTGACTGGCATCAATCACGTGAGCAACTCTGAATGGGAGGAGGCCTTGAAGTCTGAGTTTCCAGAGGTCTTCAGCGAAGGATTGGGCAAGTATATGGGGACCCCTATCACTTTCAACCTAGATCCCAGGGTGCCCCCAATTCGTTTAAAGCCCAGAAGGGTCCCATTTGCTTTAAAGGAAAAAAATGATGCACAATTAGACAAATTAATAGCTCAAGGGGTTTTAGAGCCCACTGACCACTCCAGGTGGGAGACACCCATAGTCATACCAGTCAAGACTGATGGGTCAGTAAGAATCTGTGGAGACTATAAGGGGACACTGAACCATGCGCTGCAGCAGAGCGCATACCCAGTTCCAGTGGTGCATCATCTGTTACGTTCACTTGGCAGTCTTTGCCAAATTGGATCTGGCCCAGGCATATCAACAACTAACAGTTGATGATGCCACTGCAGAGGCCCAAACCATTGTGACTCATAGAGGTGCCTAAAAGGTTACAATTTGCAGTAAGCATGGCACCAGGCATCTTTCAAAGTCTTATGAAAAGGATGCTCCAAGGACTGCCAGGGCTAGTGCCTTACTTTGATGATGTGTTAAACTCTGCTGAAAATGACACTCAGTTACAAGAAAGACTCAGAGAAGTTCTTACCAGATTCAGGAAAGCTGGGTTAAAAGTCAAGGAAGAAAAATGCACTCTTAAAACTGACAAGGTTGAGTTCTTGGGCTACATGATTGACAAGCATGGCATCCACCCTACAGATGCCAAGGTTCAAGCAATCAAAGAAGCCCCTAGAGCTAAATGCAAAACAGATTTGCAAGCCTTCCTTGGACTCATTAACTTTTATCACATGTTCCTACCTCAGAAGGCAACCATTGCTGAACCATTGCACAGATTACTTGATAAAAAGTCTGTTTGGGTCTGGGGCAGGAAGGAACAATCAGCATTTAACAGTATTAAAAGACTAATCACGTCTGATGCTGTATTGATACAGTTCTCTGAGAATTTGCCTGTTGTACTGACTTGTGATGCATCCCCTTTTGGAGTGGGGGTGGATTTTGAGCCACAGGCTTCCCAGTGGGAGAGAAGCCCCTATTGCATTTTACTCTCACACCTTGACCAAAGCAGAGAGGAATTACAGCCAATTGGACAAGGAAGCATTGGCAATTGTTGCAGCTGTCAAGAAATTTCATGAATATCTGTATGGGAGAACATTTACCATTGTTACAGATCACAAACCTTTGTTAGGCATTATGGCAGGAGATAAACCTACAGCTACTATCCTGTCACCAAGAATGCTGAGGTGGACTGAATTTCTTGCTGCTTATTCATACAAACTTATCCACAAGCCTGGCAAGAACATTGGACATGCTGATGCACTGAGTCATTGCCCACTGCCTTGCCACAAGGAGGACTTTGAACCTGAAACACACACCTTTTTCCTAGAAACTGTTGCCAAGCTTCCAGTGAATGCTGCTGAAATTGCCAGAGAGACTGCCAAAGACACTTTATTGGCTCCTGTTATAGGCTGGATTAAGAAAGGTTGGCCTCTTCAAGATCTAACTCACCTGGCCCAACCTTTTAAGTCCAGGCAAACTGAATTATCTGTATTAAGAGGATGTATTTTGTGGGTAACAGGGTGGTTATTCCTGCAAAACTGCAAAAAGAGGTTTTGGAAATGTTACATGAGGGTCATCCTGGGATTGTCAGAATGAAGGGATTGGCCAGGAGTTATGTATGGTGGCCAGGTATTGACAAAATGGTTGAAAACTGGGTTGCATCTTGTCCCAACTGTCAGGTAGTCAGGCCTGCCCCACCTCTTGCCCCCACACAGGAATGGGAATGTCCTAGGGGGCCCGTGTTCCAGGATTCACATTGATTTTGCTGGCCCTACCAGAGGGCACACCTTTCTTATTATAGTAGATGCATATTCCAAATGGCTAGAGGTAATCCCATGGCATCCACCACAACTGATGCTGTCATCAAACAGCTCAAAACTTTTGTAACCCACGGGTTACCAGATGTTCTTGTCTCTGACAATGGCCCTCAATTTACATCCAACCTTTTGAATCCTATTTAGCACAACAGGGTATCAGACATGCCCTTACTGCCCCTGGGCACCCTTCGCTAACGGCGGGCTGAATGAATGGTACGCTTTACCAAGGAGAAGCTTCAGCAACTGGGTCCTGGGGACATCACTAAGAAAGTTGAAAAACTTCTTAGTGTTCAGCACATCACTTCTAACCCATCTAATAGCTTATCCCCAGCAGAGTTGTTGATGGGTAGGAAACTTAGGTCTTCCCTTGATCCCTTCATCCCACTTACGCACCCAACGCACCACTAGATTCCACTTCCAAAGTTTGCACATTCAGTGTGGGTGATTCTGTTTATGCTAAGAACCTTATGGGTGAACCATTGTGGATTCCTGCTGAGATAACTCAAATCACAGGCCCTCATTCTTACAGGGTGCAAACAGAGGATGGACTCCTCTGGAACAGGCACATTGATCAACTTAGATCCAGGTTCTCTCAGGAACATCGCACTTGTTCCTCTCTAGTTCCCTCACCTGATGTCAATTTAGGGGAAGGGGAGGAACAGGAGGAAAATCAGCAAGCAAGAATCAACCGCATGTGTAACAAGCCATTACGACAGGAACCATTCCAAAACCTGTCACAATGCCAAAATCCATCCTTAGAAGTGGAAGATTGTACATCACTACCTGACTTGGGTGCTGACATTGGGCTGGAGATGGGTTGGGAGGAGAGACCAGATTCTAACAATCAAACAGGGTCTTCTTTCACAGAAAGTCCCAGTGGGGAAATGTCAGCAGACACATTTCCTCTCTCACTGGGTGAGAATGTTAAAACTTGAACCACGAAGGTCTCAACGACGTAAGAGCCCCACCTATTTAAAAGAATACATTAGATAGGTTGGGGTTTGGTATGGACTGAACCTAGTGGGAAGGGCTGTTATGTATGTAGGTTTGAATGTTATTGGTTTAGTTTGAATTGTTCTTGTAAATTGTCAAATATGATTGGTTTAAAAAGTGCGAGAAAACCCTGCACTCTAATTGGCTGGCAACTACAGCTGCTGGCTATAAGTAGCAGCCGTAGCCCAGCCAAGTTGGGTCCATTTGAGCTGTAGTCACTTAATAAACTCTTCACTGAAGCTCTTCGCGTCTGACTCTTCATGCAAACTTAACAATTTCCTTAAAGAAAATAATGTCAAAAAATAGAACACTGGGGTGCATCTCCAATAAATATTTCTTCGATTGCCACAAGCTGGTTGTGCAATCTCTATACATATACATGTATATTGTTTTGCTTTGCATATGGACTTATTTTTCAGTTTTGTTGAATGCAAGCCAGTAGCAAGTAAGAGACTTATTCTATAGATAAGCATATATAAACATTTTACAGTTGAAAAAGACTACTGGTAAAGAAATCAGATACTATGCTACTCAGTCAGCTCAGGAATAGCTCCATCATACTTTATGCTAGTGTCTCTGCAAGCTGTCAGTTTATGAATTGAAGTAGTTAGTGGCAGGGTCTCAAGCCCTTAGCTGCTAAGTTCTGGAGCCTCTACAAATATTTCATATACAAAAAAGAAGCTGTCCTTTTCAGGCTTCTGAGATGACTCAGATAAGGCAAACACAAAGGAATGATTTTTGAGCTTTAATAATGTGATTACATGTGCAATTATTTCCAATATCTTGTTTATAATGACTATTTCTGGTGATGGTGTGACATAATGTTTCAAGGAAATGTTTTTCTTTTCTTTTCTAAGAATCCTCTGTATAAAAATGTCACAGAATTGACACATCAAAATGTGACAGAATTGAAAAGCTGGAAAAGATGGTGCAACCCAGAACATAAATAGAATAAACAAAGCAAATAAACACACTTGTTTTCTTTTGAACATCTCTGAAAAACTATTAGTAGACATTACTTATTCTGTGATACATTGCAGTTGCACTAGCCTTGCTTACTTGCACCTTCCATAGCATGGAAAAAGTTAAGAGGTGCTTCTATTTTCCCAGAGCTAACAGTGAAGAGATTTTGTCCACAATCTGTAGTGAATCCTTATTAAATCTGCTTTCTTGGTGGCCTTTTGGGAATAAAAGAGGCAAGTGAAGTTTACTGAGCTGGACCCATACAGGGCTCTGCTAGCCATTTAGATGTTTGTTGCTAATATATGATGCTATACTCTATGTCCGTGTCTTTTGTCTATTCCTGTCTGTCTGTCAGCAATCACCCAAGTTATTATTAAGGAGCTTAAAGGCAAGATTGTGGACCTTCTAACCAAAATATGCAACCTGTCTTTAATTCAGCCTCTGTAACTGAAGACTGGATGGTGACCATAATAACTCCAGGTTTAAGAATGGCTCATGAAGACATCCTATAAATTACAGGCTTGTGAGCTTAACATGAGTTCTGGGGAAGATAGTGGAAAAACAAGTCTGGCTCAAGGATACACAACATGGTTTCCTTCAGGGAAGGTCCTATGTAATAGTGTTTTTGAAAATCTAGTATCTTAGATTTTCAAAAAGCCTTTAATAAAGTCACCTGTCAAAGACTTCTCAGAAGATGTGACACCAATGGAATAAAAGAGCAGACCTTCTTGTGGATAAACATACTTTTTCATTTAGGGACCCATATAGATAAGTACTCACAGATAAGTACTCTTGGATGCAGTTTTACCAACCCTTGGCATTTTTGTTGGTTTTTCATAGCCATCAAAGAAAGGTCTTCCACTCTGTCCCAACTATAGTAGTAATTAGTGAAAGTGGGGCTTCATATTGTGGGAAAATCTCTTGAGTATTCTGCATCCTTAAAGGAGAATCATGGGATTTTCTGTCTTGATCAATAGATCTTATGAACCATTACAAACAAACCTAAAGGACTGAATTAAGTATAGTGACTTCTGATGGATGGTTTAGAACAGTGGTGGGATTCAATTTTTTTTACTACCAGTTCTGTAGGTGTGGCTTGGTGGGCATGGCAGGGGAAGGATATTGTAAAATCTTCAGTCAGAGGTGGTATTTTCTGGTTCTCCAAACTACTCAAAATTTCCTCTACCAGTTCTCCAGAACTGGTCAGAACCTGCTGAATACCACCTCTGGTTTAGAATCTTTCTTTAAGATGTCATTGACCACTTCTTTCTGCTAGCCTATTTACATTCAATTTAGCATGTTTTTCTGGCAATAATATAAAGTTAGTGTTTCCATTTAAAGAAGAATGCTGGTTTAGATTTGAAAAAAATCCAGTGTATTGTTTCCCTATTTGGAAATTGCTATGTGCCTGGATCTCCCCTCACCCACCCCTTTCCAGTTCATTTCCCCTCACAAATTCCGGCAAAGATAACAATGGAGAAATAACTGAGAAGGAAACAGAATGAAGCACAACATGACATGCAAAAGCAACTAAAATGCTGGAGATTGAAACTGATTGTGGTAAACAAAGCAGCTGTACACAAATGGTGTTAGCAGGAAAAATAGGAACTGTAAACTCCAGCTTTCCACCTCCTTATGCTGTCTATAACAATGAGATTATTTCCTCCATTTCCAGAAATATGGCAGCTGGGTAAGGCTGGACTGGGAATACTTGGTGTTGAGCTGAATCATAGTTAATAGTATTTAACTCAATTCCCTTTCTCCCATTTTATAGCTTAACCTTAATGGCCTGAATTCCCAACATGGATCCCATCTCTACTGTAGAGTAGAATGCAAAGCAAAATACCAGCTACCGGTATCATCTGTTTCAAAGAACAGCTTTAGAAAATATGCAGACTTCAAGGTTCTCAGAAAATGAAGTTGATTGAAGCCCAATGCTTTTTAAATGTGCAAGAAGTGGGGAGAATGGAGCTAATGAGTATCCTAAGGAATAAGAAGAGATGTACACACTCATCCATTTTTCTTCTTGTAAATTTGTTTTTTTCTGTCTTGGAACATTCACTGAGGCAGTCATTTTATGATTAGGAAAACCCTTAATGATAGCCAGTTTGTCTAAATGCCTGAAAATGACAGTGTGAAATAACAGCTTCATCATTCCCCTTCCTTCCTTCCTTCCTTCCTTCCTTCCTTCCTTCCTTCCTTCCTTCCTTCCTTCCTTCCTTCCATCCACCCATCCTTCCTTCCTTGTGTGTGTGTGTGGGGGGGGTCAATGCTACAGGCAACAGCTGAGCAAACTACAGGATGCCCAGATATCCTGACTTGATGTGGGAAATGGGGTCAGCATGTTTTGCTGCTGGTTGGTGATTGCTGGCATCAAGAGGCAGAAGCTGGATTGAAATTGGAATGGGCAAGACCAGAGAGTATCAGAACTGAGAGACAGGAACATGCTGGAGTCACAAGCAATAATACCAATTTCTACCTCAGCATCTGCAGCCAGCCAGCCAGAGGCAGTAGCAAACTTTCCTCCACACAATACTTTCCACCTCATAGCAAGAAACTGAGAGGGACCAAAGTGCTATAGAAGCTCAGGTCAGAAGTGACCTAAGCCCTCTAACTTTGAAAAGGTTAACCAGCAATCACAGGGGTCAAATTTGTAGACCTAAACTATGGTTAAAAGCAACTAGAATGTAGGCTAAGTAGAAAGGGAGAAATTTCTCCACAAGCCACTACCACAGACCAACATGGGTAGTGAAGGACATGGCCAACTAAACCTGAATAAAGAACACAGGAGCGAATATTGTCAACAGCTATTCAGTGAGTCAGTCTGAAGTTCAAGCCTGCTGCCTGTAAAAGCAAAAATATGAGGAAGAGGTGGAAAAGAAGTCTGTAAGATACAATGTAAATTACAGGGACAGGGACTTAAGAAAGAGAGATGAACACACACACACACACACACACACACACACACACAAACAGTAAATAAATATGTGTGAGCTGTAAAAATCTATAGGGAAACCCTGGAAATACGTGAATGTAGCTCATTTTTCTTTTAAAGATATCTAGATGCAGTGCATAAATCCTCTTCTACAGCAAAGGAAGACAATATACTTCAATTGTTCTTAGCAGTCTGTACCAGATTTCCAAAATAACTCATTGCAATCAGTTGTGCTCACCTGTTCCAAAACTTTCTTATTCTAAATCATAAAATAGGTTTGGATATATTAGAAGTGCTCAATTTCAAGGGAAAACTGCAATCAACTGATACTGGCAGCTGATTAATTTAAAAAGAACAGCATTCTAAATTGTCTAGTTTAGCCAACTTGAAGATCACAGGATTTATATATTTAATCAAACATATAGGCCACCCAAGTCACAATATATTTTCTTCATCTTCAGTGCAATTGCAGAAAAATATTGGGCTGGTTTCTATCTATCATGACAGCTAGAAAAGTGATAGTTGGAACAGCAGTTACGGAAAGACAGTGGAATGGATAGGCAGTCGCTGGCACATTGAATAGCTGTTGATTGTACCCCATTTGCTATTCAAAATTCTTTTTACCCTATTGCACTTAGCTAGAACTAACATCTGAATCTAGTGAATGTAATGGTCCAGAGAACAAGGTAAGAATTACTTTGTACATGTACACAGTATGTATACAGGATAAGGAGAACATATTTTGGGTGAAATGAATTAAAGGTAAACTTTCAGTGAGAGGGGTTTGCTCAACTAGCTTAGAAATCATGATGAATGTACATTGTTTGTGACCTTTGAGCCTTATTGTTTTTACTATCTTTAAGATTACTCTTGCCTCTTCAAATGTCAAATCAAAGTGATTCACTGTTTCAGAACTAGAGCCACTTCTAACTAGTTTACAGCCTGAAACAGATCCTAAGTGTATCTTATACAGCCTTCTGGATTCTCAACACGCAAAACATTCATCCAATAGTCCTTCCATTTGTCTTCCCTTTAGTTATTCAGTGAGAAAATTGGAGTTTCCATAAAATATTAGAATTATTCAATTAAAGACAATATGAATTATTTGTCATCATCTTGAATGGTTTATTCTTTTCTATCCCCCTCTTCTGTATTTTTTAAAATAATAATAAAAATGCCTGTGAGGATTCTGCTTTAGTTTTTTGGACTGGGGCAGATTGTGTTGCTTCCATATTGATTATGTTTGGTTTCAATTTTGCAGGGCAGAGGAGGACATATAGAAAAAAAAAGGAATGGACACTTCTGCAAACTCCAGAGATTTTACAGTTCTGATGATAGTTGATGATCGTGGAATTCTTGGTGCTTTCTGAGCTTGGTTATTTTGGTTGATAATTCTCTCTTCTGTAGGAAGGTTTTTATTAAAACTAATGAAGAATAAGAATCATACTTTATATCATTGCCAGGAAATGAGTTTTCTACTAGTATACAAAACAAGAATTTGCATGGCTGGAATAAACATAGTAATAGTTACTCATAATAATTGATAAGATATCTATCCCCTTAAGCTGAGCAATTATTCTCTTAGTGGTTTAACATGAGATATGTAATAGCTGACACAACAGCATTTTAACCAAGTAACCATAATTTTTGTTATGTATGCAGAGTTTAAAATGATTGGTTGTTGTTGTAAAGTGTTTGAAATCATTGGTTGTAAAAGTGCGGGAAAACCCTGCACTCTGATTGGCTGGCAGCTGCGGCAGCCGGCTATAAGTAGCCACCGTGGCTGAGCCATTCGGGTCCGTTCTGAGCTGAAGTCACAATAAACAAGAGCTGAAGCACTCCGCGTCTCGTCTCTCTACGCAAACTTAACAATTTTGATTTGTTTTCTATACGTGTACATTTTAGATTTTAACTTTTCTACCTATAATACTGAATGTACTTCCAAAACATTTTTCTGGGTTTCAAAGAATCTCTTGCTCCTTTTCATTTGTTTTAGTTTGAATGAAATCTCCAGTTCAAAAAATGTTTGTTCTGACCTCTTATTAAGTTCTGTGCATAACAGCAATATCTCAAATATTACAGATACATTTGTTTGGTTTAGACTCCACTTCCATAAATTGCACAATTATGCAACTGATATACACAAATGCCCATAATGTACATTTGTATTTAACAGACATTGCCTTCTCTTGAATGGCCCATGAAATCAAATTGTTACTTGTAATCATTTCAGTTGGTGGGATGTAGATGTATAACTGAAATGGCTAAACATTCATTTTAGTTACTTATTGATTTAACTTTCAGATATCTTTACTGGCTTTGCATTAAAATATTCCTGTCCATGTTTTCCTTATTTACTTATTCCTAAAATGACATATGGTGCCTTTTTGCTCCATTTCTTTTTTAAAAAAGCTATTTAAACTGACCAGCATATATCTCTGTGCATAATGATTTCATTTGTGGTTGCTGTTTTGATAGGGAAAATTACCTACCATTTTCTGGAAACCATTTTTCACAAATATTATTTAAGAAATCTTCTGCCTGCCATTTTAAGCAGGCTGTGTTCCAGAAGTTATGTCATAGCCTTTGCTTACTTTATGCTTCCACTCAGAATGAAACATGGTGGGATCTAGATACCTATAAGTCAAACCCAACACAATTATTTTATGTTATACTGAGAGAATTTATTATTTATTTCAGTTATACGTACTCTATCTTTTTGTCAGTTCATTTCTATTTAGAGTTAATTTTAATCTATTTACTATATATTCTGCTAGAGTCTCTTAGTTGTTTTATGGGTTTTTTTCTCTTGTTACTTTCACAACAAACATGAATTAGGTTAGAGTGAGAGGCAAAAATAGCCAATCACTGTGAGTTTTATAACCAAAAGGCAATTGGAAATTAGATATCTCTAGTTCTAGTCCACTGTTCAAATCACCATGCTATCTGTCATTCGAGACAACGATGAATCCGTATACAGACAGGAGGTTATACAACTTGCCTCATTGTGTAACTGAAACAATCTGGAACTGAACACACTCA
Source organism: Naja naja (assembly GCA_009733165.1). Lineage (NCBI taxonomy): Eukaryota > Metazoa > Chordata > Lepidosauria > Squamata > Elapidae > Naja > Naja naja. Next base: position 92,895,052 of record CM019149.1, on the reverse strand, counting down.
AAACCATAGAAATGGTGGTAGACTTTAGAAGAAACCCTCCCATACTACCACCTCTTACAATATTAGACAACACAGTATCAACAGTAGAGACCTTCAAATTTCTAGGTTCTACTCTATCACATGACCTAAAATGGACACCTAACATCAAAAACGTCATCAAAAAAGCACAACAAAGAATGTTCTTTCTGCTCCAACTCAGAAAACTCAAACTGCCCAAGGAGCTGCTGATACAGTTCTACAGAGGAACTATTGAGTCTATGATCTGCACCTCTATAACTCTCTGGTTTGGTTCTGCAACCCAACAGTACAGACACAGACTTCAGAGAGTAATTAGGACTGCAGAAAAAACAATTGCTACCAACCTGCCGTCAATCGAAGACCTGTATACTGCACGAGTCAAAAAGAGGGCTGTGAAAATATTTACAGACCCCTCACATCCCGTTTCAACTCCTTCCCTCAAAACGATGCTATAGAGCACTGCACACCAGAACAACTAGACACAAGAACAATTTTTCCCTGAAAGCCATCACTCTGCTAAACAAATAATTCCCTCAACACTGTTCAACTATTACAAAATTTGCACTACTATTACTGTTAATCTTCTCATCACTCCTTATCACCCATCCCCTACCACTTGTGACTGTATGACTGTAACTTTGTTGCTTGTATTCTTACAATTCATATTGACTGTTTCCTAGTATGATTTGATTGCTTATTGTACCCTATGACTATCATTAAGTGTTGTACCTTATGATTCTTGATGAATGTATCTTTCTGAGAGTATTTGCACTGAGACAAATTCCTTGTGTGTCCAATCGCACTTGAGCAATAAAGAACTCTACATTGTTCCAGTAATTTTCAAGTTCTTATCTTCAAAGACCAAGTTCTCCACTCTGCATTTATTATTTTATTAGCATATCCATACTGTGGGTATTTTTATGTTTTATTTCTTTGAGAATAGTTTCTTCCAAACTATCTTGGAACAATAAAACCTTCTGTAATTCAGTTTAAACTTATAGATATTGCTTGTTTAAGGGATGATGGACTCAAAGGCATTCTTCATTTTATTATCTATCTCAGAGAACAGATTTTTATCATCTAGAATTGGAAATATGAACTAAATATTTTCTGGTTCACACTGGCTAATACTTGCAGGCAGCCTGAAATTACAGTTTCAGTAGCTGTCAAGAGCCCTATCAGTCTCAATTAAGAATATCTATGAGCTGAAATGATTGAACAAGGGTTTTTTTTCCTTCAAAAAGTCACAAAGGACATACTCAATTGGTATATTATCATTCCTGGAAAGGTATTAAGAAATGTGGCCATAAATTGTCCATTGTTAAAATGTTTTTTAAATGAACAGAAATGTAAAGGATATGTGATTTAAAACATGTTTTCTGACCAGTTGCCTATTGTGGACTTGTTGAATTCAAATAACAATGTAGCATAAGGAGGTCTTTACTGGGAACATTATTCAAAAATTGTGAACTATATTAACAGGAGCATAGAACCAATGGCAAGACATTATTGTTCCACTTTAACTCTTCTGTGGTCAGACCTTATTTGCAAAGTGTTCATTTTTGGTGATACTAAGGAATCTAAAAGGATATTAGGAAACTGAAGTGCCTTCAGTGGAGGGCTATCAAGTTGATGAGCAAACCAGAAACCAAGTTCTGGGATCCATGGTTAAAAGAAGTCAGATATCTAAAGGTTTAGCCTACAAACAATTGAGTGATCTTTTCTTGATGATACAGGAATAAATCAAAGAACTGAAACAAAATCCATGCAGGCTAGAGTGCAAGCGAAACTGATTGTATGAGCTGTCAGCTAGTGGAATACACAGCCTGATGGATGTTCCCTTTCAATGGAAACCTTCATATGGAGGCTGGATGACCATCTGTCTGTTATATTTATGTAGATCATAAGCAGGGGTTTGAGACAGATAACCTCTGAAGTATTCTCCATCTTGAAGACGGTGTTTGTTTTGAAGTCTTGAGTGAAATGTCTTTCAAAACTAGTTCACAAAGCAGCAGTCTTTTCACTTCCAAGAACAAAGAACTGTATTGCTTTACTTTGCTCTACTCACTATATCCTTGGACTCTAGCAATAGCCAAAAAAAGTCTTTGAAGTCGTGGCAGAACTTAAGAGTAGTCTTTATTCAATGAAGTTGGCATTATTATGCCTTATTTGGGAATTCTTCTCTTCAAGGAGGCAAAAACATGCTGATTTTCCAGCATAAAACACTTAATTGATACATGTTTAAACACCCATATATAAGGCTATGAGTTACTCCATTTCTATTATTATTCTATAGTACTTCTTTCATGATTTGTTTGATGCTACTGGAGGTAAGGATCAGTTTCCCAAACTAATCTTTTTTTTAAAATAACCGCATTCATGATTTCCATTTAAATCAATGGGAGACTTGGACACTTCTTTTGTGGCCTGCAACTTCGGTGTGATAGTTTCATGACACCCTTATAAAGATTCATAACTTCTGAATTTTTGGTCAGGAAAAGGGGAATTAATCTAAAGACGTCTTTAAAAGACATACTGATTAAGGCCAAATTCTCAGCCTTCTACCAACCCTGTAACTTTTCTGGATATATATGCTATTTCTACTGAGCTCCCATTGAAGCAAATGAAAAATCAATGGCAAATTAATGGAAAGGAATGGATTTCATTTGGAATGTCTCCCTGAATTTCCATTACTTCTATGACTAAAATTAATGAAGCAAATGGATCTCATTGTTATGTGTTTCATTTTTGTGTGCTTTCTTCAGATGAAAGACATAAAACTATATGACACATTGTTTTGTTCTTGAACATATGTTCCAAATATAATTTGAAATAAACAAAAAAACACCCCTGCCTTTTTCTCAGTATTAGCAACAGGAAGCCTAATAATTAATGAATGAAAACCCACTTCATTAGTAGAAAATAGAATAGATGGACAGAATAAAGATAGAACACAAAGATAGGACAGAAAGAAAGATGGGACAGAAAGAGAGGCAGATAGAAAACAATTTTTGTGATGATGTATGAAGCAGCTGTGAATTATAAGGTGAGGGAAGACAATCGTTTTGACTTTGTGCACACAGTAGTAATATGCAGGAAATTACTTAACATGAATAAAAACATTTTTCAAATTCATCCACCTTCCCCACACCTCTACCTGATATACATATGCAATTTCCTCACGCATAAACATTATCTATCAAAACTGCTGCATTGTCATTAATAAAACTAATTTAAAGACTGAGCTGTATTTGAAACCTCTTGCTCAGAGGGAAAGCCTGAGCACCATTCTTCTTAGCCTTAGTAAAGTAGGGCAAAGAACTCATCTTTCAACATGAGAGTCAACGTGGTATGAAAGAGAGGAAAAACACAATCAGCAAACCAACCTTTCCACCCCCAGCAAAGGATTTGACTGTTATTAAAACAGTGAAATAGAGTCAGGGATGGGATTCACATTTCTTAACAACCGGTACTGTGGGTGTGGCTTAATTTGTGGGTGTGGCTTGGTCATGTGACTGGGTGGGTGTGGCTTGCTGGCTGGGCTTGGCTTGGTAGTTACATGCTTGGCTGGGCATGGCTTGGTAGTCACATGCCTGGGTAGGCATGGCTTGGTGGTCATGTGACTGGGTGGGCGTGACCAACTCAATGTCACTCACATCAAGGGGTGCCTCATCTGGCCCCTCCCCTCCCAGCCATTGGTGGGCATAGCAGGGGAAAGATACTGTAAAATTTCCAGTCAAAAGTGGTATTTGTTGGTTCTCTGAACTATTCAAAATTTCTGCTACCAGTTCTCCAGAACTGGTCAGAACCTGCTGAATACCACCTGTGCATTGAATGTATGTAAACCCTGAAAAATATGTGGTAGCCCTGGCCAAAAGAAAGGCAGTAAAATCACTCTAGGTGTAGGGACAGTGTAAAATATTAATATATGATAAATAATGGAACAATTAAAAACAATAACACAGAGTTTTCTCTTCCCCCTTCCTTCCTATTACTTTTTCTTTCTCTCTTTCTCTCCTTTCCATTCTTTCTTTCTTTCTTTTTTTGTCTTTCTCTCTCACACACACACATACACACTACAGTCTTTCTCCATTCCTTTCTATTTCTTTTTATTTATTTCTTCCTGTTTCTTTCTTTGTCTCTTTTTTCTTTCTCTCTTTCTTTCTCTTTCTTTCTTTCTTTCTCTCCCTTCCTTCCTTTCTTGCTCTTTGTTTCTTTCTCTCCCTTCCTCTTTCTTTTTCTCTTTCTTTCTTTCTTTCTTTCTTTCTTTCTTTCTTTCTTTCTTTCTTTCTTTCTTCTTGAAGATCTCAAGTGATGGCACTCCCACAACTTCCGAGGGCAAGCTGTTCCATTGGTTGATTGTTCTCACTGTCAGAACGTTTCTCCTTATTTCCAGGTGGTGGACGATGAATGGCCCTTCCCATCAGGATTAAAGAGACAAAGGGGAGGCTTTTGCAGGAAATAACTTGCTTGTTCGGTCATTTGTTTGTTCCAGCCTCATGGAGATTTGGTTGGACTGATATTTGTCAAAAATGGTGTAGGGTTTCCCGCTTCAGCGGAGGGTAGGACTAGATGACCTATAAGATCTCTTCCAGTTCTGATTAACTGTTATCTGTTATCTTCTTTCTCTCTTCCTGTCTTTCTTTCTCTCCCTTCCTCTTTCTTTCTTGCTCTTTCTTTCTTTCTTTCTTTCTTTCTTTCTTTCTTTCTTTCTTTCTTTCTTTCTCTCTCTTCCCCTTTCTTTGTTGCTCTTTCTTTCTTTCTTTCTTTCTTTCTTTCTTTCTTTCTTTCTTTCTTTTCTTCTCTCTCTCTCTCTCTCTCACACACACACACACAAACACCTCTCTCTCTCTCTCTCTCTCTCTCTCTCTCTCTCACACACACACACACACACACACACACACCTGATCTGGAATGAACTGATCTGGTGAGCTCCAGAGCAGTGGGTGGCAGGAGAATAAAGAAAGTGATCAGCTCCGGGACATCCGCTGCGGCGCTGTGGTGACGGCATTTCTTACAGGAGGCAGATCCCTGCCCTCCTGATCAAAGCATCACCACCACCATTCGCTTCTCCCGGGGGCAAAATGAAAGGAAATGGGTGGAGGCAGTGGAGGTACTGAGGCGATAGTACTGCTTACAGGAGGCAGCTGGGTCCCTGCCTCCCAGTCAGAGCACCACCACCACCACTCACTTCTCCTGGAGGCAAAATGAAAGGAAGCAGGTGGAGGCAGCAGAGGTGGCAGACTTGGCTGCCTCCTGTAAGCAACACCGTTGCCATAGTGCCTCTACCGCCTCCACCCGCTTCTTTTCATTTTGCCCCCGGGAGAAGCAAGTGGCTTTAGTGGGGTTCTGAAAGGGAGGGCAGGGACCTGGCTGTCTCCCGTAAGCATTGCCATCACTGCAGCACCCCCATCGCCTCTGCCACCTCTGCCCACTTCTCCAAGGGGCAAAACAAAAGGAAGTGGGTGGAGCTGGTAGAGGTGGCAGAGGCTCTGCGGTGATGGTGCTGTTTATGGGAGGTAGCCTGATCCACCGCCCTACCAGTCGAAGCACCACTGCCACAGCTTGCTGTACCACAGCCGCCATGTGGTAGGGAGAACTAGGAGAGTGCTGTGTGGTGGCTTAGCCAGACAGCTGAGCCTGGGAATGGTGGGGGCAGCAGCTAGCTAGGCCCCAGCCAGAGCTGCCAGTGGGATGGGGCCATGCCAGTGGGGAAGCCAGCCAGCTGAGCCCGGGGAAGGTGGGGGGGCAGCTAGCTAGGCCCCAGCCAGCACCAGCACCGGAATGGGTTCATGCCAGTGGGGAAGCCAGGCAGCCAAGCCTGGGGAAGGTGGGGGGCAGCAGGCCTCGGGACAGTGGGGGAGAGGCTAGCACGACTCGCAGGCCTACTTGTGAGCAGACAGATCAGGGCTGCTCAGTTGGCATTAGAGTTAGCCTAACTCACCTGGAAGGAACAGTGGAGAGGCTTGTGTTGGCTCCGGCCAGATCAGCAGCTGCTTCTCTAACTTGATCTTGCTGGGAGAGTGAGAGAGCCTCTCTTGGCAGAGCAAAAAGCTTGCAAGTCCCTCCTTCAGAAAACAGCTCCTAGGCAGCAGAGAGAAACAGGATTCAACCAGGCTTTTTCTCTGCTGCCGAGGAGCTGTTTCCTGAAGAGTGGGGGACTTGCAAGCTTTTTGCTGTGCCGGAAAAGACTCTCTCACTCTTCCAGCTGGAGCAGCAGGTGAAAGAAGCAGCTGCTGACCTGGCCAGAGCCAACAGGAGCCTCTCCACATGTTCCCCATCATAAGGCAAGTGGTGATGGAGGGTAAGGGAAAGGTGACCGGCACAGTGGCAAAACACAGTGGTGCGGGGAGGAGCAAAACTAAAGGCAAGTGGTGGGAGGGGGAAAGGTGACCGGGGCTTGCAGAGCCTCATTCACCCAGGGAGATCCTCAGATCAGGCAGGGCCACAGTGAAAGGCAGGCAGCAATGGCTGGCCTGGTGGGCAGGCAAAAGCAGGCTGCAGACATGTTGCGCATGTGCACGATATTGTGCATGTGCGATAGGGACTGACTGGGCAGGGAGTGGACAAGTGGGCAAAGAGGGGTGGGGCTAGCCAGAGGCCTGATTTACTGGTTCTCCGAACTATGGAGAATCATAACAATCAGTTCTACTGAACCGGTCCGAACCAGTAGAATACCACCCCTGAATAGAGTCCTTTCATTTCTCTATTTACATATCCCACCACTGTCAGCTAGTTCCTTTATGTTGATATCACCTCCCCATTACTCTATTACCTTTTGCCTTCCCTGACATAGGTTAAAGAAAGCAGATGCAGCAATAATAACATGTAAAATTACACTTGACTGCCCCAAGTGAAGGAATGAATTAGCCAGCAGTCTGCAGAATGCAGACAATGGCAGCAGATGAGTCAGTTAACTCACTGTTAGGCTAAAGAAGAAGCAAGCTCTTGTTTTAAAATAGTTTATGGGCAACTGCAGCCATTTTAATCTTTTAGCCTGGGTGCCCTGGAAAACACAGAGCATCAGATTTCTGACCTGAATACCAGGTATTTCTACAAATATATGAAGTTCCAGGAAACACAGCAAATGAGTCAGAAGCTGACTCAGAATGTAGGCTATTATCCCAGATGCTTTTAGCTAAAATCCAAGAGGTAGATCCAACCAAAAATCAAGAACTGATTCATCTATGTTTAGGAAGCTGTTTCTTCCCATTAAGTTCTACCTCTACTTCTTCCCATTAAGTGAGCAGTTCCTTCTTTCTCTTAGCTTGCCCTGTGACTAAAATGCTATATGGTTAAATTGATCAGCATAAAAATCAAGTCTGAACAGCAAACTGAGCTATTTGTCATCTGTGCAAGGCTGGTAGAAAGGAAATCTCCTACATATCTTTCTTTCAGTAATGAAAGCCGACAGGCAATCATACCAGTTGGTTGCTGGAGAGAAAGCATTGCAAAGAAGTTAGACAAAGCCAGGAACCATGTCTAGTTAATTATAAAAAGTAGTAAATGCACAAAACAATTTATTTCTCAAACTGAGATATGATAGCAGTTTATTTAACTCATTTTTAAAGGAGTTTTATACTTAGCTCTTCCCAGTCTCACTTTATAGTTATTATAATATTGAGTTGAATTCACCTAATAATGTTTATGACTTCAAGGAATTTCACCCAAATCTTACTCCAGTATTTTTAGTGCTGAAATTCTTTCAGGGCTATCCCTTCCGATGAGAACCAACCAGTTCAATATAAATATCCTTGGGGAAATGTCCATGCTTTTTTCTCAGTTCCATGCAGCTAGGCAGCTGAGACCAGGAAAATATATCTCCAATAGAAGAGAATAAATGTAGTTCAGGGCTAAACCGTACAGTCCTTGGTAGTCTCTGAGCTGGATTGTTTGGGGAGTCAACCACTATATGTTTATTATATTTTATCTAATCAAGTTATAAAATGTCTGCAAGCAAACAACCCAACCCAGAGACCACCAAGATCTCCACAAGAAAAATCTCCATTATTTTTATTTTCACATAGGTGACTCTAGGTAAATTATAAAATTAAAAATCCACAACATAAAAACCCATACATCCCCACTCTTCTGTATTATGGTTTCCATATTGTAGAATATGATATGGAACTTAGACTTGTCATGACAGTGATGGCCTTTCTGTCTTAATCTGAGTCAGATTAAGACAGAGTTCTCCTGGAGAAATTTTTTAAAATGTGATGTTTTATTGGGATTTTTTCCCTGTATTGCTCTGGTTTTAAATTAAATGTTGACTCTTTTGCTTATTATTTGTGTTTTGGAAGTGTACCATAAAGCTTCTTTGTATCTCTGGGAGTTTCATGTTTATGTTCTCAATTTAAAGAATAAGTCCCCTATTCAGCAATATGCAATTTAAAGCCTTCTAAATATTTTGAATGATAATTCCCATAAAGCCCCATCTATCATAGCCATTAGTATAAAACAGGTGTGTCCAACCTGTGGCCCATGGGCCTTGTGTGGCCCTGAACAGCTAGTAATGCAGCCAACAAGATATTAACCTTTTAACATTATGTGATTTATATGCATTATCTATATTGTATATCCTATATGTGGCCCAAGACAATCCCTCTTCACTCAATGATGTCCAAGGAAGCCAAAAGGTTGGACACCCAACTGAAACAGTAAACAACTGAATGGTACTAGATTTCTTATCCTTCCCCATTACCCAGCACTTATTCAGCTCCATCATGAAGCCCTGGAAATGTTTTTATAATGATCACAGTTGTCTTTCCAACTGGAATTGGCCAAGATAACCAATATGATTTCCTAGTATTTGAAAGTGGGAAATATGCCAGAAATGTAACATATGCCTTAAAATGGGTTCAACACAGGTTAAAAAGTAAAGAAGCCATCCAGTTTTCCCATGATTTTATCCATATAGTTGAAATGGCCTTGTTCATGCCACATCCTTGTCCCACAAGGATCTCTTTACAACTTTTCCATACTGGTGTTTCTATTGAAATATATGAAAGTATATGAAAGTGGTCAAGATGGAAATTAATTGTATTTTTATTTTTGCTATTGATTTTTCAAATAAATCCACTAATAACCTATGGAAGCGCATAATAAATATTATGAAGTATTGCATTGTTGTGTATACCATACCATACCATACCACACTATATACACTATACTGATTATATTAATTATATTATAACAATTTCTAGAAGACAGCACAAATTTGTTAAGAGGAAGTTTTTCCATATCAACATATCTCATGGAGGGAAGAGGATTGGTTAATCAGGCCACATAATACACAATATATCTTAATGTCAGGAAAAACTTTTTAAAGTAACTTCTTTTTAAAAACTTTTTTAAAGCCTCACGAGCCCCACTCAATAGCCTACTTGTAAGTTGAAACCCCTTTTTATTTAGAAAGGCAGGAATACATGTCATTCACTGACAAAGCTCCAGGTCACACATCCTTAGGTGATTCACAAGCCATAGCAGTCCCTGAGTTTCCCTCAGGGAGCCTCAATTAGCACTTCAATCCCACAACCGACCTGGTTACTGGCAAGGAAATCCTGGCAAGGAATGCACTGGAGGGAACTCTTCTGGAGCAATGATGGATGGCTCTGACAACCACGCCTCCCACACCCCTCCTCTTTACATTCCAGCCAAGGAGGGGCTTGTTAATGTCTCCTTCTTTTCCTGAATAGTTGGCCCTCAGTTCTGCATTGCTCCCTCTCTGCACTTCTCTGCCCATATGCACATCTGAGACAGGGCCCAGCTGTTCCTCCCCCTCACTCAGCTCAGGCCCCGAAAAAGCTGTCTTTCCATCTGACCATGAGTAGATGGGCCCTGATCTGCATCTGGCTCTAAGACTTTCTGCTCCTCAGAGCCTTCATCTGGCTCTGATGGTAACCCAGGCACCCCCTCCACCTCCTCTGACTCATCTGTCTCGACTGCCATCTCCGCTGGCAGTCTGAACTACAACAGTAACCTATTACATTAGCAAACAAGTTAGGTATTGGCTGGATGATATGATAAATAGATGAATAATTAGATGGCTTGAAAACTTACCAATAGGTACTTACTAATGGTTCCTCAACCATCTGGAATGATGTCAACATTTTAATTACTAAATTAGATGAAGAAAACAGGAAACACTTAACTGATAGTAACTGATAGTTAATACCCTATCTTCTAGGGCAAGAGTGTCAAACCCTTGCCATCACATTGTTGTCATGTGACATACCGTGACTTTCCCCCCTTTGATAAAATGTACATGAGCATGGCCAGCATGTGACATATCCAGCCCATAGACTGTGAGTTTGACACTTCTGTTCTAGGGTATTAACCTAACATAAATAGTTAATACCATAGAAGATAGAATCAAAATTGATTAGGTAAAAATTGAAAATAAAACATAACAGAGACAATTGCAAAATTCTTCAAGGAGAAACAGAAATTAAATTTAGGATTATAAAATGTATGATCTCTAGTTTAGCACTGTATTTGTGAAAAAGTTCTTGAAATAGTAGTTGATTGCAAATCAAACATGAGCCAACCATGTGATGTAGCTTTTTTTAAAAAAGAAAGAAGTGCACTGTTAGTCTTGAAACTAAGTCCTATAAAGAAAGATTGTAGGAGCTAGAAAAGAAGACTAACAGAACTATGAAGGCACTTTTCAAATATGTGAAAAATATGTCATTCAGAAGAGGATAAACCTAGAATTTCATCACCGCAGAATTCAAGTTATAGGAAATGACATTCCAATTTCATGTTTAAGGGCAAAAAGCCCCCTCCCAATAATTAACTTAATTATGGAGCGATCTAGTGGTGTTCTTTTCCTGGAATATGTTTAAGCAAAGCAGAAACTAGCAAGACCTCTGTTGGAGATGCTTTGATTTGGATACCTGCACTGAGCAGGGGCTGCACCTGATAGCCTAAATGACTTCTTCTAACTCTTATGCTTTGATGATTCTATTAAATACCTAAATCAAATCTGTACCCTTGGCTATCATTTAAATGTTATCCGTGTTTATTCAGAAGCAAGACCTATTTACTTATTCCCCATGTAAATATATAAGGCACTGCAGTCTAACACCTTCATAAAGCTTTGCAATCTGTTTACTTCCCTAGTGGGTGGGATTTAATTAATTGACTCAATTAAATTAATGTATTCAATTAATTACCACTACTATTCTTGCACCTTTTCCAGGCATTCAGAGGAACCAATGTAAAAAGTCCATCAAAGACAATTCTTAGATTCAGAGTTAAGCATAACAGCCCTACTGTAAAAAGTAAATACTCCCTCAAGTGAGGCTTGATTCTTGATAACTGTATGGATACATCCATGTAGCTTTCATTTTATTATAATACAGAAGTGTTTGTCATTTGCTTGTTCCACTTATGCACCAGGTTTATTGACCTACAGTTTCCTAATAGTCTCCCATTTAGAGTAGCTGGGTCTGCTTCATATTAACTGTTTAAAAATTAACCCAGATTGCACAGTTGCTGCCATCATTCATGATCAGAAATTATATGTATTTTTGATGAATTCATTGCCGTATATATTATCTAGTTCTTTAAAATCAGTAAGCTGGTAGACATCTTGTCCCACCCTGTGCTTAATGTGCCATAGGAAGTACTTTTTTTTCTAACTTGCTTACTATCACTGTGTTGCAATAGACAGATCATTTTCTAGTTGTTCTGTAGCTCAATGATGTTACTCATTCCTATGGGGAAATCCGGTTGAACAGCCCATCCTAAGGGATTTATGCATTCTACTAGGGAGATGGGGCTTTACCCGAGGAACTCAGTCAAGGACTTGGTTGAACCCTAGAATAGGAAAGCAATTAAAACCTCATACTAGATTGATCCTATGCAGCTATCAGCATGTATATGCAGCTATCCTTCCTAAGCTCTTTTTACCTTGGTTCTTTGAAGAGCTCTGGGAAGAGATGACTGGAGTTTCATTGGAGGAAGTCAAAGTGCAAACTGGACCCAACACAAGTAAGAGGCCTACTGGGGCCTACATTGTAACAAAAAGGGCAGCAAAGCATCATTATTTCTCCAATCTTACAGCATTTGCCTATAACTGCCTGACTGCCATGTTAGGGGTGAGGCACTCTTTGCTGTGGGAGGGGACCTGCATAAATATCAAAAGCAGAAATAGTATTCAGCAGGTTCTGACCAGTTCTGGAGAACCGGTAGCGGAAATTTTCAGTAGTTTGGAGAACTGGCAGATACCACCTCTGACTGGCCCCACCCCTATTAATTCTCTGTGTCTTGAGTCCCAGCTGATTGGCTGGATCTTCTTTTGTTGCCCTGAACAGGAGAATGCAGCTGGCAAGCAGGTTAATGGGGTGGGGAGGGAATGGATTTTGCAGTAACCTTCCCCCAGGAGTGTGGAGGGAATTGAGATTTTGCAGTATCCTTCCCCTGCCACACCCATCAAGCCATGCCACGCCCACCAAGCCATGCCACGCATACCAAGCCATGCCCACAGAACCGGTAGTAAATATTTTTGAATCTCACCACTGATCCAAAGGACATACCACAGTAAGTATTCATGATGTCTGTCAGATAAAATTGCTCAGATCTTCTTAGAGTTGGACTTTGCCTGGGCAGAAATCCCAAATAAGATGCTTGAAGTAGTCTTGTGATGTTATAAGGATTGAATTTGTAACTCTTGAGACTGGACAAGAACTTCTGAATTGTGAGTTTGGCCTCTGGTATGTTAGAATCAGTCACCACAGATTCTCAACGTGATCTGAGAGAAGACCTTTAAGGAATAAGGTAATCCCTCTTCAGTAGCCTTTGTAGGATCATGTAGTCTCCAATCTTCCCTTTATGGGGAAGGTTGTTGAGAAAATGGGACTTGGAAGAAATACATTTTCTGGAGATATTCCAGTTGGGTTTCAGGCTAGGGTACAGTATTGAGACAGTGCTGGTTATGCTTGGAAGTAATCTCTGAGAAAGCCAGGATAGGGAAGGTCCATCTTTCTGCTCTTTGATCTTCTGATACCATTGACCATGGTATCCCAGTGGATTAGCTGCAGGAATTGGGAATTTGGGGGGGGCACTGTGTTGTGGAGGTTTGTCTCCTTTTTCAGCAATAGGTGCCTGTTAATGTTAACAGGAGAGTAGAGATTGTGCCTATAGGACCTCATTTGCAATGTTCTGAACAGCTGGACACAGTCACCCTTCCTCTTTAACATATATGTGAAATTGCTGAGGTCAGAGTCTGGTATTGTCAGTACAGATGGTCCTCATTGAATGACTAGGTTAAAGCTGAAGCAGAAGGAAGAAGATGGTGAAGCTCATCTGGGGATGGCAATGCCAGCAGGTGAGCATTATCTTTGCTTTGCAAACTTCCTTGATTATTAGCCAGCTTTTTGGTACAATTAAAGATTCTGGTCATTACCTATAGAGACCTGTAGCGCATAGGGCCTGATTATTTGAGGCAGCATCCATCTCTAAAAGTTTCTGCCTAATATGAGAAGCCCAGTGATTAGAATGCAATACTGTAGGCTAACTCTGCCAGCTGCTGAGAGCTTGTTCCTGACAGGCTCAAGGTTGACTCAGCCTCCATCTTTTTGAGGTTGGTAAAATGAGGGGCCAAATTATATATGGGGCAATATACTGACATTGTAAACCTCTTGGAGAGGGTTGTAAAGCACTATGAGACAGTATATAAGTCTAAGTGCTAGTGCTATTGGGCAGAATGGGTGTGTTCTGTGTCCCCTTCAGTTAAATATGGTCATCTTATGGATTGAGGAAGGGAACCTGTCTTGTCCTGTTTTAGGTTATATTATGTTATGTTATATTATATTATGTTATGCCATGCTGTTTCAAATTTTAAAGTTTATAAGCAGCACGGAGTCTTTTTGGAATCTGGCAGCCTCAAAATCCACCAGTCAGGATTTGAATATTACAGAGCTTGAACAGCAAATGTATTAAATGGATTTGAATTTCAGTGTCTATATGATGAAGTGATCCACAAACCTCTGTAATGTTTTTTCCCTTGATATCAGAGCAAAGACATTTGTGTCTCAGCCTCAGACCTCTGTAAAAGAGCAGCAGCCATTGTACTAATTCAGCTTTCAAGAAAAAACAGCACTGCACTGAACAATTAATCCCTCATGAGGTATGACACCTTGGTGTGTAGGAGGAGGATGGTGTGTTTGAATAGTTTCTTGTGTCAACAGCTATTGAGCCAGATAAAAACTAGCCTAAAGACTATTCTGCAATGATGAACTACTTGAATGGTCAAGATCTGTGGAGGAATTCAAGTAAATAATTCTGTTTTCTATGCCTCTCTTCTAAGTGGCTTTGCTGTAGGAGGTGCTTTTGTGGGTCATTGTACCAGTCATTCTACATTATATCAATTTCCAAATCCAGTTTAAGTTATAGAGTCAGCTTCTATAGCCTCAGATCCTCTTGGTTTTAAATAACTGAACATTTTTTCTATTAAAAATGGACTGAAAAATGATACATTTGACTGTAAAAATACAAAAATTGGTTTCTATAGCTGTACAGGAAAGAGTCAGCTTTGAGTTAATCATAGTTATTGATTTATGCATACATAGATTTTTCACCCAGTGATCCTGTTTGTATAATTTGCACTTCATTTTAAAATTTACTTAGCTCAAAAACTGAGAAAGGAACTAAAACAAAATACTGAAGCATTTTCACAAGCTCAGCAAGTCTGGACAAAAGTTGATGACTTTTTCTGAAGATTTTATTTTTTCCCCTTTATTTGTGTAGCTCACTGCCATTCTAGGCTCTCAACAAGCAAATGTGATTGTAATGATCAAAACGAATACTCCAATTCTTCTAACATATAGTATGTACCAATACTGTTACTGGATTTCCTTATTGAGAGGCCCCAGTTTGTGCAAGTTGGAAGAAAAGTTTCCAACTCCATCTTCTTGAGTACAGGTTCCTCACAGGGATGTGTCTTGAGTCCACTACTGTTCACCTTGATGACCCATAACTGCTGTGCCAAATCTACTACAAATCATATTGTAAAGTATGCAAATGACATGGCAGTGGTGGGTCTTATCTGGAACGACAATGAAGATTACAGGAAAGAGGCAAAGACTCTGGTGGACTGGTACAATAAAAGTAACCTTCTTCTAAATGCTAATAAAACAAAGGAGATCATTGGAAATTTTAGAGAGCCCCAGCATAGTCATACTCTACTCAGTATCAAGGATGTAGCTGTAGAGATGCATCAACAGTATTAAGTATCTGGGGGTGCTGATAATTAACAATCTGAACCAGAATCTGCATTTCTTGCATCAGATGAGGAGAACACATCTTTCCATTTCCGTACTGGTCATTTTTTACAGAGGCACGATTGAGAGCGTTTTAACAAACTGCCTCACTATTTGGTTTGGTGGCTGCAGTGCCTCAGATAGAAAGTCCATACAGAGAGTGGTAAGGACAGTCAAGAAGATTATAGGAAGCTCACTTCCTGTTATTCAGGATACTGCTTATAAGCGCTATGTGCTTAGAGCTCAAAGCATTGTCAGAAACCCCACACACCCACTTTACGGTCTGTTTCTTTTTTTTTCCAAAAAGATTTTATTTTTTAAAACATAAAAAACATAAAACCATCTTCCATTTTATATACATACAGTGTGTCAGTTGGTTACAAATCTTTTGTGCTATCCTTTCGTAGTCATCACTCACAGGTTATATAAATTCTCACATTGTCAATCAAACATATGCTTATATATTTATCAGTTATTAGTCATTCATGACTAAACTATTTACTCCTTCATTTATATGAGATATCCTCAATGTTATTAGATTTATATTATACTTTCATCCAATGGTTATATATATTTATATTATATTTTATATCAGTCTATTAAACTTCTATTATAAGATTTCCTAATGTATTACATTACCATGTCTTTTTATCCAACCATTGATAAAACAAATCCCATATCATGTAAAATTGTTTATCTTCTTGTTCTCTAATTTCAAATGTCAATTTGCTCATTTCAGCACAATCCATAATTTTCTTAATAACTTCCTCCTGCATAGGTATTTTTTCATTTTTCCAATTCTTAGCAAATACAATCCTAGCTGCCATTAAAACATTTACAATCAAATATTTCAATTCTTTGTTGTATATTTCAGGTATAATTCCCAATAAAAATACCTCTGGCTTAAAGTCTATATGTTGTTTTATCATTTTTTCCAACCATGTGTGGATTTTAGTCCAATATCTTTTAGCATCCAAGCAAGTCCACCACATATGGTAATACGAACCAGGTATCTGATGACACTTCCAACATTTATCCTATTTATCCTTAAACATTCTCACAATTCTCATCGGGGGTAAGTGCCACCTGTAAAACATCTTATACAAATTTTCTTTATAGGCAGTTGACATTGTCATTTTATAATTTTGTGACCATAGTTTTTGCCATTTCTCTAAATCAATCCCATATCCAAAATTCCCCCCCCCAAGCAATTATCGTTTCTTTAACTTGCTCCTCCTCCAATTTAAATTTTAAATTCTAATTTAAATTCTAATAAAGTCCATAAAATTTTTAATTATATTTTCATCAGTACCTATCAAGATTTTATCTAAATCAGTCAATTTATCTTAAATACCTTCTAATTTAATATGTTCATCCAATGCAGATTGTATTTGCAAATATGAAAACCAATTCATTTTTATACCTTGTTCTTCCAACGCTTGCATAGATTTAAGTTCACCCTTTTCATTCAATATCTCACCATATCTAACTGTTTGTTCCTTTTTATATATTATTGGATAGGAGAAAGCTTCAATTTACGGTCTGTTTCTGTTGCTCCCCTCTGGGAGGAGGTTTTGGAGTTTTCTAGCAGGACTACAAGATTCTATAACAACTTTGATTCCTATGCCATCCGCCTGGTAAACTCGCAAGATTCATTTTTCTCACCATGTACATGTATACATTCCATCACTCAAGCTGTTCCCTTTATCATGCACTTTTTCTGAATCAAAAAGAGGACAATAAGTATTCTTTCCCACACATGTATGGTATTTTAAATAATTTTTATTAGAAATTTTCACAGGGTTAAAAGATAAAATGAAATAATATAAAGCAAAGAAAAGTAAATGAAAGAAGATATATAAAGAAGTAACTTCTGATTTTCCTTATGGCAGTTACAGACTGATTATTATTTCTCCTCCTTCATTGAAGTTACATTATAATTTGCTTCTTTCCATATTCAATCTTGTTAATCAGTAAATCCATAAATTGTCAATTCATTCTCCCCCACCCCTTTTAGCAAAATATTCACAAGAGATTGCCAGTATGTACTAAAAATATTTGTTCTCTTTTTCCTGATCAAACAGGTCAATCTTGCCATTTCTGCAAATTTAATCATCTTCCATAATGGGCATTTCACATTTCCATGTAATAGTTTTGAGGCAGTTATTATGTAAAAAACCAATCTTCCATGGGATTTTTCTAATTGTTTTCCATAAGTCCAAGTAAGAAAACCACTGATTTCAGCTGTATATTGGTCTTTAATATATTTTGCTCAATAACAATGTTAACCTTAACCTTATTGGTTAAACCCCCATGTCATCCAAACGTCAGGTTATGCTCTTCTAATTTTAACATTCTTTTATCTTTTAACAGCAGCCACTTTTTCATCCAAATCAAACCACAAGCTACAAAAATACAATTTAAAATCAGATGAACTTAATCCTTCTCTTTTGAAGAATTTTATATTTATCCATTTTTAAAAATATAAATCTGGACGTATCCTTTTATCATTGCTTAAAAGAGTGATTTGGTGCATCATTCCATCTTTCTCACAAAGACCTAACATATGTTGGTTTCAACACATAGTAAAGACATAGATAGATTTTCTCCACAGTGATCTGTCTGTAGCTGACATTTCAGGGCTTCCAGTAATACATCCATTATCACTGTAACTGACTGCATTCATGTTGCTCCTGGTTGTCTTCTTCTTCTCTTTCCTTTTACTTTCCCAGCATTAAAGCCATTTTCAGAAAACTTGGTCTTTACATAATGTGTCATGAAGAACTCTTGATTTGTTCAATTATACATTGATTTGTTTGCTATCTATGTTATTCTGTCAAACTCAAAAGCATCAATAATTTTTGAATGTACACTATGGCTTATACATTTCTGATCTTTGAAGATATAAGATTGCAGCATCTGAATATCTTTTCCAAGGCCTTTATGGCTGCTGTCACAAATGCTAGTCTGCTGCATATTTTCTGCCTGCTTATTGCTTTACTGTTGATGGTTGAACCTAAGAGGCATCTGCTATCTTATGGATTTTAACATAGATCACCACTGATGAAATTAGCTTCTGTATTTAAGAGCAAAGAAAACTTTCTCCTTTATACTCCTTTTCCCTTCCTTCCCTCTTTTCAAGATGTAGTTTAAATAGAAATTAGGCTATTTTTTATCTCCTTTTTGCTTCAAAGATGATGAATGTTTGTTAGCATCCATTGATAAGAGCTCCTGTTTTATTCAAAATTTCAACAAATACACATAGAGAAAGAGAGACACATATTCATCTGCTGGGTGTATGAATTGATGTATCTTTTTAATTACTAGATTGTTTCCTTCATAGTACAGAATAGAGGAGGGATCACCTTATGTCCTATATTCCATTTTCTTCTACTATTTTTATTCACACAGAAGTGTCAAAGCTGGAATAACCAATATCATCTTCCCCACTCTCTCCTTCTCTCTCCCTCCCCTCCCTCCCTCCCTCCCTCCCTCTCTCACCCATCTCTGGGAAGCCCACAGTACTGCTTCCATTGGCTCCGAAAACTTCAGTCTCTTTTGATATATAGCTTAAGTTATATAGATAATATAAATTCTTGCTTGTTGTTTGTGTTCTCTTCATGTTTTTGCCTGCCTTTTATCTTGTTTGTCAATTAGCTGTTTTATGTCTGCAGGTGTTTAGTAAATAAACCAGCAACAAACTGTTTTTTATTTCTAGCAGTATTGAGCAGTGTGTCTGTTTGCCGTGATTTAAGGACTGACTGGGGATGTGATGGGTGTAAATTAAACTGGGAATTATCCACAGTAATTTTCCTGCAGTATGTGGGTTTTTGAGGATACTCACCCCCTACTCTCTATGTCTCTCTGTGTGTTTGCATTTACAAATGCAATATTTGAATATTTGTCCTGGAAAGCAGGCTTTCTTTTGACAGAAATGGGTGGGGGTTTCCCCATTCAGTGACAGTTCTGCTCAGACCTTCTGTCTTTTAACCTCCCAATGCATTATGTGAATGAATTGTTCAGGAAATTTTGATGGGCACAGTTGTCGCATTTGGTTGATGCATCCCATTCTCCCTCCCATCGTTTGGCAATTGGTCCCAGTAAGGCATTTGTATAGTCCTGACATCAGAGCATCAAGATGATCAGCCAAGAACAAATGTGAGAAAAGACAAAAGAACTCCTCCCAAGGATGTCACTCTTGTCACACCCCCTGCTGGCCAATTCAAGACAGTGCAGAATCTCGTAGTACTGCTGTTCCTGTAATTCAGTTCGTCTCCTTTAAAAATCCTGCTAGGTTTGAGAAAAGCAGAAATGGAAAGGCTGACTGAATACATCAGCCGACAGAGAAATAGGTGAAAGAGAGGGGAAGAAAAGTATAATCTACAATAGGAAAATCCCAGGGGAAAAAGGGGGAGATTGTAAGGGTGAAGAGAGAAAATAGAAAAGAAAAAGAAAAATCACCTACCAGCAGTGTTAACATGTTAAGATTTGGTACCTTTAAATATTTATTTATTTATTTATTATTGGGACTTGTATGCCGCCCCATCTCCGAAGACTCGGGGTGGCTCACAGCTAAAACAGGACAACAATAAATAATTAAATATCTCCATTTACACACACACATCAGCTATTATTTGTATGGTCCATTCTCTAAACATTTTTTTTTTCTCTCGGGATCTCTCCCCATTTTTAAAACTTATGAAGGACCCCAAAATAACTTTTTTTTTTTGTATGGGTTATAGCTACTGATCAATATTTATCGCATTAAAAATCAAAACATTTTTAGAACATTTGTTTATTAAACCATGTAAAAATAGCAATATTAAACCCATTAAATATTAACATAAATAAAATGTTAATGGATCAGGCCTGTCACAGCCATTTTCTCCATTTCTCAGCTTTGGGGGAAGGAGGAGCTCTGGAATGTCAGACCAGACATCCACAACTTACTATCTCATGGGAACCAAGGTCATCCCAACAGGTGCTGCCCAGAGACTGGAAGAGGTCACCAAGGAGACGCTAGAACTTTGGACAACGTGACCAGGGACAAGGAGGGAGGGAGCTGTCTAATCTTTAATTATACTGAAAGTGAGGGAAATAGCCATAGCTGGTTTATTTTTCAACTATGCTGAAATGATGTACTCAGTAAAGCAGTTCTTTTAGAAAGCTAAAAGACTCAGAGTTGCTGAATTGGGTTCATTAATTGAAACCTTGACAATTTTCATGAAAAAGCACTAACAAATAAATAATAACAATAATGAACAAAGGGACGTTGTTCTAAATTTTTTGCAAACACCTTCAATATTTAGCAAATAATTTTAATTAACGGGACTCCTGAGGGGGTCTGAGAGAACTTTCAGGATCCTCAGGCCAAACTTTAGGAAACACTGGTCTAAACTAAATAAATAGAGTACAAAATGGATTGTACAAAGCAGATATTTGGAGCACATGAAATTCAGTTGACAAATGCCAAGGTCTGCATTTAGATAATGGAGAGAAGCAGACTTAAGAGGGCTCAGCATGATTACAGGTGTGAAAGGATTTCAGAGATGCAATTAATCACAAATTGAACAGCATTCATCAGTGCAATGCTGCCGCACAAAAAGGTGAATGGAAACCTAAGCCGCATTAATAAAGCTATAGTTTTTAAGTCACACAAGCAGTAATCATTCCACTTCAGAACACATTTGTGCTTTTGTTGGAATTGCTATTTTTATACCTTTTATATTCTTCTACTTCCCGTGCTGATTGTTGTTAGGTTTAATTGTGTTTTTCCCCTTTGGAAGTTTCTATGGAATGGAAGAATGATGGCATTCTTCAAATACTTGAAGCTCTGTCACAAAGAAGACAAAAATTGTTCTCTGTTCCCTGGAGGACAGGAATAAATCTAAAAGGCTAAGTTTATCAGGAGGGGAGTTCTACTAAATTTTAAGAGAAAATGCCAGTGTATAAAAGCATCAATAATGGAATCTGTTACGTAGAATGTGACAGAGCAGGGGTCTCCAACCTTGACAACTTTAAGCCTGGAGGACTTCAACTCCCAGAATTTCCTAGCCATCTGGCTGGGGAATTCTGGGGGTTGAAGTCCGCCAGGCTTAAATTTGCCAAGGTTGGAGACCCCTGTGACAGAGTCTCCATTTCATGAAGAAGCTGCACTGTTGGAGATGCTTTTAATTCTGGGTTTCCCATATTGAATTCCAGGTGGAATAGATGACTCAGAGGGCTTTCTTCAATTTTTGATGCAGTGATTCCTTTCACTTTCCATTCTGCATAATTTGTTATTTTGTCAGCCTGCTTGGTGTAAATTTCCCAGACCTAGTTCCTTGCTCTCTATCTTGTTGCAAAGTCTAACACTGTCACTTCCTTAGCACTTGAGCTGAGTTCCTGTTCTTTCTTTAAAACCTTATGTAAGTGTTCCAAGTAACACATCTGCCAAAATCAGAAATTTGAGGCAGGTAGATTCAACCAAAAGTGTGTTCATTGGATACATCCTATTGGCACAGTTATTGAAAACCAACTCTGAAAGGTCTTGCAATTTCCCCCTTAATTAAAAGAGCAAATATTTCCCTCCCCAAATGTCACTGGTCACATTGTCCAATGAAAGTAGCTGGCAGGCTGCTTGGTCACTTCTCTCCTCCTTCAACTGCCACCTGTTGGGATGACCTTGGTTCCCACAAGAAAACTTTTTGTTTTGACTGTTACCCAGTCTATCTACTTCCCCCTCCCTTCCCCCTCTTAGAATTCATGGCAACTATGAGGCAGCAAAAGTTGGCTTCAGCCAGGTTCACCTCAGAATTGACACCTTATATCCTTCATGATATATTTCCTGCTTACCTCATTGCCTCAGCTCTATCTGGTTTCTGCTGCTTTATCTTATATTGATAAGCCATCTGAGTCAGGAGTATCACTGGTTTGCAACTTTTAAGATACCAAGCATTCAGGCCAAAAAGTGTATCATTACTTAAGAGATGGACAAATCTGACCTTTTCAGTTTGTCCCACATTCTCATTTTTTAAATTGAAACACTTTGTATCTCATTTCCGCATCAGAAACTTTGTAACAGATATATGCATGTACACATTTGTCAAAATTGGAATTTTTGCACAGTTTTGCACAATATCAGATGTGGGTTATTGTTTTTTTAGAGGATAGTTAAGCTTTCTAAAATTGGTATATTATTTTCACGAGTGTATGTATTTTCGCATTTTGGGACAGCTATTTTGATTCTTCTGAACTGGGCAGGCTGTTTGCACATGGGAAAGGATAATTGAATTATGTCTACATATTGTTTTTAAAATGCAGAATTAAGTTCATATTAAAAAGTGGGAGGGGGAGAAATCAGCCCTCCACCACTCACTCTATAAACAAAAGTTGAAGATTGGTATGTTTTTTTTTTTAATGGGGAACTAGAGCTTCTATACTTGAGGAGCATAAGTTAGGAGTTTGGAAAGACTCCCTAATGCACTTTCCTATCTTTCAATAGTTTGACTTTGATTTCTAGCTTTCTAGATCAACTAAAGTGAATGCCTCACTTTTGCCATATCTATGGCTGGCATTGAAAAAATAATAATAAAAGGATGAAAGAAACAGTAATTGCAGAAACCTGTGACCTTTAGAAACATGAACCGGTGATTCTTTATACATTTGTTTCTTCAGTAAATCAATATGCAACCTGCTTTAAAAGCAAATTCTTTTACCCACACTTCATCCTCACTGTCCGGGGATCTCCAAGTGAACTGAGCTTGAGTTGAGAGCTTATTGAAAGTGCTGCTAGCTTTCCTTAATCAAGCTAAGATAATCAATAGGGGAGCTCTAAGAATGCCAGTTGATCAATGTGCATGTTCTCAGTTTCAAAATGTGTGGCTTTTTTTCCTCCTACCAAAGACCTTCTGGGGTTCCCAAAAAGGGAGAAAGAAAGAAAGAAAGAAAGAAAGAAAGAAAGAAAGAAAGGAAGGAAGGAAGGAAGGAAGGAAGGAAGGAAGGAAGAAAATTTTTTGCTGGAAAATGGATTGAAAACAACAATTTAATGGTGTTTCAATAAATCAAAATTAAGTTTCTTACTATACCCTCTGCTAAGAAGACTTCAATTAACTTCAGTCTATTGTCCTACAGTGCACCCCAAAACAGGGCATTTGATTAGAACATTTTACTTCTCACTTTCAGTTCTATCTTATTCTGGTTTTAAGACTTATAATGACTTCTAGAATGAGAGAGAAGAAAGAGGGAAGGATGGAGGGAGGGAGGGAGGGAGGAGAGGGAGGGAGGAAGGAAGGAAGGAAGGAAGGAAGGAAGGAAGGAAGGAAGGAAGGAAGGAACCAAATAGACTTTGCATGGCATATTTCCATCCAACTCAGTGAAATGTGTTACCTCTACAAATTCTGAGTATAGCCAGAAAGTCAAAATGATTCCAGGACTTTCCAGCAAACTGTGTTGAGTGAATTGAAGTCTAGAGCAAGGGACATTCACACAATCTATCCAATGATAAAACAAATGCCTAGAGAAATAGTCTGACCTCACTTGAATTGGATTTTTTTCCTATGCAGAAAGAAACATTGTTCTGCTAATCATTGTTGTGCAGAGGCAAAGTGATTGTACATTTATTTATTTTGTAATAAAATTTGGTATTATGTTCTTCAAAAACAGCTTTTCCCAGTCTTATTTATAGCCTACTGAAATTACTCACTGAAATCTATACATTAAATGAATATATTAATATATGTACTGTATCTTATACACACACATTCACACACACACATATGCATGCATGTGTATTATATAAGTACATATTAATAATACATTAAATGTGGGGGTATCTGTGTGTGTTTCTACTCTTGCTATGGTATTTTGTTTCAAATGAATGTTCCTTGCTGCTTATGTGAGAGCTAGAACAGTGAGCTACTATTAGTAGGTGGCATTAGAAATCCTTGGCACAATTACATTGGAATAAGGTTTACTGAGTATTATAGTACTTCATTCAGAGTCAGCATAAAAATACCTGATAGGAGTCAACTTTTATAAAATGTACTTATCTCAGAATACAGGCTATAGCTACAGGCCAAATTTTTGGGACTAATTGAACAATGCCAATCAATTGTGAAGCGAACATTGATAACCTGGAGTCAGTTCCATTTTTGCACTTTAGAATATTAGGGAATCTAACCTTAGAATGAAAGAAAATTTCAATCAATTAGCAATATATTTTTCTTTCTGCTTCCATCTCCCAATATACCTGGCTGGGACAAAGTTCCATGAGTTTCTCTGATGAAGAATGGGTGGTCTATTCTTAGAGATATATGAGTAGTTTGGTTTATTAGAATTTTAAATGACTGTACCATTTTTTATTTTCCAATGTACTAGAGCAAGAGTGTCAAACTCAAGGCCCATGGGCAAGGGTGGGATTCTATCAGTTCGGCCCAATTCGGGCAAACTGGTAGCTCCAAAGATCAGCTGTGAGCGAACTGGTTCACTCCAATGATGAGCTGTTGAGCTCACCCACCCACCCC
The DNA here is from genome assembly GCA_009733165.1 of Naja naja. Taxonomy (NCBI): domain Eukaryota; kingdom Metazoa; phylum Chordata; class Lepidosauria; order Squamata; family Elapidae; genus Naja; species Naja naja. Next base: position 92,870,265 of record CM019149.1, on the reverse strand, counting down.
AGCTCTAGTCTGTGCTTGATTTCCGGGTTTTCCAGCTCAGCTGATTCACGTGGCACAATAGATTGTTGCGCATTAGTTGTTTGGCTTGCAGCAGAAGGTGAGCTGCAAACACTGGTTGAATCCCACCCCTACCCATGGACTGGATAGAATCCATGGGGCTGCCCTGGAAACGGGGCCTCTGCCAGTGAAAACGGAGCTCAGGAGGGCCCTGCAGAGCCCTCCGAGCCCTGTTTTCAGCTATGACAGCCTCCTGCAACCCTCTGCCAGTGAAAACAGAGCTCAGGAGGGCCAAGCGCAGCCCTCTCAAGCTCCATTTTTGCTGGCAGAGCAATTGAGCCATCACAGATGCCCCCTGACATGAGCGATATTTATTTATTTATTTATTTATTTATTTATTTATTTATTTATTGGACTTGTATGCCGCCCCATCTCTGAAGACTCGGGACGGAGATGGCCATGCCCACCCTGGCCATGCCTCCCACCCCCCTGAGGTCAAACACAACCCTGATGCAGCCCTCAATGAAATCGAGTTTGATATCCCGTACTAGAGGATTTAAATGAATATATATACCAAAATAAAAAACTTATATGACTCACAATTAAAAAGAAAAACCTATTAAAATTAAATAATTTAGAGATGCAAAGATGAATGAAAATACACATATTAGAGAAGGATAACTGCTTACAAAAAGGCCACAGAAGAAAATTGTACCACGAAGTGTATACCTTAGATGTGGTAAGCACAAAAATGCATATGAACAGCCATGCTAACATTTTGTGTTAAATTTATGAAAGGCAGTCCAAACAGGTTGTAATGAAATTGGAATGATAGCCAAAATTAAATCAACAGATTATCCTGGTATATTCCACACCCACAGTAATGCCATTAGGGATTTTCTGTAGCCTACAGATTGGGGAAAGCATTTTCTACTTGTCATGCAGACATAAAAAGTTCAGAAAGTTCTCGAGGAAAAAGAAACCTGAACTGGAAATCCTATTGACACACTGATAACTGGAACTTGCTTAAGGAAAGGCTAGAAATGCAAATCACTCATTGAGTGTGGCATAAAAATGTGAGTTCGACTCACATAGAGGAGTCGAATATAGGGGTCAATGATCTCATCATGTACAACTCAAAAGAAATATTAAGAAAAATAGAAAGAATTATCTCTTAATAAAAGGAAGGTTGATTACCATTGGTTATCAAAACGATTCAGGTCCACTATTAAATGTCTTGTTTTGTAGGGCTCTGTAAGGATCTCCCAGAGACCAATTTTCTTTCTTATCCAGGCTAAGAGGTGATATTAACATTACTCTTGTCATAATTCTCAGATTGCTCCATTTGTTTCAAATAACTATTGCTGTGCCACTATCACTTCCCTACATTCCAGCTATTTGATGGATTTTTTTCAGGATTTTAGACACCCAGAATAAGAAGAGTTTAAGGACTTATCTTTATAATTAAGCATTTGAAACGAAAATAGACATGGCTTTCATGTATTCCTAAATGAACAGCTGTAAAATCATATATGTTTGTAAGAATGAGCACATTTGTTCCTCCCAATAAGTCCTAAAAGTAAGTAGATGTGCACAAGCTAAAATAAGATATCAAAAAAGATGGTTTCATTCACTTAAAGTCCAATGGTTGAGTTGCTTTCTTTGAACATATATGATCTCAGAAATGATCCTGGTTTGTTATCAAAGGCTTCTAACACAGTGGATATCTAATCAGCCTGATAATACTACGCTATATGTACCAGCTAGCTCAGAGGTCTCCAAACTTGGCAACTTTAAGACTTGTGGACTTCAACTCCCAGAATTTATGATCTGGGAGAATTCTGGGAGTTTTTTTTTTTTTTAATATTCGCATTTATATGCCGCACTTCTCCAGAGATTCAGGGTGGCTTACAATTTTTTGGAGTACAACCCAATGCACTCAGCAATAGCATATTGCTCAGCAATTGTATATGTCTGCTTATTACTAGGGCTTTTTGCCCCGCCCCCCCCAAGCGGCATTTTTACAAAGTCAGCTTATTGCCCCCAACAATCTTGGGTCCTCAATTTACCTACCCTGAGAGGATGGAAGGCTGAGTCAACCTTGAGCCTGGTGGGATTCGAGCCTGCACTAATTGCAGGCAGCTGGAACTAAGTGCTAGGCATTTAACAGCCTGCACCACCAAGGCACCAAGGAGTTGAAGTCTACAAGTCTTAAAGTTGCCAAGTTTGGAGACCTCTGAGCTAGATATTTGTGCATATTTAGAATCAGTAAGGAGAAGCTTTTGCATAGGTATGGGCAAAAATCAGATCATACAATGAGACCTTTAGGATAGTATATGCTCTGTGCCACTTGTTGAACAATTTATTTTCTCTTCCACAAGTTTGTTTGGACTAGCAATGGGGACACTGAGAAAGTTCACAATCTTGGCAGTCTTAAAAAAATGGTAACAGTCAGGAGGTGAGCTATTAAATGATTAGATCTTGTCTTTGTGTCTCATCATATTCTATTACTGCCAGTAAATGTAGTTTATTGCTGTCTATCCCCATTTTCCATATTGCTACTGCAAATATCCCATTCCTGAAAGAACTGACACTTGTTTTCGTGAAATCTATGCAAATCTAATGATTCATGAGCTTCAACAAAAAGGGAAGACAACAATCAATCTTCTCTTTTCAACTGCCATCCATAAAATGACAATTTAGAAATGTACATGTCACTTATTTTTTTCAAATGAATCAACGAATCTCTTCATACTTAGCAAGTGCATTGAATCTAGTCTAGTTTAAATCACAAGATTTTTAGAATTTTTTAAAAGAAAACCCACAAGACATCTGAAGCGTAACAACTAAAATACACACACACACACACACACACACACACAGTCACACAAACACACATAGAGGTAAGGCCAACTGAATTTAGTACAAGTCATTTTGCCTGGTAAACAAACTAAAAGACAACAAGCATCTTCAAGAGGCAATACTAAACAATGAGATAAACAGTGCTTTTTTTAAAAAAATGGCTAAAGATAAGAAAAGAGGCATAGATCACACACAATAAATTTTGAAGTTCTGCTTCCAAGCTAAGATAAAAAATTAAAAGTGTGAGAAAAAAGATGAATCAGGTAAGAAATATAATGCTTGAAAATTCATTCTTTTTCTTAACATTTTAGGAAAGAAGTGCTTTAGAAATGTTTTATGTTCAGCCATTCCAGAAAGTATTCATTTTTCATCAGTAAATGTCAGCAAATGTTTCTCTCACTTTCTCTCCTTTTGCACATACACTAACTAGAGAAAAATAAACTTGCTATGATATTTAAAATACATAGATAAAAATGATAAATATCTTATAAATCAAGTATGCTGTACTAATCAGAAAACAGAGGGATTTGTTTTGTTAAAGAGTGAGTTACTAACAAGCATTAATCCTGACATCCATTTATGTGGATTTAAATCCAGTTTTCATATCTTCACTGATAACTACATTTAGTTGACTTGTGTGTAGAGGAAAAACTTTCATCATATAAAGATAGCACTTCAGAGAAGATTCTGAATTATAACGTAAGTTTATGATTTACAGTACAGTAAATCAGAAAACAGAGTCTTTTACCAAGTCAACTAAGAAAGAGTAGTAATTGAGGAAGGCATTTTCAGAAAAACTCTTCAGGCAATATTGGCCTTTTGACTGAATACCTTGTAAAACCACATGATGGGATGAGTATATTGTATTCCACTAATGCCCATGCCCCAGGTTTATATGATGCCACTACAGACCCCTTATAAAGATCTATAATCTGAAGTCCCTTGAAACTCTTATAAAACTAGGGTTTTTCTCCCCATCCCATGTTTCAACTGTGGAATGAATGAAAAATGAAATTCACATTCTTCTGAGATTATCCTGTATCTGCAAAAGCATTAATTCTTATTGACAGACTACCTGCTTCCTGCATCCACCTCAGGAAAAGACACTAAATGCAGCCTCATGGGCATTAAAGTTCAACTAGACTGCTGCTGTGGATTATATTCTCATCCTCCTTCTTGCTCTTCAGTCACCATGGAAAGAGGAAGGCTTTTGCAGCTTCTCAATCTGTTTGCTATTTTTTTTCCAAAAATAACTCTTACTTTACAATACATACCTACATACCAGAGATGGTATTCAGCTGGTTCTGACCAGTTCTGGAGAGCCAGTAGCGGAAATTTGGAAGTAGTTCAGAGAACCGGCAAATACCACCTCTGACTTGAGATTTTACAGTATCCTTCCCCTGCCACTCCCACCAAGCCACACCCATAGGACCGGTAGTAAAAAAATTTGAATCCCACCACTGATACGTACATACATACATGCACACACACACACACACACACACACACACACACACATACGGCATTTTTGTCTGTGATAAAATAGGCAGCTGATTTACTTCTCTTTTTGTGAAGGAAAGAAAAGGAACAATGGAAGTTCTAGGGTGAAGAGAACTTAATGGCTGTCACATCTTAAATAATAAACATGAGTATTCAGCTATTGACCAGCTTACAATGAGCAATAATTGGCTACAATGGTCTCTGAGCACTTGGGGATCACAAGCATGTGGTCAATATTATTTTATTCTTTCATCTTTTGATAAGGCAAACAGGGTAAGTGAAATGTGGCTCACTTTTAAAATGATTGGTAATTATCTGAAGATAACATGGGTCCATAGTGGTAGAGGTCCTGATAAACTAATATTTAAAAAATTCAGATGGACTTCATTAACAGCCTAATACATGAAATGTCCAGTTCATGGACTTGACCAGATGTCATGCTGAGATTCTTTTTCAGAAGATGCTGTTGTTAGTTAACATTTAGTACTTAATAAAGGAATGTGGATGTTACCTTTTAAATAAAAAAAGGTCTAAATGATCATGTTAGTGTGAAGACTAAATAGAAAATCTTAAAATGGTTGAAGTGAGACTAGGAATAATCCACAAACAAAAGTTACAAATTACAAAAGCAAGGTTAAATCATTGGCTAAAGTAATTGGCATAAACTAAGCACCAATGCCAGAAGATGATAATCCTGTTAATATAGAATGTTAACAATACATTTTCTCAGGAAATTGGAGAAAGAATGACAACAGTAACAACTATATGTTTCTCATAAAACAACCAGGTCAAGCTGAACCACACAGATACATTACTGTACAAACATCAGATTCCTGATTATATACCATGTGGTGCATCCAATTAAGATGCTGAAAAATGGAGGCTCTTTTGAGAAGATATCAGAAGATATAAAATTATAGAATGGATGGTCAAAGAAAAAAAAATCATGTACATCATCCTTTTGAGCCAGATTGAGATGTTTCTACTTCTCCAACTCACTTTAAAAATTATCTCTAGGTTTAGTTGTACGTATATGATAGGAGAAGAATAAATAATTGCTAATGTAGTATCTAAATACATTCAATGCATAGTTTTTCATTAAAAATACATATCTTTCATTTACAAACTGGCAACTAGTAGAAGCCACATACCCTTATAGTCTAGCCTCCAACAGACTCCTTTGATTAGAATTTACACAAAATAATAATGTTACCTCCAATTATGGTTTCTTTTTTCCAAAGTGAATTCCTTGTTGCTATGAATTTCAACAATATTTATCTGTACAGTTATGGAAAGAAGGTATTAACAAAATTTTGCTCCTATAAATTATGATTCTCCTCCTTCCTTCCATTCACTACAAATACACACACACCACTGTCTTTCAGCTATGAGCAATGTGGAAAAACTCTCATAAAAGATTGCTCATATTAAAAGCGTCCTAAGAATTTAATCAAACCTTCATTGATCCTGGCTTAGCTGGTGTTTATAAAATCTGAAGACACTCGGGTGGGGAGTGGAGGCAGAATAAAACATTAATTACAGTGGCAGCTTGCTCTGGCATGCAGTTTTTCCTACAATCAAGCAATTAAGGGCAGGATTTGTGATTTGGGGACAGGATTATGTCTCTCTTTCCTTAGTCTCACTTCCTCATACAAAAAGTATATTCATATTCAGCTGTTGCATGATAATTTAAAATATGAAATCATCTAATGAAAGTTTACTCAAAATAAAGAAACTGAGCAAGACCTCTAGAACAGGGGTGGGGAATGATGGTCCTTTTATGACTTGTGGACTACAATCCCCAGAATTCCTGAGCCAGCCATGCCATGGTTCCCCACCTCTGCTCTAGAAATAGCATGTGACCTGTGGCTTCAAAATCCTGTGACTCCCAAAGCATAGGGTGTATGTATTTTTTTCAAACACTGCTGTCGAATGGCAATGTTTAAGCTAAGAATGTTAGAAATGGTTAACTATATGTGAGATAATAAATGAAATGTAAATTTCTCAACTTTACAAAAACAGATTTGGGTTGTTCTTACTATGCCACCTCTTGTCTTCTCTTATCATTCATTCAATAACCACAATGTAGCAACTTACTCCCTATCACTTTTCCTAACATTATCTTAATGAAAGGTTTCTTATCATCATGTACATACTGCTTATCCTCCAGAACGTTTTACCAGAGACATGCACTGCTTATATTCCTTGAGAAGAAGAGAGGTATATTAAATAAGATAACTGTAATTCATATCTTTGGCCTCAAATGTTACATCAACACAGCCACATATAAAGAGATCCAGAGTGAACAAATAACCTGAAAGCATGATGCTCATTCTATCTCTGATAACATTCAGTGGAAAAATATGCAAAAATTCACAACAACAAAAATACTTTTTAACAGAACTATATTTATATTAAGATTTTGAAAGTCAAAATCCTAAAATAGACATATGAAGCAGAAATACACATATGTTTAAATTTCATTAATTGCTTAAACAAATATCTTAACGATAGTTATAATTTTCTCTCTAGTGGAATAAGAAAACCTTAAAATTTGTGAATTCAGCAGAGAGAAAAATGGAGAAGTTCATGCTATCCTTTGTTCCAATTTGTGCAATTGGAGGTGGGGGAAAACCCAGTAGAGGCACTAGACTAGAGCAAAGAAAGACCTGTCAGAGAAAAGTACATCCACAGTTGATTTCATTTAGGTTTAAATAAAATATAATGACATTAGTTAAATAACATTGACAAATTGTCCTCCAGCTATTTAGTACTTTCCTTTTATATATAAAAAAAACAAAATGTGGGAGCAATATTTGGTTGGACCTCGGAGAATCCTCCAGCTTCTGTGAATGAAAAAAAACTTATTCCATTCACAAAATGGCTGGCACTTCAAAAGAATAACCATGGGGCAAGGGATAATTTATTTGCACTCACCCCTTCTCACATACACTCATAGTAAAATCTTCTAACACATTTAGATGGGAGACATAAAGGAGTTCAGACAGAAGAAGAAATAAAAAAGACCCTGGCATTTCCTTTGGCCAACATATACCCATCATAATTCAATTTTTCTGGTAGTTGGAATAGAACTCCAAACTAACTTATAGTTCTGGAATTATTCCATAACACAATATTCTAACAATAGAGTACTGAATGCCATTTTCTGCAGATGGGCAGAATAGATATAACAGGTTTACCCTAATACAATAAACATCCCTAATCTGTAATCATGCAAAATGTTATAACTGGCAGATTTAGCCAAAGTATTCTAATGCCTGGAATTTAGAGATAAGATTAGAGTTCAGAGCTTCAGAAGCGTAACTTTCTTTTTAGCATTAACTTCAATATTTTGACCTTGGACTTGCTTGCTTGCTTGCTTCAAGAATCCATGTGTTGTCATGGAAGCAATCTCAAAGAACTTCTATTATTATTTTTTGGCTAGAACATTAAAAAAAATAAACTCACACACTTCTCTAAAACTGAAGTTGGATAGAAACAATTGATGAGATCAGTTTTTCTTTCAGGCCTGACATTCCTCTGGATTCTTTTTAGGATATGACTAGGAATAAAGGATGCACTTAGATATTTTAAATATGGATGTTGTAGATACCAACTTTGTGTAACTTCTAATATGGAGTCTCTGGGTGGGGGGAGGAAGGAACATACTGTCTTAATTAAACCAGTGTAAGGGAGGATAAATCATCCATGCTTATAAAAAAGAATAACGAAGCATAGAAAATCCTGATATCCTGACCAAGTAAGAGAAAGTTAGGTTTATTGGAGGGAAAAAACCATGGGAACCTCAGTAGAGAAGAAAACTTATGAATAATTACTTTCTACTGGACTTCAAAGTGATCTGATAATATTTGTAAGGACTTGATTCTTGCATTGTTTACTTTCAATTTTGCTTTTTCATTCCTCAGAATATTAGCAGAATTTCTCACTCTTTTATGGCAGGATGGGTAAAAGAAACAAGGCAGTCTATGACCCAGGTACATAAATTTTCTGAAGGGAGCAAACAAGTAGGACAGGTGAGCAGGTAATCTTGTAATCTGGAAACCTGATGGAACAAGGACAGAATATTTCTGATGCAAGCATGATAAAAGAAAATTTAGCTAAAGGAAACAAAGGAACGTTTTATTCTAATGTCATCTTTTATCCTTCTTTCCTCTTAAATGAAATCTCTAACATCGTTATAATATATAACTATTTTTTGAGGCAGCATCCAATCTTCCCCCTCTGGGTTTAGTAGCTAGGCAGGACTACTCTTAGTACTTGAACAGGAATAACAGTTTAAAAGCACCTGTTTATCTTCTCTAGCAAACTGCATTGTTGTGACATCCATGAAATCCCTAGGAATCCAACTCATCTCAACTGTGTGTCAACATGAGTGGATGCAGGATATATCCACTGGTACTAAATACAAACAGAGAGAGAGAGAGAGAGAGAGAGGTATTTTTCTAGTAAGACAGGAAAATTCAAAAGCAAGGACAAAAGAGAAAAAGAGGGAAAAAATAAAAACAAAAAGAAAGATGGATGAATGTGTCTATGTGTGTAGGAGTAGGAAGCTCTGAATCTCTTCATCCTTGTCTCCTAGATTCCACCCATTTTCGCTAACAGCTTTTTTTTTTCTTGTAGTCTTCTCCCCAGGAAATACTCAATTTATTGTCTTAAATATCTCTTTTGGGAGAGTTTGATTGTTCTTTCTCTGATGAGCCAAAATAGCACATCAGAGAGAAATGCTATTTTATATATATATTTCTTTTTTTTTTAAACTTATCATCATTGAGCAGCAAAATGAAAATTAAGCAAAGTTCTGGAGAGCATTGCCTTTGTCAAACCAATCTAGATTTTCAGTGCACCATAGAGCTGAGAGAGATATAGATATCTCTGGCTATAATATTGCTTTGGTAACCCTAACCCTCTATATAAGATAGTTAGTGTTAAGTTTGCATGAAGAGTTTGCAGTTTAGATACATCTGCATGAAGAGTGGAGTTCCAGCAAAGAGTTTATTAGTGACTACAGCTCGAATGGACCCATCCTGGCTTGGCTCGGCTCTTATAGCCTGCAGCCATAGCTGCCAGCCAATGGGAGTGCAGGGTTTCTTCCCTCACTATTCAAACCAATACCATTTGACATTTTACAAGAACAGTTCAAATAAACCAATAACATTCAAACCTACATACATAACACCCCTCCCCACTAGGTTCAGTCCATACCAAACCCCAACCTATCTAATGTATTCCTTTAAATAGGTGGGGCTCTTACGTGTATTGAGACCTTTGTGGTTCAGAAGTTTTAACGTTCTCACCCAGTGAGAGGGAAATGTGTCTACTGACATTTCCCTGTTGGGACTTCCTGTGAAAGAAGACCCTGTTAGACTGTTAGAATCTGGTCTCTCCTCCCAACCCATCTCCATTCCAATGTCAGCACCCAAGTCAGGTAGTGATGTGCAATCTTCCACTTCTAATGATGGATCTTGGCATTGTGACAGGGTTTGGAATGGTTCCTGTCGCAATGGCTCGTTACACATGGGGTTGATTCCTGTTTGCTGATTTTCCTCCTGTTCCCCCCTTCCCCTAGAAGAAACATCAGGTGAGGGACCTAGAGGGAGACAGGGCGATGTTCCTGAGGGAACCTGGATCTAAGTTGGTCAATGTGCCTGCTCCAGAGGAGGCCATCCTCTGTTTGTACCCTGTAAGAACGAGGGCCGTGATGTGAGTTATTTCAGCAGGAATCCACAAGGTTCACCTATAAGGTTCCTAGCATAGACAGAATCTCCCACACTAAAGAACGAACTTTGGAAGTGGAATCCAGTGGTGCATTGGGTGCGTAAGTGGGATGAAGGCGGTCAAGGGAAGACCTAAGTTTCCTGCCCATCAACAACTCTCAAGCTTCTCTGGTCCCCAGGACATGGGTTACCATTGGCGAAGGGTGCCAGGGGCAGTGAGGGCATGTCTGATGCCCTGTTGAGCTAGAAAGGATTCAAAAATGTTAGATGTGAATTGAGGGCCATTGTCAGAGACAAGGACATCTGTAACCCATGGGTTACAAACAATTTTCTGAGCTGCTTGATAACAGCCTCAGTAGTAGTGGATGTCATGGGAATGACCTCTAGCCATTTGGAGTATGCATCTACTATAACTAGAAAAGTGTGCCCTCTTGTAGGGCCTGCAAAATCAATGTGGATTCTAGACCATGGGCCCCTAGGACATTCCCATTCCTGTGTGGGGGCGTGAGGTGGAGCAGGTCTGACCACCTGGCAATTGGGACAAGAGGCTACCCAGTTTTCAACCATTTTGTCAATACCTGGCCACCATACATAACTCCTGGCCAAACCTTTCATCCTTACAATCCCAGGATGACCCTCATGTAACATTTCCAAAACCTCCCTTTGCAGTTTTGCAGGAATAACCACCCTGTTACCCCACAAAATACATCCTCTTAATACAGATAATTCAGTTTGCCTGGACTTAAAAGGTTGGGCAAGGTGAGGTAGATCTTGAAGAGGCCAACCTTTCTTAATCCAGCCCATAACAGGTGCCAACACAGCATCTTTGGCAGTTTCTCTGGCAATCTCAGCAGCGTGGACTGGAAGCTTAGCAACGGTCTCCAGGAAAAAGGTGTGAGTTTCAAGTTCAAAGTCCTCCTTGTGGCAAGGTAGTGGGCAACGACTCAGTGCATCAGCATGTCCAATGTCCTTGCCAGGCCTGTGAATCAGTTTGTAGGAATAGGCTGCAAGAAATTCAGTCCACCTCAGCATTCTTGGTGACAGGATAGTAGGTGTAGGTTTGTCTCCTGCCACAATGCCTAATAAAGGTTTGTGATCTGTAACAATGGTGAATGACCTGCCATACAGATATTCATGAAATTTCTTAACAGCTGCAACAACTGCTAAAGCCTCCTTGTCCAATTGGCTATAATTCCTCTCTGCTTTGGACAAAGTGCGAGAGTAAAATGCAATTGGGGCTTCCCTTCCACTGGGAAGTCTGTGACTCAAACCCCCCACTCCAAAAGGGGATGCATCACAAGTCAGAACAACAGGTAAATTCTCAGAGAACTGTATCAACACAGCATCAGATGTGATTAGTCTCTTAATACTGTTAAATGCTGACTGTTCCTTCCGCCCCAGATCCAAACAGCTTTCTTGTCAAGCAGGCGATGTAAAGGCTCAGCAATAGATGCTTTGTGAGGTAGAAACATGTGGTAAAAGTTAATAAGTCCAAGGAAGGCTTGCAAATCTGACTTGCAACGAGGTTTAGGGGCTTCCTTGATTGCTTTAACCTTGGCATCAGTAGGGTGGATGCCATGTTTGTCAATCATGTACCCCAGGAACTCAACTCTGTCTGTTTTGAGAGTACATTTGTCTTCCTTGACTTTTAAACCCGCTTTTCTGAATCTGGTAAGGACTTCTCTGAGTCTCTCTTGAAGCTGAGTGTCATTTTCAGCAGAGATTAACACATCATCAAAATAAGGCACTACCCCTGGCAGTCCTGCAACATTCTTTCCATAAGGCTTTGAAAATGCCAGGTGCCACGCTTACTCCAAATTGTAGTCTTTTACATTTGAAGGCACCTCTATGGGTCACAATTGTTTGTGCCTCTGCAGTGGCATCATCAACTGTTAATTGTTGATATGCCTGAGCCAAGTCCAGTTTAGCAAATACTGTACCCCTGCCAAGGGAATGGAGCAGATGATGCACAACTGGTACAGGTATGCGCTCTGCTGCAGCGCATGGTTAAGTGTCCCCTTATAGTCACCACAGATTCTCACTGACCCATCAGCCTTGACTGGTGTGACTATGGGTGTTTCCCATCTGGAGTGGTCAGTAGGCTCTAAAACCCTTGAGCAATGAGCTTATCTAATTGTGCATCAATTTTTCCTTTAAAGCAAATGTAACCCTCCTGGGCTTTAAACGAATTGGGGGCACCTTGGGGTCTAGGCTGAAAGCAATAGGGGTCCCCATATACTTGCCCAGTCCTTCGCTGAAGACCTCTGGAAACTCAGACTTCAAGGACTCCTCCCATTCAGAGCTGCTCACGTGATTGATGCCAGTCACCTCGATGCCAAGTGGCTTGAACCACTCAAGTCCCAGCAAACTTGGGCGATCCTTGTCCATGATGGTCAGGGGCAACGTTTGGTGTGGCCTTTAAACTGCACATTGAAATCTCTCGCTCCAACTACTGGAATCTTATTCCCTTGGTAGTCTTTGAGAGTCAGTGCTTGCTTCTGGAAATGCTTCTTCTGAATTTTGGGAAAGAGTCTGTGGATAGTGTCCCATGACACCATAGATAAATAAGAGCCTGAGTCCACTTCCATTTGGCAAGGCCTTCCTTCAATAAACACCTTCACGTGTACTTTTCTGCTTTTTAAAGGTGAAGAATGACCAATAGTGATTGTTTGGTGAGTTTCATTCTTGCCATTTGCTTCTGAATTTCGCCCCATCTTTTCAAGGCAATTATTTTGCTTAAAGTCTTTTTCAGCAAATTTTTTCCTAATCGGTGGAGTTCTGGATGATTTACAGACTCTGGCTATGTGACCCCGTTTCTCACAACGTAGGCAAATGGAGTCAAAGAACTTGCATTCAGTGCGGGGTGGCCCCCACAGCCTCTGCAATAGAATCCTTGCCTGTTTTTCCCAGAGTTTTTCTCTTCTTCTCCATTCTGAGTCTAAAAATCCCTCCTCTGCCTCACTGCCATCAGAATCAGAGTCTATTTGTTCGCAATGGGCTGTTGTGGATTTTTCCCCATCAGAATGGCTTGAGGCCTGGCTTGAGGCCTTGTTAATCTTTTTAATGGCAGCTGCTGAGGACTTGGTGGCTTCGCTGAAACAGCTTCTTCAATGGCCTCCTTAAACGTGATCTTAGGTTTCATTAAAAGTTTGCTTTGTAAGACCTTATCTTTTAGGCCTAAAACAAACCGATCACGCATGGCCTCTTCTAAGTTGGTAAAGTCACAAGCACCCCAATGTCCCTTAAACTTGCCACGAAGTCATTAACATTCTCGCTATCCCCTTGATCCCGACGGTAAAACTCGTGTCTCTTAATGAGGCATGATACTTGTGGGGCGTAATGGGCTCTTAAAAGTTTCTCTAAATCGGGCCATTCCATTACCTTCAGCTCTGCTGCTCCCGCCAACGCCTTCGCCATTTTGAAGACTGCTGGACCGCAGTGCGTGAGAAAGACCGCCCTCTTCCGTCTCTCGGGGATGCCGGCGAGATCGTTCCCTTCCAGATACATGTGGAAACGATCCGCATACGATTCCCAGTCTTCCGTTGCCGGATCGAACGGTGCTGGGGGGGTGTTCAGCGCAGCCATCTCGCTCAGTTGCTTGTTCGTCGCGTCTTCTTCTCTTCAGGGAAATCCCACCTTCGTCGCCAGTGTTAAGTTTGCATGAAGAGTCAGACGCGAGGAGTTCCAGCAAAGAGTTTATTAGTGACTACAGCTCGAATGGACCCATCCTGGCTTGGCTACGGCTGCTTCTTATAGCCTGCAGCCGTAGCTGCCAGCCAATGGGAGTGCAGGGTTTCTTCCCGCACTATTCAAACCAATACCATTTGACAATTTACAAGAACAGTTCAAATAAACCAATAACATTCAAACCTACATACATAACAGTTATTACATCTTTGCTTTTCAATGCTACTGTTGTAATAAATGGAGATCTCTATTTTCTGTCCAGGTAAGGTTAAAACTATATCATAAGTTAAATAAACTATACAAGTAATTAATCATATATTAGGTCAAGATGATCTACTCTTTTCTTCACAATCTCTGACTTCTTTGGCATGATATGTTGTCACAGTAAAAAAAAAAGGCCCTTTGCTAATTTGGTTGGGCATTTTACTATTTAGCTATTATTGTTAGTAGCTGTGAGAGAATTTTGGAAGCTATCATGGGAGGAAGAGAATAATTCTCCATGTGGTGTGGTCCAAATGAAGATTTCTTTATGCCTACTTTTGGGGTGCTCATACATGCATACAGTAGATTAGAATGAAACATTGCTTGCCATTTTTCTGTTTTCTACCTGAACAATATGATTGTTCCAAGAAAACTATATTGCTTCTATTTGGACTGTAACATTCCCTGCTTTGTGTGTGTGTGAAAGAGAGAGGTTTCCACATCATGCATAATGAATCTCATTGCAATAAACTGCCAAGAGTGTGCATAATACCATTCTATCTTACAAAATAACATCTGTCACTCTAAATTATCAGCAACAGGTATCTAGCTATCCAGTGTCAATTCCTGTGACCAGCAGATTATTCATTATGAACTGGCATGAATACCTAAAAGATTCTTTAGAAATAGCAAGTCCTTACAACAGTCTGGTTTGAAAATAAGCCTCTCTACCTCAAAATAATTGGAAATTGTCCAGATTCTTTTCAATTGAATCTCCTTTCTGCTGGAGAGTTCACCTCCTCCTTGCCCTAATCAACAACTGAAGAAATATACAAAGCAATGACAGTGAGAAAGGAGAAATGGTTTTCAATTTGAGGTCAATTACCAGATGCTGATAATAATCCATTAAAGGCTGACACTAGGAGAGTACATAGGTTTGCATTTTAGTGAGAAGGAAAACTGAATTAGTGGGGAAAGCTCCACCATAAAAATAATTGAAAGCTGAAATGAGACCAAAAAGAAAACTAATAAAAAAAACTGCAAAGAAGATGGAAATAAAATACTATAGTACATCCTGGAAGTCCAATATCAGCAGTTCAAGAAAACAACATTCTCATTGAAAAAAGAAAGAAAGCAAAGTATATGAAGGAACAAGTGGGGCTTGAATGTTATAAGGCCAATAGGATGGACATAAAATTGGATCACACACACACACACACACAAATACACACACACACACACACTCACAGCATGTATAGTGAAAAATAAACTCTGGGAAATTGTCATAAGAACTAAGATAGCTATTCAAGTATAGTGGAATCTGTCCAGAATAATGAAAGATCAATTTATTTACAGTTTATATTGCTTTAGTATTCTTATTCTCATAAATCAATTCTATGCATGAATAAGGTTTTATTTTTTAAGTTTTTTAATACTGTATATACTGATAGTTTCAAATTGCAGAGAAAACTGATTTCCATTTTAAATTGCTGAGAAATATTAGTGATATTTGATAAGTTTTTAATAGTTTGTTATAATGTTATTTCAGGTATAATAAGGAATACAGACGTTAAAATATCTGGTTTCCTTTTAATGTTACATATGCATAAACTTTCTCAATTTTTTTTCCTACATTTTAAATTTTTTATCATTGTAAGCATCAACAAGATTCATCAAATTCCTGAAGCATTTCTATTCCCAAATCAATTTCAAAGAGAAATTGGGAAATGCCAAAACCAATAAGGGGTGGGGGAGGCTGATATTGGCTGTATAGATTTTAAGAGAATGAATAGGAGCAATTTCAAGCATTTCACCATTGTCTTGGTGGCTTAAACACTAGCTAGATTTAAAGATTAGCCAGCATTTGATTTACTCTGAAAATTCGCTTGACACACAGGTTGACTGCTTTTATTCTCTGTATATAATTGGGAGGGGAGTATTGTTTTTTAAAAACAAATTTGTATGCCTCACCCATTCAGAAGAGATGAGGAGTTCCACATGGTCACATGATCAACCACATGATAGGCCCTAACTTTGTGAAGCATGCCATGTTTCTCATTGCTTTCTAACTTGGCAATGAAGTACTACATTGTTCTAACTAAGGAGGCTCATTTTAAAAAATGGTTTAAACTTATTTATTTTTATTTATTTACAGGACTTATGTCTAGCTATCTATCTCATGTAATGATTCCAGGTGTTATGTATGTAGGTTTGAATGTTATTGGTTTATTTGAACTGTTCTTGTAAAATGTCAAATGGTATTGGTTTAAATAGTGTGGGAAGAAACCCTGCACTCCCATTGGCTGGCAACCACGGCTGCAGGCTATAAGAGGCAGCCGTAGCCAAGCCAACTAGGGTCCATTCGAGCTGTAGTCACTGAATAAACTCTTTGCTGGAACTCCTCGCGTCTGACTCTTCATGCAGACTTAACACCAGGCACCTCAAAACAATCCATAACTAAAAGCAAAAGTCCTTTCTGATGCTAGACCAATGAACTTCCAGGTCAACCCCTATCTGACTTCCAATGCTTAGAGGAAGAACCAAGTCTTCACAGCCCTCCAGAAAGCCTAAAGAGTAGGTATTCCTTGGATCTCAGGTGGAAAGCTTGTCCAAAAGTTAAAAGTAACCACACCTGTGTAGTAATGCAACCTAGTGACCCTATAGCAGGGCTATCAAACTCCCAGCCCACGGGCTGGATGTGTCATGTGCTGGCCACACCCATGCCATAAGCGCACCAACGTGCCTACCATCCCTGTCCTATTGTTTCTTTTATTTTTCTTATATGTATTCATTTCACGTATTCATAACTATGTTTATCCTTATACTTATTATCTTGTAAGCGATTGACAAATCAAATAAATAAATGCCCAGTTTAGCAAAGGGGGTAGTCCTGATACTTCACATGACACCACCGTGATGACGTGAGTTTGACAGCCCTGCCCTATAGAGAGCATTTGTATTAAACTGTGAAAGAACAAATAAAAAGAATAACTTTGTCAGATCTAATCTTGCCTGCCCAGCACATAGGAAGTTGTGGACTTTTTAACTTGTGCAATGTATCTACTGTCTCAATACTAACAGACTCTAGGTGATTGACAGATGCTAATAATGCACAAGATAACAACAATAAGTTATACAATTCCATGCAGTCAAATGTTGTGAAAGATAAAGCTCGCAGCTGGGAAAGAATGCTATGAAAAACAGAAAGGGCTTCGACAGATACGTGAATCTGTGAAGTAACATATGACAGTGAAAATGACAAGCTAGCAGGTAATTTTCAATCTTGCAAGATTCTGTAACCTTACATTAAAGATAGAGTTAGTATTCATTGTTGTGCTTTTTATCTTGAAGGACTAACATCAATCATGCAAGCCTGAAAGTATTTCTCCCCTTCATTCTTTTTAGTCTCTGAAAAACTAGGGAGGAGCTCTTCTGAAACATTTCTCACACCTTTTCTCCTTCCGTGTAGATATCTTTTACAGGCCAGCCTATGGCTCTTCCTCCTATTTCCCAAGATCATTCTCACCAGTATAGTGGATCAGAACATTGCAGTCATGACCTCCACTCCTTCCGCCGGGACCTGAAGACTTGGTTGTTTCAACAGGCCGGCCTGGAATGACCCGGGGGTGGGTGGGTTGGGTTTTAATTTTTAACTGTATTCGGCTTGTTTATTTGTTTAATTCTTTTTTATTGTAAATTTTTTCTCTGTTTTAATGTTCGCCGCCCTGAGTCCTTAGGGAGTAGGGCGGCATACAAGTCGAATAAATAAATAAATAAATAAATAAATAAATAAATAAATAAATAAATAAATAAATGGAGCTGATGCTGTGGGACAATGCTGCAAAGTTGCTTTTGTCATTTGGATGAAAGCTGCAGGAGCCTGCAGATGCTTTTGGACACTGATACCTGGCAAAACTCTAGAACAGATTACAAATGTAATGATTTGAAGCCACTTGAAAACAATAAGGAAATTCCAAAGATAGATAGAAGATTTGGTAGGTATGTAGATAGGTAGGTAGGTAGGTAGTAGGTAGGTAGGTAGGTAGGTTAAGGATAAATTAGGTCAGATTAATTTTATCTCATTTGTGGATCAGATTTCATTTAGAAAAATAGAAATGTGGTAGATGTAGTGTATGTGTTCTAATTTAGCAAAGCATTTGACAAAAGTACTTCATGATGTTCTTATTAGTCTCAGAATTAAGAGATGCCTGGATGACTGGCAATTATGTGTATACATGCATACGTACATTGCTCAAAAATCATGCTTAAATCAATGGTTCTTCCTTGTATTAGTAAGATGGATGAAGTGGTTTTCCAAAAGTTCTGTACCCTCCTCTTTTCATCAGTTTTATTAATTACTTGGATGAAGAAATGGAAGAATGCTTATCAAACTTGGGAAATTACATGAATCATACAACATAGAAGAAATAAAATTCAAGAAGAGAGAGAGAGAGAGAGAGAGAAAGAAAGAAAGAAAGAAAGAAAGAAAGAAAGAAAGAAAGAAAAGAAAAGAAAGAAAGAAGGGAGAAGGGAAGGAAGGGAAGGAAGGAAGGAAGGAAATAAATTTTGCTGGAAAATGGATTGAAAGCAACCAATGGTGGTGCTTCAATAAACCAAAGTTAAGTTTCTTACTATACTCTACCCTAAAAAGACTCAACTTGTTAGTTAATTGTCCTACAGGGCATTTGATTAGAACATGGGCAGTGATGAACATTTTACTTTTCACTTTCAGTTCTAACTTATTCTGGTTATAAAGACTTGTAATGACTTAATTCCTAGCATCTTTCCATATCTATATAATTATATGAATTGATAACGTTTAAAATGAGTTTTCCTTGTGTTATAATGTCCCAGACCTAGAAGTACATCTGGTTTGGGAAATAATATTTATATAGTACTTAAGGGTACTTTTACTATCAGTTTTTCAGAATGTTGTGAACTGAAAATAATTACGATCTATTTCATTGCAATAATGAAATGTAAGAAATAAGCATTAACAAATAATTTATAGCAAAATAAAGGGTATTAAATGGATCATATAGAAAAAGAAATAAACAAGATGGCAGCAATTTCTAAACTGCAGTAGCAAATAATAGAATGCAATTTAATGTAAAGGTTGGCTGTGTATCAGCTTCTCACAGTAATTCTTGGAATGCATGAAAAATACAAGAAAAGCTTATCTCTTTGAGAGCAGGAGATTTTTAAAATACAATTGCCTGAGTGGGAGAAAATTGGAGTTGATTGCCATGGCAACAAAAGAATTACATTGATGAAAACTAGCACATAAAATCCTTGTATGGTACATTAATGATAAAGCAATCAAAAGTAAACAAGACAGGATTGGAATTCAGTCTGCCTACTCTGGAAGACATTGATTGTCTTATCCCAATTGCTTAAGTTTGAACTTCACATTACATGGAGCTTTATTTTATTTTTCTCACTTTAAAAAAAGTTCAAAATCAGCCATTTCAATAGGAACGCAAAAGGCTGATCTCTCTCTCTCTCTCTCTCTCTCCCTCTCTTTCTGTTCTATCCCTGTCTCTGTGTCCTACTTAGTATCACCTCACTAGGTAAAATGGTACATCAGGGAAGAACCCAGCCTCCATTTTGTACTCTTTTGCAAGACCCTGAAGACCAGGTTTTGCCAGCGGGCCTGGATAACTCAGAGGGAGATGGAGCCCATCAAATGGCTTGTCTGATTGTTGTCGCTGGGGGAGGGATATTATTTTTTATTGTTTTATTTAGGGTTTTGTTTTTTGTAAGCCACTCAGAGTTATTGAGAGTCAGTGGGTGGCCATACAAATTTTTATATAAACAAATAAATAAATCAATAAATTTAAACTAGATAGTTGTCAGGGCAAGAGGCTCAGAACAGATCTTCCCTAGTTTTTCAGGCTGTAAAAAAGATATGGGAGATTGATTGAATGTTCAGTCTTGCAAGATTCTGTCAGCATAGATTTATAACAAATAGGATTAGCTGCTCATTCTGGTTGTGATTCCTATTGGGTTTACCCTGCAAGCAACACTAGGTTTTTCTTTTTAAAAACAAAGGTAGGGGAGAGAAAATTATTTGAAGAAAATATGCATTTCCCAAATCTTTTTATCATGAGTCATTAACTGTAATGCATAGGAACAGGCTAAGAGTAGCATGAACTTCTTGCTGTCACATTAAAAATAGGATTCCTTTCACAAATATCTTTGAACTGTAACATTATATTAAAAGTCATGATATATGGTATTTTGTAAAGGTAAAGTAAAGATATCCTAATACTTGGTTTGCCTAACTGCATTATATGTTAAACTCTTCATCCATTTTTTTAAATAACATTTTATTATTTTTTAAAGACAAACATAGACAAACAAATACATAAAGAACATAAAACGTCTTTTTTTTTTAGAACAGTGTGCTCCCGGGTTGTCACTTCTCCATACAGACATAAATTCAATTACATATTCATCTTATGTATTCTAATCCATATCTTATATCCATTTTCACAATTTTTTTCCATAACTTTTCCTTTTCTCTACTTTCTATGATCTTATTTTAATTATTCCATTTCTTTCTAATTTCAATTACATTTCTTTTTCTAATTTTCCATATCTTTCCATTTAATATTTTAACACTTTCATCTGTCCTGTTTACAATTTCATACTCTTTTTTTCCCTTGTACATATTTTGGCCTGTAGTTGCTAAGGCTGGAGTTATAACACCTTTATATCTTCTAACTATTATCTATTCAATTATTAATCAACACTTAAAGTACTCCTTCACAAATATGACACTCATTTTCTAACATAGCTATCAATCGAATTTTGTTTGGTACATTCCCTTACAAATACACATTAAATTATTTAATGAGAAACAAAAAAAGGAGATATACGTATATATAAAATACATATTTCTATTTCAAATTCAGCTCCACCTTTGATATTAATATCTCTTTTATTAGCAAATAACATTAATTATCATTCATTTTGATTGTCTGTATTTCATATTAACTTATTACTATATTTCTGCGCATGCCTGACTAACATGGCTGGTTTCTGCTGAGTCTCGGA
Source organism: Naja naja (assembly GCA_009733165.1). Lineage (NCBI taxonomy): Eukaryota > Metazoa > Chordata > Lepidosauria > Squamata > Elapidae > Naja > Naja naja. The sequence continues at coordinate 92,849,224 of CM019149.1, read as the reverse complement.
GTGAGGCGGAAGGCTCGAGCGGTCTGAGAGGGTGTTTGGAGGGGCTTTTTTATAGCCCCGGTACCTGGCATCGTCGCTGGTAGGCTTGGGGAGCTGAACGAGACCCTCGGCGGGGGATTCGCTGGGCTCTGGAGCGAGAGGGGATTGGCGGCATCTCCCCCCCCCTGGTTTCTGTGTGCATGGAGCTGCGGAGGCATCGGTGTGGCGTAGCAGCGGCTCCGGATGCATTGATGATGAGCCCGGCGGTGTTTTCCTCCTGGGGGGCCTCGGATGAGACCGTCTTGGGCTTTGGTGCGAGCTGGGGATCATTGGCATCTCCCCCCCTGTTTTTGCATCAGAGCCTGCAAAGTGCTGGGTGGTGCAGCAGTGGCTCCAGGTGCGGCATGCGAGCCCGACGATGTCCCCTCCTTCTGGATCAACTGGGGCACGGTTCTGAGGCTACAGCTGATCTGGGAGGGTCAGCCCTGAAGACACCAGGAAGACCTGGAGTGATGGTGGCGTCGGGAGTGATGGCGGCGATGGTGGCGAGAATGGCGCTGTTTGTGGCTAGCCCTTGGCCTTTATTTTGTTCAGAGAGCCAATGTGACACTGGGGCTGTCCCGGGTATGGCCTGGAATACAGCAGGAAGCATAACTGGTCCTGGGTCAGCTGTTATGGGCAGAGGCCCTGGCCCCGTCCTGGGGCTGTTAAGGGCTGCGATGTTTCCATCTATGGCATTGGAGGCGATGGTGGTGATGCCCTTTTCCTGCTCTTTCTCATGGCCTGACTCTGGACTTTTCCATCGACCATTGTGTTTGGTCATTTTGCCTCACTTGTGTTACTGCTTCCACTTATACCATCTGCTCCATCTTCGCCAATTACAAGGTACTCTAATTACTGGGACTGAACCATCCATACCGTGTCATAGGCCACGGAGGGGTGAGCTTGGACACCCTAGTGACCTGGGCCCGGATTCCCAGTGCTGACTGTACACCCTTGAACTTGGTTTATGGCTACTAGATTTTGTTGTTTCCCTTGCCATGGTGAGGGAATGGCAGTGGGACTCACTTTCTCTCTAGATAGCCATTTAACATCTGTTTACCAACTGTCCAATTGGTCCCATGGGGGATACCCATGGTGAGAGTGCAGGACTTGATCCGGAGGAGGGTCTTAAACATCGACCACAGGTCTGTTGTGAGAGGGCAGCCTGGTTCCTGGACTCCCTGACGGGCAGTACCTAGGACTTTACCAAGTTCCTATATTCCGGACTTCATTGTTTCCACCTACAGACCCTTCTGCCGGTTCCTTGACATCCTTGGATCTGTAATATTTGAACTTTTACAGCAGCAGAGCTTCAGGCCTTCAGGAGGCTCCTCCTCCAGGACATGGCCTGCTACACTATCACCGCCTACCTCGAATTTTTAAATAAATTTTTAAGTAGGCTAGGAGAGTGGGAAATGATGTGGGGGGGGATTGCAGCCCAGGGGAGGGAGGCAGGGGTTGGGGCGGTGGGGGCCCAGAGTGCGGGCTGGGGACGCGATTCCTAGGGTGGTTGGGATCGGTGGGAGACACGGGCATAGGGCCAGATCACGTGTTGGGGCCCTGCTATCTTCGGCGGTGCCGTGCTCCAACCCTATGACCTCCTCCCCTGGGGGGGGGGAATGGGGACCCCTGGGCTCAAGCTGGTGTATTTTAATGCCAGGTCCGTGGCTAATAAGTCTTCCCTCCTCTGAGGTGATTGAGGAGAGGCTGCGGACCTGGCTTGCATCACAGACCTGGTTGGGCCCAGAGGAGGAGTCCCTCTGGTTGATTTATGCCCCCAGGTTTCGGATTTTGCACGGGCGGGCTCAGGGAAGGGTGGTGGAGTGGCTGTGGTTATTAGGGAGACCCTGATTCCAAGGGAGGTCGCTGTTCCTGAGGTAGGCGGAAGTGAGACCCTCCTCCTGAGGTGGGGGCCTGGTGGTCAGGTGGGTTTGCTGCTGACATACCTTTCCCCAGCTGTGTGGCAGCAACCCTGCCTGGGTTTCTCGGTGTTCTCTCTGGGGTGGCAGTGGATCTCCGGGCTTATGGTCCTGGGTGATTTTAATCTGCCTTCCCTTGGGGAGTTGGGTTTGGCCCAGGAATTCATGGACTCCATGGGGACCATGGGCCTGACCCAGTTAATTCAAGGCCCAACTCATGAGGGGAAACACTCTCGACCTGGTTTTGTCTCGAACAGTGGCGTAGTGATATAGGGCAGGCTGAGTTGTACAACACTGCCCGTCCCATGGTCTGATCACTATCTCCTGCGGCTGGTCTTCCAACAGGCTGCTCCCCACTGCTGGGATGAGGAGCCACCTAGATGGTTCCGCCCCAGACACCTAATGGACCCTGAAAGGTTCCAGGCGGAACTGGGGTTTTCCCATTTCCCTTGCCCACAACTCTGCCGAGGACCTGGTGGCTGCTTGGCAGCAGGCTGCTGAGGCTGCCCTCGACAGGGTTGTCCCCATGCGTCCCTCACCGCTGTGGATCCCGGTAGCTCCTTGGTATACTGAGGAGCTCTGGGAGATGAAGCGCTGTCGGAGGGGTTTAGAGAGCAGGTGGATGCCACCCGCTCCCAAGCCGATCGAGCCCAGTTAAGAGCCCATATAAGGACTTACCTGGTAGCTATGGGGGTGGCGAAGGTCTTATCTCTCCACCCTCATAGCATCCACAGATAACCGCCCAGCCGCCCTGTTTAGAGCCACCCGCTCCCTCTTACATCCAGGGGAGGTGGTTGACTCTCTCCGGGGAAGGGCTGAGGAATTTGGTCAATATCTGTCAGATAGAGGATGCGGATTGGGTGGGTTGTGCTCCACCTTGCAGTGGTCTGAGGATCGTGGTGCAAGTAGTCTGGCTGATCTGATCTGGGCTGAGTTCGACCCTGTTTCCGAGGATGAAGTGGACAGGATTATGTGGCGTCTGAGTTCCACCACATGTTTGTTGGACCCGTGCCCTTCCTGGCTGGCTTATGCCGCCAGGGAGGTCACCTGCGGTTGGCTCCGGGCAGTGGTCAATGCTTCGTTAGAGGAGGGTGTTTTTCCCTCCGCCTTGAAAGAGGCGGTGGTGAGGCCCCTCCTGAAGAAGCCTGCCCTGGACCCGACCGTGTTAGACAACTTCCGTCCAGTCTCCAACCGTTTTTGGCGAAGGTTGTTGAGAGTGTGGTGGCTCAGCAGTTTCCACTTTTCCTGGATGAAGCAGACTACCTAGATCCATACCAATCGGGCTTCCTGCCTGGTTTCAGCACGGAGACGGCATTGGTCACACTAATGGATGATCTCTGGAGGGCCGGGACAGGGGTTTTCCTCTGTCCTGGTCCTATTAGACCTCTCAGCGGCTTCGATACCATCGACCATGGTATCCTTTGCGATCTCGAGGGGCTGGGAGTGGGGGCACTGTTTTTGGTGGCTCTCCTCCCCTCTCCAGGCGGTGTCGGTGTTGACAGGGGACAGAGGTTGGCCCGAGGCTCACTTGTGGGGTCCCTCAGGGGTGGTCCTCTCCCCTTTATTTAATATCTACATGAAACGCTGGGTGAGATCATTCATGGTTTTGGGTGAGGTATCACCAGTATGCTGATGATACCCAGTTATACATCTCCACCCCAAACCAAATCAGTGATGCCCTCTCCATGATGACTCACTGTCTGGATGCGGTATGCGGATCTGGATGGACGGAAACATGCTTCGCTCAACCCGGCCAAGACTGAGTGGCTGTACATACCGACATCTCGATCCAGTCAAGAGTGTCCATCGTTGACCATAGGGGGAGTGGTGTTGCCCCCTGTGGAGAGGGCACAGAACCTGGGGGTCCTCCTGGATGCGCGGCTCCAGTTGGAGGAGCAGGTGGGGGCCGTCGCCAGGGGGGCCTTTGCCCAGGTCCAGCTGGTTCTCCAGCTTCTCCCGTTTCTGGACCGAGATGCCCTGCATACAGTCACTCATGCCCTTGTTACCTCGCGACTCGACTACTGCAACGTTCTCTATTTAGGACTGCCCTTGCACACCATCCGGAGGTTACAGCTGGTGCAGAATGCTGCTGCGCGTGTGGTGATGGGAGTTACCCGATTCTCCTATATTACCCCCCTCCTCCGCGTCGGAGCGCGGCTTGCATTGGTTGCCGGTTGCACTCCGGGTGAGGTTCAAGGTTTTGGCTTTAACATTCAAAGTCCTACACAACATGGGTCCACAATATTTAAGGGAGCACCTCCTACCGATATCGGGGACCAACCGCCCTGTACGGGCACACAGGCAGGGGCTCCTCGGGTTCCCGTTGGCAAGCCAATGTCAGCTGGCGGTTCCCCAATGGTGAGCCTACTCTGTGGCAGCCCCGACTTATGGAATCAACTGCCTCTGGACCTCCGCCTGGCCCCTGACCTCCACACCTTCCACCGTGATTTGAAGACCTGGCTATTTGACCAAGTCGGGCTGTGATTACCTTACTGCGGGTATGGGATAGTTTTAATTTTTAATTCGGTTTTATTGGACCTTATAGTGATTTAATTTCTTTTTAATTATTTATTGTATTTGTATGTTTTAACTGTGAGCTGCCCTGAGTCTTCAGAGATGGGGCAGCATATACGTCCAATAAAATAAATAAATAAATAAATAAATAAATAAATAAATAAATAAATAAATATTTAAAAAACAGAATTAAAGCCTTTCATGTTTCTTTTAAATTTTTAAATAATTAAAAACCTTATTCTCTTATCCTGTTTACATCATTTAATTACTAAGAAAGAATATTCCACTACACATCTAACACATTTTCCAATAATAAAGCAATATTATCTCATGTACCCTTGCAGAATTCTCTTTTTAAATTAAACTTCTAGCCATTGTCTCTGTGTCTCTTAAATAAATTTATCCCTTTAATCCTTGTACACTTTTCCTGTCTCTTTCTATCTTGTTCCAATCCTTTATAGCTTCTTTTCTTTTCCACCCCCCCTCTCTTCTTTTCCCTCTCTTTTTTGTTCCCTTTTCTGTCCAAATCTCCCTTCTGAGATCCCCCCTTCTGCTTCTTTCTGACATTATAATTACTTTTCAAATTACACTTTTTTTGGTTGTTGCTTCAAATCTTAACTTTTTAACTTCCTTTCCCCCTTCCTCTTTTTTACCACACTTAAAACTGCTTGATCATTAAAGATGGCTTCTTCTTCGTCCTGCCCTTCTTGTTCAAAAATGTTTCTTGTTGTTTTTGATATTTCAAAATCTCCATTTCAATAAATTGGAATGCGGGGCAAAAAGTCTTTCCTTTCATTTGTGCTTCTTCTTTATGTACTTTAAGTATCATTTTTAGTTCTTCAAGGAGTGATAGCATTTTGAAAAGTTTTTTGTTTTTTAAACAACCCCCAATTAATCTTAGTCCATTTCACTAGGATCCACTGTCAAAATTCCAGGAATCATACAATAGTCTATAGTTGTTTCTTGCTTCTTTTCTCACTTTCTCTTTCAAGGGGGTCTCTTATCTTGTAACAGGATTGCAGCTAGGATATATCCTTCTCAAGTCTTGTTAAAATTCACTCTCAATACTTTTTAACTCCAGGTGGTATCCTCCATTTTTCCAGATTCCACCCTCTTTTTGTTTTCCTCCTCTGCTTTCTTTCTCTCTTTTTTAAAAGGCTTTTTGATTATTCAGAAATCTTTATCCCTTTGACACTTTATTTTCAGTTAAGAATAGCCTATTGATGTCAAAGAGGTTTAATATCAATTCTTATTCAAATCTCTTCCTCTTAACATTTAAAGTCTATTAGAACCGTCAATTTTAAAGAGGAAGAAAAACAATTCTTTTTCCTTTCACTTTCCTTTCACTGCTTTAAAAAGTCTTTTTTTAGGGATAGTATTTTTCTTTGTTGCTCAAATTCCAGGTACCTTAAATGGGTGTTTTCTCTGTTCAGCCCAGTCAGTCAAACTTTTTTTTTCCAACTTCCTCCTGTATGATTTTGTCTGATCAGGTTCTTCTTTGAGGTGGCCATTTCTGACCACCACTGCAGCCGCCTTCTGGAAAGGGAGTAAAAGCCAGCTGGGGAGGAGAGATGTGGCTCTCCTTGACCCTGATAGTGGTCTCCCCCTCTTCACCACCTCTATGGGGTGGCTTAGCCCCGAAGCCAGCTGGCTTGGGGCGCTCCGGCGGTGAGCACAGATCAAAACCATGCACAGTCACAGATTTCAGTCTGTCTCCAAAGAGTCCCAAACCGGAAGTCTTCTCTTCATCCATTTTACCATCTTCAGTGAATGCTGTTCATAGATATTTGAAATTTTGATACTTGTTTTATGCTGGTTCCTTTATTACTATGTATTTCTTCCGATTGCCATTACTTCTGTTTGCTCTTTGTTGATTATCATATTATTTGTCTGCCATTCTTGGTTCATGGCTCCACTCCTACAACACAAGGCAACATCAATCAGGACAAAGAAGCATCTCATGCAAAGCATATTCATCCCCACCCTGTGTTACCAATGTCAAACATGGACACTTACAACAAAACATAAATGAAAGGTAGTCACCACGGAAATGAGATGTTTGAGGAAATCTGCTGGAGTGACCAAAAGATATAAAATCAGAAATGAGATCATAAGAGAAAGAATTGGCATAGAACCAATCTTAAATTGCATACCAAAACAGCAAATAAAGTACTTTGCTCATCTGGAGAGATGTCATGGGATTTAATACCATACAAGGCATATAGAAAAATAGAAGATCAAAGATCATGAGGAAGACTAAGAAGAAGATGGAGACAACATTGAAGACATACTACAACATCAATGAACAATGATTGAGACTGCCAGAAAAGCAAGAGCCAGAACTTTATATATAAATGTAACTAACTATCATCAATCAACCAAACTTATATAAACCTTCAAGATAATCCAAGTCAAGAAACAGACCCTTCAAGGACTATCAGACACTATGTTTTAGGATATAATAATAGAATTTTGAAATCTGACATAGAGTAGTTTTCCTCTGCCTCCTCTTATATAAAAAAGAATTAAAGAATTATTACATTTCACACCTACACACCTTCTTTTCATTCCTTTTTGAAGCTCAGCTCTGTGCTGTCTACACAATCTTTGCTTTAAGACTCTCCGTCCTATCCCAAAAAAGAATACCCTAGCAAGGTGCTCTGGGAACCAACCACAGACTCCTCCTTCACTTGGCAGCTCCCCAAGGTCACAACCCAAAACTGAAAGACCCCAAAACTGAAAGATACCCAAAAGATAACCACCACAAATACACAAATAAGAAGCACATCAGAACATGCCTGCAGATTATTCCAGGCCATTGATGTAATTCACATCTCCACATATGCAAACAAACAAACAAACAAAAAACATGCCAACACTCCATGGCACACCAATTTGTAAACCCTTCCCCCCTCCCCTTCTCCGTGAGTGGTTGAACATCTGTTTAAGGCCATTAGCACATTACTGTTTCTTAGGGAAAAAGAAGATGGCACAGAAGAAGAAAGTTTTTATCTTCCCTTCATTAAAAGCTCATTTCACTTCTGTGTTTATTAGATTATATTTTAATAGGCAAATACGTTCAGGAAGGGGAAAAGTGGATCATCTGGGCTTGTCAATCGGTTAATATGCACTCATGAATATGCACAGGGATGTGCATTAAGCAGTAAAGCAGCAGGCCCCCTGAATTTCTATCCTGAGTCTTGAGTCCAAATGAATGACAAGCGTCTTACAAAAACCCATTTCCACCCCGAATTCCCTTAGCCATTTTCAATCAGACTTTAAAATAAAACATGGAAATTTGGTTGATGAAAATAAAGTTGTTTCTCCTTTTGGTACATAGCATGTCATGTGCCTTTCTCCTCAGATTATTTGGAATATGCAGCTAAGGCTGCAAAGCTGTGCCCACATATTTGGAATTAGCACCTATATTTCACATGTCTAAAAGAGGCAGATCATGATGGCAATAGCACTTAAACCTATGTAACACTTCATAGTGCTTTACAGCCCTCTCTAAGCAGTTTATAGAGTTGGCACATTGCCCCCAACAATCTGGCTCCTCATTTTACTGACCTCAGAAGAATGGAAGGCTGAGTCAACTTTGAGCTGGGATCAAACCACTGGCAGTCAGTAGAGTTAGCCTGCAATATTGCAGGCTACTTCTGCTGACTGCCAGCTGCCAGCAGTTTGGCAGTTCAATTCTCACCAGCTCAAGGTTCAATCAGCCTTCCATCTTTCTGAGGTGAGTAAAATGAGGACCCAGATTGTTGGGGGCAATATGCTAACTCTGTAAACCACTTAGAGAGGGCTGTAAAGCACTGCCAGTAAGTCTAGGTGCTACTGCTATGCTATACTGCATTTTAACCACTGCACCACCGTGGCTCAGTTCATCCAACAGGTGGCATAGTTAAGTCTATTGGTATCCTCCAAAAATATATTTTTTCCTCCAAAAATATAGAGCAAAAGTGTGCATTTGGCAGTGATGTATGAAGAGGAAAGTGTGCACTAAATTAAGAGAAGCACAAATGAATATTAGATGTACTTTGTATTAATGACACCTAAAATGCATTTTAAAGGAAAGGACAAATAGCAGCAGTAGCAAAATAACAATGCCATATTTTAATATCTATATCTACAAGGAATAGATTAATATATGAAAACCTGCAATACACATATAGTCTGGATTTATAACTGTCCATATGCATCCTTAGCAGGCAGAGTGGTATATCTGATATCAGCACTACAGTCAATAGAATAGGACCAATGTTTCTTCCCTCATTAGAAAAAAAATGGATAACAATGCTAGTAAAATAATCGGTTGTCTCATATATTACAAAGCATTTTGTCCAGTTTTAGAAAAGATTGTCATTTGCTGCCAAATGCCATTTACATATACCCTCAGCACAGCTCAATTCTTCATTCCTTTAGGAGACATAATACTGAATTGTCCTACACACAATGCAAAGGAAATACAGTTCTCATGGGTAATGTAGCAAATCAGCAATGGGCTGAGTAAATTATTAAAGTTGACATTTATCCACATTGTGTTAGAATAAATTGCAGTTTTACAGTCTGCTTCTAAAGATGTTCCCATTGCCCCCGACTGATATCAATGTTTGAAATTATATAAAAGGCAGCAAAAGAAAAAAAAGGGGGGAGATTCTAAATTACGTGCCACACATCATCCTACATGCTAGAAAGAAAATAGAATTGAAGTCTATTTTTCTGAATCCCCTGGTAATATCTGATCAAATGTAGAAAGAAAAGCTGATTGTGTTATACTTCATGTGAATTGTTTATGAAAATTATTAAAAGCATGTGGACAATAAAATGGCTCATCAAATCTATTTATTATAGAAATCTTGAGAGCTGTCTCACTTTAAATGGGAATGCAGAAACTAAAAATATTAACAAGACAAAAGCAATTAAAAGGATGGACAGGTTTGTAGTTGAAGAAGACTTCTCAGATAGGGTAGGTGACAAAGCCTATATCCTAGGCTCCTTACTATAATGTTTGTACCTCAACATTTTTACCTAATTTCAAAAACCTTCTCATATTTACATTCTTTTCTTAATAATAATAATTTATTAGACTTCTTCCTTTCTTCCTCATTATTATTGATAAAAAGTACATCATAACCAGTGGTGGGATTCAAATTTTTTTACTACCGGTTCTGTGGGCGTGGCCTGGTGGGCATGGCAGGGGAAGGATACTGTAAAATCTCCAGTCAGAGGTGGGATTTGCCGGTTCTCTGAACTACTCAAAATTTCCACTACCGGTTCTCCAGAACTGGTCAGAACCTGCTGAATACCACCTCTGATCACAACATGATTCCTTCCATTATCAACTGCATAGTTAATCATTTTTTTCCTCTCTCTTCCACTTCCTCTTTTTAAAACAAAGCAAAATCCCCCCCCCCTTTCATTCTTCCATCTTTGGGTTCTGCCATGATTTGAGAGCAAGCAACTTCTTAGAACTTTTAAGCATGTTAGGAATTACAAGAGCCCGCTCTGTATCACAAAATAATCACTATGGATTGAGGTTGAATTTATAAAATGGCTGACATTCATAGGTGTAGCTGTTTAAAATACTCCACTTGTACCTAGATGACCAAGCTTTATGTGTTCCCCTCAACTGTCATTATTTCCTCAGATACTTTCTTCTACCCTACTTTACCATTGTGGGAGAGCAGCCAAATCTGAGCAGCATTAAACATTTAACTCCAAAATTCCAATTCTGAGAGTATATTATGCGATTCCTGCAAAATTCATGTTATAGATAGAGATTCTATTTATCCATAAAACGTTTGCTTTGACAGTCATAGTCTATTATTTATTTATTTGTTTGTTTGGATTTCTATGCCGCCCTATCTCCCAAAGGACTCAGGGCAGCTCACAACAATAAAAACACACAATACAAAATTTAAAAATTATTTAAAAAGTATTAAATAACGAACCCAAACAAATGTCTAAAACCCCAACGAAACAACAGATAAAAACCCATAAAAACCCACCCCCTCAATCCAGGCCGCGCTGTTGGAAAAGCCACGTCTTCAGGTCGCGATGGAAGGAACGAAGGTCAGGAGTCAACCGCAGCTCCAGGGGTAACTGGTTCCACAGGGTGGGCACTCCCACCGAGAAGGCCCTACCCCTGGGGGTTGCCAGCCGACACTGTCTAGCCAACGGCACCCCAAGGAGGCCCTGTCTGTGGGAGCGCACAGGGCGATGGGCAGGCGTTGCTGGCAGGAGATGTTCTCGTAAATACCCCAGTCCTAAGCCATGTAGGGCTTTATAGGTAAGTACCAGCACCTTGACTCTCACCCGGAGGGCAACCGGCAACCAATGCAGTCTGTGCAGGAGGGGTGCAACATGGGAGTATCGGGATACTCCCATCACAACCTGCGTGGCCGCATTCTGCACCAGTTGAAGCCTCCTAGTGGTCCGCAAGGGCAGCCCCATGTAGAGAGCATTGCAGTAGTCAACACAGGAGGTAACGAGTGCATGAGTAACCGTACGTAAGGCATCTCAGTCCAGATATTACAATATGTACATTATCAAAAGCCTTTCTGTGCTGCCCCTCTGCGTTTCTCAGATATTCTCTACCATGCCAGTTTACCTTTATATCTATTTCTGGATAGTTAGGCACACTTCCATACAAAACACCCATTATTTTTGCTTTTCAAGAAAATCTACTGTTGAAAAATGCCCATGAGGTCCATGTGAGTCTCACAGGTCCTCTTCAAAATGAAAGCAGTAGTACAATGCAACATATTTATTATTAAGAATTACTAAAATAAATAAAGGGGACTTAAAATAAATAAAGGTCAGTCTGGTAGCTAACTTTTCCAGTGTTAAGAAGAGATAAGTATATTGGGACCTCTAGGAATCGATTATTTTGACATCTCTTAATTTCCCTGTTTTAGTTCTATCTAAGGAAATGAAATAAAACAGAATTGCTGTATATTGACTGTGCAAAATTCAAGAAGAAACATACTGTCTACTCCTCATCTGCTTGATGTTTTCACACAGTTTTATGTAAATTATCTGTTCATCAGTTGCAAGCTTCAAAAGGCCCTTTGTCCATTGATCCACACTAGGGGAACTACAAAATTTCCAGTTTTATAATTTCATAATGTAATATGAAACTGGAAACTGGAAAAATTGGCTCCACATAAATACATAATGGGACGATGACAAAATAAGCTTATAAAAAGTAAAAAGATACATTACAAATAAGGTATAGACACATCATGGCATCAATATATCTTTTCCAAGGTCTATCATAGCTGTTCTACCAAGAGATAGTCTACAGTGTATTTCTTGACTGTTTGTTCCTTTACTATTGATTGATGGTAAAAGGCAGAAACTATCCACCACTTTTATATCTTCTTTGTCATTCAGTTTGGTTGTTCTATCTGTTGCCATTAACTTGCTCTTATTTATATTTAATTTTAGTCCTATTTTTTTTTCACTGTGCTCCTTGAGTTTTAAGTACTAGGGTTTTCAGATCCTTTGTATTTTAAGTTATCAGCATAGTGGTATCAGCACATCATAGGTGGTTTTCCATTCTCCAATATTTAAACCATGCTCATCTCCTTCCCATTCAGCTTCTCTTAATATATATTCCACTTATAGGTTGAATAAATAAGGGGGAGTATACAGCCTTGTTGTCCCCTTCCCTCCCTTGCCAAACTGGAACCAGTCTTTTTTGCCCAGTTCTGTCTGTACTGTGACTTTGTGACCTGTATATAATTTTTCATGAGGACAATGAGATGTTCTGGGATTCTCATTTTTCTGAGCACTCTCCACAGTTTGACATAATCAACACAATTGAAGGCATTCTTATAAATGATGAAGCACATAGTGACTTTTTTTTAGTATTCCTTCACTTTCTGAACTATCCAGCATGCATCAGCAATAATGTCTTGTGTCCCTTGCCTGTTTCTAAAGCCAGCTTGAACATCTGGTATGTCTTATTCCATGCAGGGCTCTAATCTGCATTGAATGATTCTAAGCATTATTTTGCTAACAAAACATGAAAAGAAGTGTACAGCAAACTTCAGTGAAAAGCAGCATAGTGAGGGATTCAAAGGCAGGCTTCTATATTCAAGTACAGGCCTAATGCATAAGTACTATGGGAATAGGATCAGGTTTGCAAATGCTGGTCCTTCTGCCATGATCCTGCATGCTTGGCTCACATCTTTGCAATTCCTGATCTTGCCTTGATCATTGAAAAGATCAAAAGGGAAGCTCTATATGAAACACGATTTATAATAGGAAAAGAACATATTTCAAGAAATAGCAATAGCACTTAGACTTATATGCTGCTTCATAGTGCTTTATACAGCCATCTCTAAGCAGTTTATAATGTCAGCATATTGTCCCCAACAGTCTGGGTCCTCATTTTACCAGCCTTTGAAAAATGGAAGGCTGAGTCAACCTTGAGCCAGTCAGGATCAAACTTCTGGCAGTAAGCAGAGTCAGCCTGCAATACGGCATTCTAATGACTGAACCACAACGGCTCCATTAAGTTATACCAAAGAACCATACACAAAAACTAACAAGGTTTCATATGCTTTTCTGAGATTAAATTTTCTTGATAGTGCTTTTGAAATTTAGATTCTCAGCTTTTCAAAGGAGAAAAAGTGGAAATTCCAATTGATGTACTACCATACCTCTTAGGGTTCCTACCAGTTTTTAATACCTAATATCAATTTAATCAATGAAGAAATGTCTCATTTTTGTAACTCCCTATTGAAAATATATCACACGAACCACATATCTGACTACAGGCCAAAAGATATTTTCAGCATTGCCATATAACATTATGGGACCTAATAGAGAAAAAGAAACAGGTAGAACCCCTAATTTTGGCACACAAACTTGATTCTTGTTAGTTGAACCTAGATTTGCACTGAAAGTTATAAAAGCTAAGCACCCTATGCACAAATTAGTGAGTTTTCCCCTGCTTGTTTTTTTACTGTACATTCTCTAATCCCATTTATGAGTAGATTAATGGATCTTGATAAAATGCCACACAAAAGTCTTAACTCACTGATACTTTTTTGAATAGCTATTAGATAATCCAATATCTCTTGATATACCTTATTCAGAGATCCACCTCTTCCTCTCTTGATTTAGACTTTTCTGTTACAAAACATATCCATGTATGCATGGATAACAATACAGGTATGCTTTTCTAGAACAACGTGGGGAGAAAACATGGATTTATTTTAATAATTCTTATTTCAGGTCCTGTGGGGAATTGAACCAACCAGTTTACTCACTGAGAATTAAATAAATATTTAGATTTGAAGCCAAGTTGTTGTCGCACCAGATTAGCTTTTCAGCACAGTGTCTTTGAATCTTTATTTTAGTTATTTTCAGCTACAATCTCTTTGCTAATTGTTACCAGTTCACTAATAAAATGAATTTTGTCTTTATTTCCCATTCCAATTTTGCATATTGAGAATTCTTTTTATAAATAACTTATTTGTAAAAATTTCTTGCAGAATAGTTTTATTCTTAATAATTTAACTATTGCCTTAAGTGTCCCATATTGCTTATAGATGCAAATGGTTTCAAGTGTCTGCTGTGTTTCAAAGTGCTTGATAGATTTTTTTTCTGAAGCTTGTAAAGTTCATGTTTCTCATATATACAAAACTCTCTAAGAGAATTAAATACCTTTCATTTAAGAGATATAGATAAAATACAATCATGTATACTCTTAATACAATAAGATGTTATTGATACAGAAAATTTAATAAGATGAGAGTTGTATTGTCTGTATATTAGTATTCCCAGAAAGTAAATTAATTAAGGGTATAACTCTCTCCATATCATGGTTGGGCATTAAACTCATTAACCTCAGTTCTCAGGGCAAGGCATGGTATTTCTTTGTCAAGGAAATAGTAAATACAAAATCAGAACTGAGCCTCCACAATTCCCTTCACATAAAGTCAGGGATGTAATATAAAATAAGTGTGCCAATCATCCTTTGTTTTCCAGAGTTCTGGAGTGGCTGCTAAGAATGACACCATGTTAGTTATAGAGGGGAAAAGTACTGTTTTTGTTTACATAAAATGCTATAGAGCAAAAAGAAGGAACGAAAGCAATTGGGTGAATATCAGCTATACAGCTATACCTTGGTCCTTGTTGTTTGTTTGGTACCCAACATACAAGCTAGAACTTGTCAATGTCAGCTGCTTTATGACTCACGACATTATTCCTTACGGGAAAAAATTGTTTTCATCATGTTTGGTACCCATTGTGCCTCCTGGAACCAATTAATGATAAGTACTGAGGTGCCACTGTATTCAGCAAATCAGAACAATCCTAACAATGAGATCATTGTTAAAATAACTGGACTCATTTTTAATTGGAACCTGGCATTTATTTTGCCAAAGTTGTTCTCCTTTGTTCTGGCAAATGTTCAATTCTTTGAAGGAGGAAAGTCCTGCTTCTAATAGCCCATCAGGTCCTGCTTGTTAGCTTCTATGGTATCCTCTTGTATCCAGGAGCACCGTTCTTGATAGGAGATATGCCTTCTACCTAAGCATTTAATATTGCAATTTTGAATCATCTTCAAGGATTATGGGGAGCCTTCATCCTTTTGCAATTTTTTTATTTGGTTTAAGAAGAGGTTGGACAATCATTTGTCTGAAATATTATAGGTTTCCTGCTTGAGCAGTGGCTTGGACTTGGACCAGAAAACCTCCAAGGTCCCTTATAAGACCATTATTCTGTTAAATGTAGGGATGAATTTCTTCCAATGGGGTCTTTGATTTATGTTTCTTATACAAACTTATATAGTGTCTTTAGAAAGTTGCCTTTTTGTCACATCTAGAACATATAGTCTCCCTATTGATATGAAGGCAACTGCTATTTCTTTTTCAGATGCTGATCCAGCGATAGTAACTGAGGAGGCAGGGTTGCATTTTGCATCCAGTTTGGGAGGTTCTGGGTTTTTCTTTCAATATAGGATAGATGTTTAAATAGACATACTTTTACAGAAGAATCACAAAAAAATGCCTCATTGAAACTCATAATTTTTCTGTTCAAATTTATTTATTTATTTTTTATTTTGTCAAGCAATTATAAGATAATAGGTATAAGTATAAACATAGTTATGAATACATGAAATGGATACATATAAGAAAAATAAAAAGAAACAATAGGACAGGGACAGTAGGCACATTGGTGCGCTTATGCCCGCCCCCTACAGACCTCTTAGGAAAGGGGTGAGGTCAATAGTAGAAAGTCTAAGGTTGAAGTTTTTGGGCTTTGGGGAAGAAACCACAGAATCAGGTAGAGTATTCCAGACATTGACCACTCTGTTGCTGAAGTCATATTTCCTGCAATCAAGTTTGGTGCGGTTAACCTTGAGTTTGCATCTATTGTGTGCTCTTGTTTTGTTATGGTTGAAGCTGATGTATTCATTGACACATAGGACATTGCAATAAATAATTTTATATGTTATACTTAGATCAGACCAAAGGTGGTGTAGTTCTAGTTTTCTAGGTCTAGAATTTCAAGTCTGGTGGCATAAGGTATTCTGCAATGAGTAGAGGAGTGGAGAACTCTTCTTGTGAGATATTTCTGGACTTTCTCAACTGCGTTAATATCAGATATGTAATGTGGGTTCCAGACTGATGAGCTGTATTCAAGTATTGGTCTAGCAAATGTTTTGTATGCTCTAGTTAGTAGTGTGATATTACCAGAGAAAAAGCTACATAGGATTAGTTAACAACTCTTAATGTTAATTAATTTGATGGTGAAGTCTTTAGAGAATAGGGGGGGGAAAGTTGTGGGGTGCCCCAGGGGTCGGTCCTCTCTTCCCTCCTGTTCAACATCTACATGAAGCCACTGGGCGAGATCATCTGTGGTTTTGAGGTGAGGCTTCATCAGTATGCTGATGATATCCAGCTTTTCATCTCCACCCCAAACCAACTCAGTGATGCCCTCGCCGTGATGTCTTGTTGCCTGGAAGCAGTGCAGATCTGGATGGGGAGGAACAGGCTCCAGCTCAACCCAGCCAAGACTGAGTGGCTATGCATACTGGCATCTTGGATGATCCAGGATGTTCCACCTCTAGACATGGGGGAGAGGTGTTGCCCTCCATGGAAAGGGTCCGCAACTTGGGTGTCCTCCTAGATACACGACTCAGTTTGGAGGATCAGTTGGGAGCCGTGACCAGGGGAGCATTCGCCCAGGTTCACCTGGTGCGCCAGTTGTGCCCCTACCTAGACCAAGATGCATTATGCATGGTCACTCATGCGCTCGTTATGTCCCGGGTTGACTACTGCAATGCTCTCTATATGGGGCTGCCCTTGCGGACCATGCGGAGGCTTCAACTGGTGCAGAATGCAGCCGCGCTGGTTGTGATGGGGGTATCCCGATACTCCCATGTTACACCCCTCTTGTACAAGTTGCATTGGTTGCCAGTTGCCCTCCACGTGAGATTCAAGGTGCTGGTACTTACCTATAAAGCCCTACATGGCTTAGGTGCGGGGTATTTGTGTGAACATCTGCCAGCAACATCTGCCCATTGCCCTGTGCACTCCCACAGACAGGGCCTCCTTGGGGTGCCATCGGCCAAACAATGTCAGCTGGCGATCCCTAGGGGAAGGGCCTTCTCTGTGGGGGCGCCCACTTTATGGAACCAGCTTCCCCTGGAGCTACGATTGGCCCCTGACCTCTGCTTCTTCCACCGCAGCCTAAAGACTTGGTTATTCGAACAAACTGGCCTGACTGAGGGGAGGGGTTTCGTTTTAAATGTTATGTGATGGGGTTTTAAATATTTTATTTGGTCTGATTAGGTTTAATAATCTTTTAATTCTTTTTAACTTTTGTATTGGGTGTTTTCATGTGAGCTGCCCTGAGTCCCTAGGGAGATAGGGCGGCATATAAGACCAAATAAATAAATAAATGAATAAATAAATAAATAAATAAATAAATAAATAAATAAATAAATGGTGGAGTTGGAGATACAGGAAGGCTTCAGTGCTCGCATTCATCATCATCCTTGCTTAAGTCATTGAAGCACCCATGGATTACAGTGCTAATGGCATATGGATAAAGAGAAGATACTTGGATGCTTTCATTAGACTCAACAATGACAGTTTAACCTTTTGATAATTATCAGCTTTCTGAAAAAAATGACATATTAACATTTTATAAAAGTATTGATTTTTAATTAAAAAAAACCTTGTACATTCCAAAACAGAAAGAAATATTTCCCTCTTTTATAATATAAGAATCCAAGAATACAGGATAATTAAGGTAAATAAATCTAACTGATTTCTTTTTCTGAGGGCATAATTTCAGGGACAAATTTGGTCTAGTGGTTAAGGCATCAGACCATAAAGTGGAAGACCATGAGTTCTAGTCTTGAAAGCCAGCTGGGAGATCTTGGGCCAGTCGCTCTGTCTTTCTTAGCTTAACTCACTGCATAAGGTTGTGGTAAAGGCAATAGGAGGAGGAAGGTGTGTTAAATATATTCAGTGTCTTGTGTTATTTGTAAAAATAGTAAAGGTAAGATACAAATAAATAAAATAATACTACAGAGATATAGAAGATGTTTGATGGTCACTAACTCAAACAAATGCAAAGGGAAGTTGCATTCATGGGGAATAAATATTTCCTGAATCAAAGGAAATATTCAAATTAATATTCAAAGGAATATTAATTGCTAAATACCATGGTTGTTCACTTCTTAGAAGCATGGGTTAGTCACTGCAAATGATTGTTCTGTGCATTGAAGCTGCATGTACTTTCTGTATTTTCTCCTCATATTAGATTCCCAATAAAAGCTTGATAGTAAAGGATAGGTCCAGGTAAACCATTAGACTATACTTTTGGTTCCATTCTTCTAAACCATGAAGCATCCATACCTGTTCAAAGAATATGACCACTTCAATACCTTTCCCTAAAGTATTTTGAGTATGGATGTGCTTATGTAGGCATTTTTAAGATTTGTACAGTCCTCATATACTGTATGTTAAAACTGAAAGTATGTTCAAATTGGATGAAAATGGAAGAAGCTACATGGTGTGATGTAGATTTTCTAAATAAAAGTGGGAGATCATGAGGTCCATCTTAGGCACAAAAGCCAACTAGGTGACATTGAATGAGTCATTCTCTCACACCCTAGGAAGCAGGCAACAGCAAGCTACTTCTGAAATATATTGTGAAGTAAATGGCAGGGATCAGTACAGGCAGATGCCAGGAGTCAAAAAGGAATTGCCCCCCACCCCCCAAAAAGTCATTCAGTTTTAGATGGTTGGACCTCACATTACATTGTCCCAGTTTACCAGTTGGATAACTCTGCAGACATTTCTATGATGAATATGAATATATGCAAATCTCAAATGAGTTTTTGTACAAATATGCATGACACTTTGAAATTATCTTCTGCAAATATCTAACCCTTTAAAACTTAGAGGCTGGATTGTTTGCTGAAAGTTTGCATATGAGAAAAGTCTGGAAATGTGTTTAATTACACAGACAAACAAAGAATTGGCAGGAATTTTGCAATACTCAACCAGCTTTATTCATAATCAAATTCCCTGAATAGCTTATACAGAGAGATTTAGAAAAGCATGAGAAGTTGAAAGAGAAAGGAAGGACATCTGGCAGTAGCTTAGTTGGACTAGCAATTGTGCTCATCATGTATATTCTACCTTGACCTTCAAAAGACAACAGTACCATAGAGATGGATGCATATATTAGACATTGATAAGTATCATTTGGAAATTCAGCTGCCCCACTCCAAATTCAGGTGAAATGTAATTTTAGCAGCTTTTATCTGCTTGCAAGTAACATTATTTCCAAGTAAGCATGATTAAGTTCCCATCTCTGGCCAATCTCTAAATCCAGCATAGAATATTCAGAAAGGTTCCAACTCAATCAAGTTTTGTTCGCTTCAAAATAGTTTCATCTCCCATATTTACTAAATTTATTTATGAAATACTGCTCCCTTCTATTCTACCAAGGATTTCAAAGTGGCTTACAAAATGTAAAAGTACTTTGAAGGGTTGCTGAAAGAGATATGGCAGCCAAGCAATGTGAGAAAAGATGCTCTCTGTGCCAGGAAGACAGATCCCTGACAATAGGGTCACTGATTAAAGATCCTACAGATCTTTTCCTGCTGATCCTAGCAGCTTGACTGTCTGATAATGGGAGTGATACCCTCTCCTCCTACCTGGTTGCTCAGGGGGCTGAATACAAAGCAAAGCATAATGGATGAAAAGATATTTTGAAAATTTATCTTATGACATTTGGAAGTATACTAGAATGGATTGGTGGGGATGGGATGAACAATAATGTTGAATGTGGTGATGGACAAGCCTGCCTTTTCACCCTTTCAGTCATATTATAATTGGTTACTATGATCACAGAATTTTTCTCATAAGTTCTTCCAGCCTATATTTAGAATTTTTCTTTAGAAAGAAAAAATGTGGATTCATCTGATTGGCTTAAGAGCAAGATTTTTAATATTAAAAACCATGACTAAATTAACCAAGCAGTTTCGTATTCTCAAATTCTTTTAAATTTGACATTCCTTAATTGTAATTTAGTTTTATCTGAAAATGTCATTGCATTCTAGCACAATGTGAAGAAAACAATGCTAGGAGCAGCACCTTAGAAGAATAGATTATAAAAGTGCATAGTTGTATAAAATTTGGTATATTGTTTCCACATATAATTTTTTTTAAAAGGTGGGTTAAGGTTATAGCTCTGAAGGAAGGGAAGGTAGCACTAGTTTTACTTAATGTTTAAGATACAGAGATGGTTAGGGTCAGAGGTGGTATTCAGCCAGTTCTGACAGGCTCTGGAGAACTGGTAGCAGAAATTTTGAGTAGTTCAGAGAACTGGTAAATACCACCTCTGATTAGTGCTGCCCCCATCTATTTGCTGCCTCCTCAGTCCAAGCTGATTGAAGTCCCAGATGATTGGCTGGGTCTTCTTTTTTTTTTTTAATTCATATTTATATCCCGCCCTTCTCCGGAGACTCAGGGCGGCTTACAATTTTTGGGATACAACCCAATGCGCTCAGCAATAGCCTTCCTTCCATTGTATATGCCTGCTTATTGCCCCCAACAATCTGGGGTCCTCAGTTTACCTACCCCCAGAGGATGAAAGGCTGAGTCAACCTTGAGCCTGGTGGGATTCGAGCCTGCAATAATTACAGGCAGCTGGAACTAAGTGCTAGGCTAATAACAGCCTGCACCACCAAGGCCTTGGTGGTGTTTGGTGGTGGGTTTGTTGCCCTGCACAGGAGAACAGAGCTGGAGAGCAGGTTACTGGGATGTCAATGGGGATTTTACAGTATTCTTCCCCTGGAGTGGGGTGGGAATGGAGATTTTACAGAATCCTTCCCCTGCCACACCCACAAAGCCATGCCCACAGAACCGGTAGTAAAAAAATTTCAATACCACCACTGGTTATGATCTCAAAGAAGAAAATTTCTAAGAAGGAATTTCCCAACAGTGACAACACTTAATCAGTGGAATGGGCTGCCTACAGAAGCTGTAGATGCACCATCACTAGAAGTTTTTAAGAAGAGATTGAATACCTATTTATCTGAAATCTTATAGGGTTTCCTGCCTGAGATGGACTACATTGTAGAAGAACTCCAAGGTCCCTTCCTATTCTGTTATTTTCATATCACAAACATCATATATTGGGCCACTTTCTGAGCTGGAGATTCAACAGTAAAGTGGGTTAAACAGTCTTTGCATAGTCCCAAAACCCACTATGATTACATATAGTATGCATATGGATATGGAGTGCC
The DNA here is from genome assembly GCA_009733165.1 of Naja naja. NCBI lineage: Eukaryota > Metazoa > Chordata > Lepidosauria > Squamata > Elapidae > Naja > Naja naja. The sequence goes on along the minus strand of CM019149.1, from coordinate 92,827,978 downwards.
TTGCATTAGTAAGCATATAGTTTTAATATTATATGTTGAATGGGGGTGGGTGGGTAGGGAATGCTTCTCCCAATTGTATTGATGTCATTCAGCTCCCACGTGAAATTGATTGCTATCCACCCTTCCACAAGCCACTGAAAAATACCAGTATGAAAATTGCTATTGTCATTGCTTGTTCCCACACCATCTCACACCATGGAAACAAGAGTTGAAGCTGCTATTAAAAAATGTAAAAAAGGGAGATAATACTATTTTAACTTTGATACTGTTAAGGAGGACTTAAGTTGACAGACTGATAGACTGAAGATAAAATAAAGGCAATGTCATGAGAACAAGACAAACATATATTGTCAGGGCATGTGTGAGCTATGGGTAGGTGGAAGTAGGGGAAAACCCTGAGATAAGAGAGAAAAAGGATGAGTTAGTAGCCATACTTCAATTGTTCAATTGTTGCTAAACTGGGGTGGGGACAAAATAATTTCTGCTTAATTTTTCCACCTACCCAGTTTCTAAAGACATCTCAGAAGTTAATTTATTAACAGTTAACCTCACAGTGAAGAAGCTCAGCATGGGATTTTTTTTTAATTCAACTTGGCTGACTTCTCTGATTATACATGTGTTAGTTTGATGAGGCGATAGTATTTGTTCCAGTGAAAAACAGGAATAAAAGTCAATGACTCATTCTGGGATTTGTATAGAGAACTTGGTTTTCTTTCAGCCTGACTTGCTTGCTGGTCCTACATGCTTATGAATTATTTAGCTTTTCTTTACTGTCTCCCTTAACAAGGTAGCAAATATAACATGGTTTCTTTTGGGAAACATGATGGAAGGTGATTTTCTCTAATGTTCTTAAATTTTGAAACTTCATGTAGGTTTGCCTAAAGTAAATCAATATTTCCTTTTGTTCTTGTTTTCATTTCAAGGAAAGTTGATGATCAGCATGTAGTATTCATTTCAATAGAAGAGAACTTATGTACCTCAGGTTGAACTATTGGTTCTTGGTACTCTCTGCTTGATTGTTTTCTTATGGACACTGATTATCCAGCTAAGTAACATCATCAATGCAAGGGTTATTGTTGGTTGTTTATATGTAACTAGTCAACCCATAACTTACTGGGTCATCATTTCAGAGATATTTCTTACCTAAATAGAGAAATAGAATGACCATGGCTAGGCAAAAAAAAGTAGTATAAATGAGAGGGACTTCCAATTTCTTACCTGTTTCCACTGAGCTTCTTTGTGAGAAGCTGGCAGGGAGTTTCAAAAATCCTTCCTTCCTTCCTTCCTTCCTTCCTTCCTTCCTTCCTTCCTTCCTTCCTTCCTTCCTTCCTTCCTTCCTTCCTTCTGAGATGCAGCAAGTCAGGGAGGATGTATGGGTTAGGAAGAGAACCTGTGTGTGAGAGAGAGGTACTGTGTGGGTTGTATCAGTCATGCACATGGGCCCCACTGGTCAAGAAAGGTTCATGGAGGTCATGGGCATATGTAAGAGGTGCTGCACAGGTTAAATAGGGCATTCAGGGGGAATGCAGGTCAGAAGTTTACACAGAGGCATGTGTGCCACATGGGCCAGTTAAGGTGCATGGGACTAGCACAAGTCAGAGAGGGTCTGGGGGATGTGCAAGAGGTGTTGTGTGGATCAGGGAAGGGGATGGCATAGGTCAGGAAGACAAGCAGGGGATGACAAGGATTGGGGATGGAATGGCAAGGCTGGGAAAAGTCTACAAGTCTACTGCTTCCATGTCCCTCCTTCCCTCCTCTTCTTTCCTTCCTCCTTTTTGCTCTACCTTTCCAGCAGGCAACTAATTTTTTATTAATGTGGGTGTATATTTTGCCATCATTTCCTCTACTGATGAGGATAAGAATAGTAGTAGTTGACCTATTCTGCTCTTGTGAGTGTTTTTCATTTAAGGTAGTTGTTGATTCTCTCATATGGCTTCTCTAATTGTTACTTATTTATTATGATAATATATCATCTACATAGCAGATCCATATTTTTGGCTGTATGGGAGTGCTGTTGCAGTATTGTCTTTGCTATGAATTCTGAGAGTAGTGATCACATGGATATACATCAGATTTATTGATATATTTGTCCATCAAACTTAAAAGTAAATAGTGAGGCAAAGATTGATGAGTTCCATCAGTATTTCAATCTTAGTGTATTCTGTTAGCTTCATTGTGTTGTGTAGTCATGCTGCAATGGATTCTTTTTCTAGTTCTGGATCTATGAGCATGACAAATGCTATGACATCAAATAAGACCATTATTTTATTCATTTCTATTCTTAGTTCTCTGATTTTCTGGAAGTACTATAGTGGAGGATTGATAGAGGATTTGCTCTTATCTATGAGATGCCAAGTTTTGATGAGTTTTTGGTTATGTTACAGTATATGTAGGGGTCCTGATAGAAATACAATTGGACAAAATGTCATCTTGGGTTGATGCATTTTTGGATATCCATAGAAGTGTAAGAGAACAGGCCCACCACTTTTTTTGTCTGCCATTGTTTTTTTTTATCCTTTATTGGTAAGATTATTGAGAGGGTGTTTTTTTTCCATTTGGTTGTCCAGTTTTCAAACCAGGATAATATTGACCTACAAAAGTTTATTTATTTATTTATTTAGTTTTTTTTTTTTTTTTTTAAATTACATTTATATGCCGCCTTCTCCAAGACTCAGGCGGCTTACAATTTTGGAGCACAATCCAATGTGCTCAGCAATAGCCTTCATTCCATTGTATATGCCTGCTTATTACTAAGCGGCATTTTTACAAGGTCAGCTAATTGCCCCCAACAATCTTGGGTCCTCAATTTACCTACCCCGAGAGGATGGAAGGCTGAGTCAACCTTGAGCCTGGTGGGATTCGAGCCTACAGTAATTGTAGACAGCTGGATCTTAAGAGCAGGCATTTACAGCCTGAGCCACCAAAGCTCTTTTAAATTTACATGCCACTAATCTCACACAATTCCTTGTGTGTCCAATCACACTTGGCTAATAAAGCTATTCTATTCTATTCTATTCTATTCTATTCTATTCTATTCTATTCTATTCTATTCTATTCTTCTCCAAAGTGAATTTGGACTTTCTATAAATATTGCATTCTGTCCATGATAACAGTAGTTTGTCCTTTGATTGCTGTGAAAATAGTGAAAATGTGATCTCCCCTTAGAGTTTTCAGGGCTGTTCTTTCTTCTACCTCAAGGATAATTCTTTTCTGAACCTTTGGAATACTGTATTTAAGTATCTTTTGTGTGTGTGTGTGTGTGTGTCACAATGATCTGTCCTGTTCTTCTGAATGCTGTTTCCAAGGCTGCAGAGAATTCTAACTGATTTGCATTCTCTATATTGCTGTTGAGTTGTTTCAGGAGAATACTGTACATTGCTAGCTAGAGATATTTACCACCCACTCAGATTCACCTACACTGTTACCTCTAGTCTAGAATTTAACTGGAGCAGTTTGGCTTGCAGTTTGGCTTTCTTTTTTTCTGCTTGTCTTTTGAGATGTGGTTTTGATGCTGATTGTTGGCATCTTTATGTTTTCTAGGGTCATGGTTTCTTCAAGTTGCTCCTCAAAGATAGCATGAAGGTGCTATATTCTGTAAGGTGAGGATCTGTATTTTGAAATGTTGAAATGGAAGAACACTCACATTCAGACAGGCTTATACTTCACCATGAAAGGAGAAAATAAAATGTACCATTTGAGAATGATTCGGAAAGCGATTTTTGGAATATGCAAAGGAAGGCAGATGCAGTATTTCTTTAATCTGTCTTTTTCAGAGTTTCATATGCACTTGAAAAAGACCTGAACACTCTAAATTTCTGATGTTCAGCTTATGATCCCATGTGAATCCCATATTAATATTCCTGAATAATACCCACACTCCCAAAAACCAATATCACCCCTTTTGAGGACTCTGTAGTTTCTATTCAGGGTACAGTCAAGTTGACTGGATGGAGTGGAGCATTTACTGGCTGGATGGCAGTGGTGGGATTCAAAATTTTTTACTAACAGTTCTGTGGGCTCGGCTTGGTGGGCAAGGCATGGCTTGGTGGATGTGGCTTTGTGGGCATGGCAAGGGAAAGATACTGTAAAATCTCCATACCCTCCCTACACCTGGGGAAAGGTTACTGCAAAATCCCATTCCCTCCCCACCCCACTAACCTGCTTCCCAGCTCTGTTCTCCTGTGCACAGCAACAAAAGAAGACCAAGCCAATCAGCTGGGACTCGGGAGGCAGAGACTAGATGGGGACGGGGCCAGTCAGAGGTGGTATTTGCCGGTTCTCCAAACTACTCAAAATTTCCAGTACCAGTTCTCCAGAACTGGTCAGAACCAGATGAATACCACCTCTGATGGATTCCCATCCTGATGCCTATGCAGCATTTCCAGCAGATATTTTCTCTTTGCACCCTAAGAGAGAAACATCTGCCTCTACCTATAGGATTAAACTCTCAATCTTCCAAGTGGGAGTCAAGTGTCTTTGCCATTAGCCCACCATGCTGCTCTATTCCTGAATAATCCAAAATAATCCTAATATTCCTAATACCTTCTGAGGTATACATAGCCCCTTTCTTTATCACTTTATGAAAATAAGTAAGCAACAGCAGAGTCTAAGGCCATTTTTGGCAGCTATGTTTTCTGAAGTCACAGAAGTCACCCTTCTTCAAGGTGACTGTATACAAAATTTTTTAAAATACTAGACTCTGTAAAGCTTTACTTCAAGTGACATTTTGACATTGCTTCATAAAGCAGTATATCTCCGCACACTTTTAAGAGCAAAGTAAAGCTGTCACATTGCTTTTGTTTTGCTACTTTTTAAAAAATAATTTTATTCAACATCACAATTAAAAAGATAAACACTAAACAAAACATATCACCTAAAACAATGAAAAGAAAAAAACAGAAAGTGCAGAAAAGAAAAAAAACAAAAAGAAAGAAAAAGAAAAATATAGTAAAGAAAAAGAAAATAACTACAATAAATTACTTCCCCCTTCATCACAACAATTTTAGTAACTTATTATTTTCTCTTAAAATATATTTTAAAAAATATCTTCTACCCATATACCATCTCTTATCTAAAAGTAAATCCTGAACATCTTGTCACTTAGTCCTGGTCAGCAAAAATACATTAAGGGTTATGAAAGATTCTTTTTAACCTTGATTAAATATACAAACTTTCTAGTCCTTTTTCTTTTTACTTTTAACAATCTTGATCTTTAATCCCCTCACATAATATCCCAGGATTTGATTTCTTTTCACTTTTCATATGTCCCTCCTCACAAAATTCTTCAAAATCTTAACAAATCTTTATGTGAAATTTATTGAGGTAACTCTTTTGATTTTTTTTTTTGTATATCTTTTTTAATTATTAAGACATCAACAAGTTTAAATACCATTCATGTAGACCAGAGGTGGTATTCAGCAGGTTCTGACCAGTTCTGGAGAACCAGTAGTGGAAATTTTTAGTAGTTTGGAGAACCAGAAAATACCACCTCTGACTGGCCCTGGCCCCATCTGTAATGTATTCCTCCTTTAATCTGATTGGTTGTTTAACGGCGGGAATTAGAAGAACTGTCATTGGGCGCGAGCCCCGGCAGCCGACTATATAGAGCTGTCGCGGGTAAGCAATCGTGCCTTTATTTTGAGTTGGAGTAACATACTGAATAAAGAGAGCTGAAGTTACAATGTATCCTGAATTCTTCAAAATATAACATTGGTGACGAAGATGGGATCTTAAACACAATCTCAAAGAAGACCACACCGAACAGAGAGACACAATGACCAGCCTGAACACACCACCCATGCCGTTCGACCCCAAAAATGAAGATTGGGAATCCTATATCAACAGATTCCAGATGTTCCTTGAAGGGAACGACCTTGTAGCCATATCGGAACAACAAAAAAGAGCTGTATTCTTAATGCATTCCGGTCCTGCCATGTTTAAAATGGCTAAAGCACTGGCCGCTCCAGCAGACATGAAGACAATGGCATATGCAGACTTAGAAAGAATGTTGCGAGCACACTACACGCTGCAAGTATCCTGTCTCATACGCCAACACGAGTTCTACCGACGAGATCAACAGGAAGGCGAAAGCATCAGCAACTTTGTTGCTAGCCTACGAAACATCGGTGGAGCATGCGAATTCAAAATGCTAGAAGAAGCCATGTGGGATCATTTTGTACTGCAACTAAAAGACTTAATACTTCAGAGTAAACTGCTAATGAAACCAAAGATCACCCTAAAAGAGGCCATTGATGAAGCCACGGCAGCAGAAGCCACCAAAAAATCCGCAGCAGCTATGTGGAAAATGAATAAGGCAAGTCCCAAGCCAGAAGGTGAAAAAAACACTACCACACACCATGAGGACGTGGAGTCAGAATCAGAAGGGGATGACAGCGAAGAAGGAGTTAACCAGTTATAAACTGATAGAGGGGTGAAAGACCAAACCCAGAAAAGGAGAGAGTTCCATTGTGCGGGATGTGAGGGAAACCATCCCTGCATAGAATGCCGGTTCTTGGACGCCATCTGCCTCCATTGCAAGAAGCGAGGACACATAGCAAGAGCATGCAGATCGATGAGAAATCAATCACCAAGAAGGAAGCAAAGCCCAAATACATGAGACAAAGACAACAGAACCGGAAACAAATGGAGCGCGAGCAGGAAAAATAGGTGCAAAAGAGACTTGGGCGGGAAAAATGAAACACACCAAACAGTGACCATTGGATATTCTACATCATCAAACAACCGGAAGGTGAATGTCCAAGTACACATAGAAGGGAAACCATGCCAGATGGAAGTGGACTCTGGATCATACCTATCCATGGTTTCCTGGAACACTATTCAACTATTAATTCCACAAATAAAGAAAAGTCAATTCAAAAAGCAACCCTTGACTCTAAAAGATTACCAAGGAAACAAAATTCCAGTGGTAGGAACAGGAAATTTCAATGTCAGCTTCAAAAATCACACCAAGCTGCTACCATTAACAATCGTGGATAAAGACCAACCAAGCCTATTGGGACTAGAATGGTTCGAGCTGTTGGGGATCGAGGTCACTGGGATTCATCACATCAGTGACACAGACTGGGAAGAATCACTGATGAAGGAGTTCCAGGAGGTTTTCGACGATGGATTAGGCAAGTACTCGAGGACCCCTATATCATTTAACATAGATCCAAACGTACAACCTATCCGTTTAAAAGCCAGGAGAGTCCCATTTGCACTAAAACCAAAAATCGATGAACAGTTAGACAAACTCATTGCCCAAGGGGTATTGGAGCCTATGGACCACGCGAAGTGGGAAACATCTATAGTCACACCAATTAAACCGGACGGATCTGCAATAATTTGTGGGGACTATAAGGGACATTGAACCATGAGCTTCAGCAAAGCACATATCCGGTTCCAGTAGTACATCATTTGTTACACTCCCTAGTGGGGGAACCATCTTCGCCAAGCTGGACCTCGCCCAAGCTTACCAGCAATTACCCATGGACAATGACACAGCTGAGGCACAAACGATCATGACTCACAGGGGAGCGTTTAAATTCAAAAGATTGCAATTTGGAGTAAGTGTAGCCCCTGGAATATTCCAAAGCCTAATGGAAAGACTGTTACAGGGACTAAAAGGGGTGGTACCGTATTTTGATGACATTCTAGTCTCCACTAAAGATAACAAACAACTACGAGCCAGACTCAGAGAAGTACTCCTAAGATTTAAAAAAGCGGGGCTCAAAGTCAAAAAAGAAAAATGCCACCTAAAAACTGACAAAGTAGAATTTTTGGGATATTTAATTGACAGAAAAGGTATCCACCCCACAGAAGCAAAAATACAAGCCATTAAAGAAGCCCCCAGACCCACTTGTAAAACAGATCTGCAGGCGTTTTTGGGACTTATTAATTTTTACCATATGTTTCTACCACAGAAAGCGATGACTGTGGAACCCTTACACAGACTTCTTGATAAACAAGCAACATGGGTCTGGGGAAAGAGGGAAGAAAACACTTTCAACAAAATAAAAAGCCAAATTACTTTGGATTGTGTGTTAATACAATTCAGCAAAACACTTCCCATAGTGCTCACGTGCGACGCTTCATCTTTTGGTGTTGGAGGGGTACTGAGCCACCAGTTGCCAAGTGGCAAAGAAGAACCCATTGCTTTTTATTCAAGAACCCTGTCAAAAACGGAGCACAATTATAGTCAATTGGACAAAGAGACACTAGCGATTGTCGCAGCTGTCAAAAAATTTCATGAGTACCTGTACGGGAGGAATTTCACAATAGTGACTGATCTCAAGCCCCTTCTTGGAATCATTGCTGGAGATAAACCAACACCCAATATATTATCTCCCCGCATGATGCGTTGGTCCGAATTCCTAGCCTCCTATACCTACAAACTCATACACCATCCGGGAAAGGAAATTTGCCAGGCAGATGCATTGAGCCGCTGCCCCCTGCCAGAAACAACGGAAGACCCAGCACCTGAGACATTCACTTTCTTTTTAGAAACAGTTGCCAAATTACTGACAACAGCAGCTGACATTGCCAGAGAGACAGCAAAAGACAGACTATTGGCACCAGTTTTAAATTGGGTGAAAAAGGGTGGCCTGTGACTGGAATAGACAACACCGAAACCGTTTAAATCCATGCAGACAGAGTTATCAATACTAAAGGGTGCATCCTCTGGGGGACTGGGTTATTATTCGGAGAAATTGAGGAAGGGGTGTTGGAAATGCTGCATGCCAGGCACCTGGGAATTGTTAGAACGAAGTCTTTGGCTAGAAGCTATGTGTGGTGGCCAGGGATGGACAGGATGATAGGAGTGGGTGGCAATGTGCAAAAATTGCCAAGATTCCAGACCTACCCCACCCATTGCCCCAAACAAGAATGGGAATGTACTAGGGGCCCCTGGTCTAGAATACATATTGATTTTGCAGGGCCAACCAAGGGTCATACCTTCCTAATCATTGTCGATGCATACTCAAAGTGGTTGGAGGTAATCCCCATGACCTCCACAACCACAGAGGCTGTCATCAAACAACTTAGAAAGTTGTTCACCACACACGGGTTGCCCGATTTACTAGTTTCTGACAATGAGCCACAGTTTATTGCCAACCTATTCGAAACATATTTAGTACAGAATGGCATCAGACACACACTCACAGCTCCCAGGCACCCATCGATGAATGGCGGGAGGACGTATGGTACCCTTCACCAAAGAAAAATTACAACTTGGACCAGAGGAAATTAACGAAAAAATTGTCAAACTATTAAGCATTCAACACATCACACCCAGCCCCACTACTAATCTGAGCCCAGCAGAACTATTAATGGGGAGAAAGCTTAGATCAAGCCTAGACCGGCTACATCCCACATACACTACAGAAAAACCCTTAGACTCCACAAGCAAAACCCGAATGTTTTCTGTAGGTGACCCAGTATATGCAAAAACCTCAAAGGAGAACCATTATGTATACCTGCAGAAATAACTCAAATCACGGGGCCCAGATCGTATAGACTGGAAACTAAGGACGGGCTACAGTGGAAACGACACATCAACCAACTTAGGGCTAGGACATGAACAGAGAAAAACTCGGGAGACCTAGGAAGAAACACAACACTACTAACCAATAACCACTATAGAACTGACCCAGAGGAAACCAAATGCCAAACCAGGGGGGAAGGGGGAGACCCTTCAAACAGTCAAAGAAATATAAAACCAGTGTGGGAAAACTATACACAAAGAGAAAAACATACAGAACAAACCCTACAACAAAATAGACAACAACAACTAGCTCTGATAGAGAAGTGCAAAGATGTACCTGATCATAGAAGCAGAAACGAACCAGAGGTTCTGGGCAACTAGGTCTGGAGGGAGCGGCAGGGCCAACTCAACCTTCCAGGAGATTTCATGGGAGGAACCTCGAGCAACAAAAGTTCCCTCCGAACGGCTCGAGGCTCCACAGACGACTGAACCACGCAGGTCTAGGCGCACCCACAAAAGCCCCGCCTACTTGCGTGATTACGTATGATAGGCGGGGCTTGGGAATGGACTGAACCAAGTGGGGAGGGGTGTAATGTATTCCTCCTTTAATCTGATTGGTTGTTTAAATGGCGGGAATTAGAAGAACTGTCATTGGGCGCAAGCCCCGGCAGCCGACTATATAGAGCTGCGCGGATAAGCAATCGCCTTTGTTTTGAGTTGGAGTAACATACTGAATAAAGAAAGCTGAAGTTACAATGTATCCTGAATTCTTCAAAATATAACACCATCTATTCTCTGCCTCCTAGTCCCAGTTGATTGGCTGGGTCTTCTTGTATTGCCCTGCACAGGGGAACGGAGCTGGAAAGCAAGTTAGTGGGGTGGGGTGGGGTGGGGAGGGAATGGGGATTTTGCAGTAACCTTCCCCCAGAAGTGGGGAGGGAATGGAGATTTTACAGTATCCTTCCCCTGCTATGCCTACCAAGCCACGCCCACAGAACCAATAGTAAAAAATTTTTGAAATCCACCACTGATGTAGACTCTCATTTTTAAATCAAAATGAACAAAAGACTTAAGGTATGAAGTAAAGTAAGACAGAATTTGCAGTAAAATTGTGTTTAGGTAGTCCTTGAGTTACAAACGTAATGGAGCCTGCCCTTCATGGTTAGAAGTGGAGAGGGCTGTTAAGTGAACCACCTCATTTAATGACCTCCCCATCCTTTCTGTCTCCAGTGCATTCAATAAACAAATTGGTGGGTTGTTAAGTAAGCATGGGCTGCCTTCTGGCTGGGGACAATTGAAGGGAGCCTAGTGCAAGCACAAGCCATCTGATTCAGGCCTCCTATGGCCATCCCTGAGATAACCCTTTGCTCTGCTTCCTGCCCCTTTGGGTCCCCTCAGTGACTTGGGCCTCCTCCCCACAAACTATCATAATTGTACACTTACCTTTTGAAGATTCCAGAGATCAGGAAAGGGATGGAGGACAGGCCACTGTCTTGCTGGGCCATGTGGCACAATCCCATAAATGGCCACCTTTTATTGAACAAAAAATAATGCTGGTGAAGCTCTTGGTTTTCCTTTCCTCACTAGATGCTAGCCTCCACATTATCATCTGCACTAGTGTTATTCTAATTCGACTGAGGCTACTGCTAGTGAGAAGAAGAAAATTGGGAAGATTTCTTCTCCTTGCTAGTGCTAGCCTTAGTTCCCCCAGAGTTAGCTATGTTAGAGTAACATAATGCTGGGGGAGCTAAAACTAATATTTAGTGAGGAAAGGAAAACCGAGAGCTTCACCAAAGGTGGTAGTCAGCAGGTTCTGACCAGTTCTGGAGAATCAGTATTGGAAATTTTGAATAGTTCAGAGAACCAGCAAATACCACTTCTGACTAACCCTGCTCCCATCTATTCTCCGCCTCCCAAGTCCCAGCTGATCAGCTGGGCCTTCTTTTGTTGCCCTGCACAGGAGAACGGAGCTGGAAAGCAGGTTAGTGGGGTGGGGACTGGGGAGGGAATGGAGATTTTGCAATATCCTTCCCCTGCCATGCCCACTAAGCCACGCTCACAGAACCAGTAGTAAAAAAATGAATCCCACCACTGAGCTTCACCAGAAAAAGATGGCTGCTTGTGGGATTGTGTCACATGGCTCAACCTGTCCTCCTTCCCTACTCCAACTTTTTTGAGCTCTTGAGATCTTCAAGAGGTTAGTGTGTGATGACAGAGGGTGGGGAGGAGTGTGTAGTACCTAGGGGTGGTAAAGCAGATCTAATGTCTATGGGGTCCTGGCAAGACAGGATCAAGAGGAATAGGGAGGGAGGTGTTGCAATGTCTCTGTGCTTGGTCATAAAGATGAATAACTGCAAGGATGCTGAAGTTACCATAACTTCAGGACTGGATCATAGGTACCTTTTGGGAGTATCTGTCATAACGTCAAGCAATCACTATAAGTGACTGGTTGTAAGTCAAGGACAGCTGATATACTTATTTTGCCTAGTTTAGGACTGTATCATTTGCAGGACAGAATTAAGACATAGAATTGCCTCAGCTTTTTGCTCTGGTATCTGCAGCCTTTCCAACCTTGGATACCATTATCCCCATTATAGTTGCTGGAAATGGGCCTCTCCTCTCACATCTGCTGTTGGATAAAGGACTTTCTTACTAACAGACCCCAAACCATTAGGATTGGCAGCTATTTTTCCTCCACTCTTGTTCTCAGCAGTGGCTCTCCACAGGGCTGTGTGCTGAGCCCCCTTTTGTATTCACTCTGCACCTACGACTGCACTCCCTCTTGTCCCACTAACTCTATAATAAAATTTGCAGATGACACCACGTTGGTGGGACTCATATCAGGAGACAAGATGGCCTATAGGTCAGAGGTTCTCAGACTGGTCTTGTGGTGCAAGAGTCAAAACCTCACCCTGAACATCAAAAAGACCAAAGAATTGATTATAGACTTCAGAAGATGCAAAGCAGAGCCTCTCCCACTATACATCAATGGAGACTGCGTGGAAAGAGTTCATAGTTTTAAATTTCTAGGAACTCATATTTCCGACAACCTTACTTGGTTGGTCCACACTATGGCCACTGCGAAGAAGGCCCAACAGCGCCTGCACTTTCTGAGGTTGCTGAAAAAAAGTGGTCTGGGTGAGAAGTTGCTGGTTACTTTCTACCGTTCTACCATCAAGAGCATTTTGGCATATTGTGTATCGGTGTGGTATGCTGGATGCTCTGCAGTGGATAAGAAGATGCTGTAGAGAGTTATAAACACAGCACAAAAAATCATTGGTTGCTCTCTTTCTTTTTTGGAAGAGATTGTGAAGACCAAACTCCTCTCTAGAACACTAAAAATTTCCACAGACCGTTCTCATCCTGGACATTCATATTTCAAACTTACCATCAGGGAGGCGTTATAGGTGTCTTAAAATGAGGACTAATAGATTGAGAAACAGTTTCTTTTCCAAGGCAGTAATTGTCTTGAACCAAACAATGCATTTGTGATTTAGTCCTATTATTATTATAATTATTTTAATTTTTAAATACTCTGTAGTGTGATTGTGATGTGGTGTTTGGGGCCCTGTGCTGGAATAGCTTTCAAATTTCATTGTATTCGTGGAATGCAATGACAATAAAGGTGTTCTATTCTATTCAGTCTCCCATAATGACTGCTCCACAAATGATCAGAATTCAAAATTTGAGGAGCGTTCAGCAACTTTTGGTTATCGATCTCAGGGACTGATAGGCCAGATCTTTCTTTATCACATGGATGTCACACAACATATTGGTGCAATTATAGCAACTACTACAGAAAGCAAAAGGTATAAGGCAAATATACAGTACAACTGACGGTTATGAAAGCTTGCCTTAATAGTTCTAACAGGTAAACACATAATTATCATGCCATAAGGCAGAGGTCTCTAAACTTGGCAACTTTAAGACTTGTGGACATCAACTCCCAGAATTCCTGAGCTAACATGACCAGAGGAGGAATTCTGGGAGTTGAAGTCCACAAGTCTTAAAGTTGCCAAATTTGGGGACCCCTGCCATAAAGTCTAAGGCTTACGTAGACTTCTAATCCCTTTAATTTTGTCATGAGTTTTTCCACTAAATGATACATGCTGCTTGTACAATATTTTCAGCAATAAAAAAATCATACCTTTATTGAATACGAAATATTCAATTTTATATTGAACTTTTCTTTGCTGAAGGTATTAATACAGTTTTGGGTGAAGGATCTGCAGAAAGATTATGTGGTAAATGAAAGCTGAAATTACAAATCAAGCTTTTGATCATTCAAGTTACCTTTGTCACTATAAGTATCTAGCTATCATAATATCTCTCCATGCTGTTCTTTTTAAATGCTGTTCTTTTTCATCACAATGGTATGTCTTTCTGTTTCCCTCTTTTTCTCAATTTTTATTCCAAAATTTAGCTCCTGCTTCATTCAACTAGTGGAATAGGAAACCTGACATACAAATCCTCCAATAGAAGCTGATTTGTAGTTTCTCATTTTCTGGGTCAATAAGGATCAAAGTCAACGGTAATTATATCTGACATTTTGTGCTATGATGTCCCCAGCCAAGAAGCCTCTGCGCAAAAGGGATGAGAGGATTTTGGATAGCATTGTAGCTTTTTAGCAAAAGGGTTGTCTGCAGAGACAGAGTTATTGCAAATCAAAACAGATTCAGAGAGATCGGCCTGAATGGCATCTGCACAGAATGGAAATGATTATTTTACAAGCAATTGTTTCAAGCAATGTTAAGAACTTTCCATAGTATCTTTTTAATTGTACCTGCTGCTGGGTTGCTTCTAACTAATCTCTCTTTAAAATTTCTCTTGATGTTTTATTTCCCATATTTTTTAATTTTACCTGTTCGAAGTGACAGAGAATGTTATTGCTGGACATTTTCTGTTGCACATCCCTTCTCTTGGGATTTAACTGAAGCATATGAAACTAAAGAGGCCACAGACTGCTGGGAAGATGGTAATACAATGAAAAACAAAACAACAAAGCATTCATACACATCCCTTGACAAATTCATAATTAAATAGAGGCAAAAGCACCATATTCCATCCATGTGAATTTTGTGGAAAAAACTCAATTGAAAAAACATTTCTCTTTCAGCAAACTGAATAAAAATTGTGTTTCTGTCTCTGTGTGCTATTTTGGTCCTTTTCACAAGTTATATTGTTAAAGGATTATAGAATAATAATCATATGCTTCTAACAAAATGGTTTGGTCAATTGACAAACTAATACTCAGTTCAAAATGATGTTTATTCAGAAGCAAATCATATTATTTCAATGATATTTATTCCCTAATTAGTATTTTAGGAGCATTCCTTTCAGTTCAATATTCTGAAGTTCATCATTTACGGGGGAGAAATTGTATCTTCTATAAAGAGAAGAAGATAGCCTCTTTCAAGAAGAGTTCATAGTAATTGTAGAAATGTTTGTGGAATTTTCTGGGCAAACATATGAAGAGGTTCTCCTGGATCATTTGAGAATTTGCAAGGTAGATTTAAGACCAGTGTTACCAAAAAATAGCACTGAAAAGTGAATCCATCTATTGATCTATCCATTAATGACTTGATAAAAATAACTGTGTATAATTTATGAACTGTTTCTGGCTAATATGCTCAGCCCTCTGAGCTTGATCCCTTTTCCTGATTTTTTTTAATGTCATATAATCCACAGATTTCTATGAAATAAAAGACAGATAGCAAAGCTGTCATGACCAGCTGTTTTCCAATGTGGAAAAAAGGTTTTAAGCAACTCATTTTTGCAGTCTGGGATACTGATTGCATGCAACTGCATTTATCCACTATGGAAAAAGACACACAGATCTATACAACTCTGTGCATTCCTTTATTATGTGCTCCAAACCCTTTGGAGAACCAGCAAAAAGGTCTGGGGATGCATCAGATGCTCAGGGGACAAAACCCAGGGAAACTGATCTGCTTGTTCTGAAGTCTATTTGCATTAGATACAGACCATATTGGATGCTAAGGCTATGTGCAATTTTTTTTAAAAAAAATCAGAGCTTGCCCAAGTTGACTACAGCATTTCTGTCTCATGAGCTTACTCTTTAAAGTAGCTACATCTTTTTAGTCTCACCAGGAAGCCTGAGAGCAGCCAGCTGAGCAGGGAGAAGTAAATTGCCTGAAATATTTCTGAAGTTGAAAAAAAAATTGACAGATGTTTGAAGTGTATGCAATCATCAAGTGTATGTGATCTATATATACAGTCTATGATCCTGGAGGCTCTTTTTGAATCTTGATTCAATCCAAATTAATCTATGTATGAAAAATTAGTAGTTTTCCCACTCCGATACTAAGACAATAGACTTTAAAACTTCCCTGAGATATCATGAAAGAATCCTGTAATATAGGTTAGGTTATGGGCAGGTTGCTGATTCATGGCCCATGTTTAAGTTTCAAAGTTTTGCTCAAGTCTTAATACATTGTATATATCCACTTATTCCTCATAGTCAAGTATTGATATATTTGAATATTGCATAGGATCCAATAAGCATTTTTTTCATGGAAAAAATCAATTATACTTCAATACTTTTCAAAATATTTTTCCAACCTTTAAAAAAAAAGATTCTAAATGTTTTAATTCTTTTTGAAATGGGCTGATGATGTAATCTTTTTCACAGTGTTTGATCAGTAGCTCAGCCTTTTAAAGACTATGCAAAATGTGGAGTTTTAAAAACTCATATTTCAGTACGTGCAAAGTGGTTTGGTACTTGCAAAGTTGCAAGAGTTTGCAAATGATCTGAGATCATGTCCCCTTAATAGGTCACCCAGACTTGTTGTAGGAGGGAAAGGAGAAGACAGAAGCTGCCTTTTCAAACCTGGCTTTCCAAACTGATTTTCAAGAACTGTGGGGGAAGTCGGGAAGCTAATGCTGCTGCTTCATCTGTACAACTTGTGACATGGTGGATGTTGTCAACAGTCGCATTCGAGATCCCACCTGCAAAAAAAGGTCATGTGTAGTGATTTAACTAGTAAGTTTAGGATTTGAAAGTACTTTACAAAACATCTTATTTCATCTGCAGGGATACTTAAATCTGGTTCCTGATGCATGTTCTTCCTGCAGAGGGCATATTACATTGTTTATGAAAAGGGATTATTTTCAAAAGGTGTTGGATATATTCAGTGGTGGGATTCAGCCAGTTCACACCACTTCAGGAGAACCAGTTGTTAATTTTCTGAGCAGTTTGGTGAACAGGTTGTTGGAAGAAATCATTAGGGCTGAGAACCAGTTGTTAAATTATTTGAATCCCACCACTGGATATATTGAAGCATGCTTTATTTATCTATTAATTTAACATGTTTTTCATTTCCTACCCAAACAATTTAAAGGTGATACGTCACTAAAGCAGTGCAAAATTTACAATAAATGCAGAGCAAAAGCAGAAAATCCATGATGATGATGATGTGGTGGTGGTTAGAATGCAGGCTACTTCTGCGGGCTACTTCTGCTGATTGCCAGCTGCTAGCAGTTCAGCAGTTTGATTCTTTTTAAAAAAAAATTTATGGTTCTTTTACATTAAAAAAACAAAATTAATCATGACATTAACAGCACTGTAGCATCATTATTATACATATCCATCTCTTATAAATATTTATATTAATGTATGATACCATATGATTATATACCTTTATCTATAGTTTTCTTATCTTAACTTTATTTCCTATTTTCTAGCCAATTATACCACATATCCCAAATTTCATGATATTCAGACTCTTCTTTATTTTTTAGTTTTAGAGTCAATCTATCCATTTCGGCACAATCCAAGATTTTTTGAATTATCAATTCCTCAGAGAGGATGTTATTATACTTCCAGCATTGTGCATACGTTATTCTTGCCACAGTTAATAAGTGTAATAAAATATATTTAATCTTTTTCTTGCATTTCTTTTTAAATATTCCTAACATGAATAGCTCGGGTTCAAATTATATTTGTTCTTTTACTATTTCTTGTAACCAACGTCTAATTTTTGTCCAATATCTTTGGGCTTTGAGGCAGGACCACCACATGTGATAGAAAGTGCCTTGTACTTTTTTACATTTCCAGCATGCCAGGTTCATGTTGGGATACATTTTCGCTAATCTCATTGTGCATAGGTGCCATCGGTAGAACATCTTATAGATATTTTCTTTATAGCCTGATGATCTTGTTAAGTTATAATTCCGGTTCCAAATTTTTTCCCAGTCTGATAGATCTATATTTTGTCCTACATTTTTGGCCCATGCTATCATACAGCCTTTCACTATTTCTTCTTCCAAATCAACTTCTAATAAATATTTATATGGTTTGGTCAGTTTGATTCTGATCGGCTCAAGATTGACCCAGCCTTCCATCCTTCCAAGGTAGGTAAAATAAGGACCCAGATTGTTGGGGCAACATAAACTGCTTAGAGAGAGCTGTATAGTAGTATACCACTGTGAAGTGATATATAAGTCTTTTTTTAAATTGATTTTCTATTAAATATATTTCTTAGTGGTTTATAAACATTATGTTGTCTGGGTATTTAATATGCTTAATAATACAAATTGCATTCTTAATCTCCCCCCTTTTTTCCAACTGTTAGTAAAATAAATTCCATGTTTGATAATATTCTATGTCCTCTTTCTGCTTAATTTTCACGGTATATAAGTAAGTGCTATTGCTGTTGCTATATTTATCAACAGTATGTCAAAGTAACGCATTCAAAGAAATTAGAAATCATTGTCAGCAACAATTATGCATATCAACAGCATTTACAAACTGAACTCATTCCAGTGTATATGAAGGTAGTGGCAATGCAGACCATTGTATTTTGAAGAATTTAGTGAGTTATTTTGATTTTTCCTTCATATTAAGGAATTTCAAGAAGTTTAGGGTTCATTCTGAGCTATGTTTAGTCTGCCTGTTTTTCATTCTTGCTTGATGAATAAGGAAAGGAAGGAGGGGAATCATCCCACAGCTGTAGATTGTTCAGATTAGCATTGACTTCTCAGTAAAATTCCCAGAGTTATGCACCCTCCAGTCAAGGTCAGGTCCTGTAGTCTCATTACCATTGTATATAATGTATGTATGCATGTATTTATTAGATTTTTATCCTGCCTTTTATTATTTTGCAAGTAACTCAAAGCAGCAAATATACACAATACTCTTTCCTCTTCCTATTTTCCCCACTCAACAATCCTGTGAAGTGGATTGGGCTGAGAGAGTGTGTCTGGCCCAAATCACCCAGATGGCTTTCATGCCTAAGGCAAGACTAATTTTTAGGTGCCCTAGTTTTTAGGCTAGTACCTTAATCACCATATCAAAACCCTGAAACTGACCATTAAGTGTTTTAATGCACATGCTGGAGCACTCAGCACTCAGCCTTTGGAGGCTCCCAATAGATGAAGCAAGAGCATCTGGCTTGGTGTGCTATACTTTTATATTTCTATTTACATCTGTTTCAACTCCTACCCTCAGAACGATGTTACAGAGCACTGCACACCAGAACAACTAGACACAAGAACAGTTCTTTTTCCTGAATGCCATCACTCTGCTAAACAAATAATTCCCTGAACACTGTCAAACTATTTACTAAGTCTGCATTACTATTACTATTAAATCCTCCCATACTTCTTTTTACCCATCTCCTCCCACTCATGACTGTATGACTGTAACTTTGTCACTTGTATCCTTATGATTTTATTGACTGTTGATTGCTTATTGTACCCTATGACTATTATTAAGTGTTGTACCTTATGATTCTTGACTCTTGATGAATGTATATATATTTTATGTTCACTGAGAGCATATGCACCAAGACAAATTCCTTGTGTGTCCAATCACACTTGACCAATAAAGACTTCTCTTCTCTTCTCTTCTCTTCTCTTCTCTTCTCTACTCTACTCTACTCTATTCTACTCTAGTCTACTATCTGTCTGCTAACATTAATGATAAGACTTTAAATGTCCTTATCTATTGGTGGGTTCCTTGTCTCTGGATCCTCAAAGAACTAATTGTCTGGCTCCTGGGCACTGTCTGACCCTTGATAAAACAATGAAATACCCTTTAACTGTTTGATGTAGGCAAAAAAATCAAGCAAGGCATTGATTTATACTTGCATTGATTTCACATTCATAAGAGAGGGTTGACTATGTTTTCTAGCAATTGCTATCTTGAGTGATCTATGTTATGATATGTACAGAACCATTGAGAAACAAGGATATGCACATAGAAACGTTTATGAGAATAGTTGTGAATAAATGTTCAGCCACACACAGATACACTGAATTGGGTTAAATTGGGTTAAAGTTTACTTTAAGAAATAGCACAGTCCAATAAACAATCCAAGTCATAAACGTTTAACAGTCCAAATAATATCCAGTTACAAAGTCTTCTTATTGGTTGCAAGTTGTTTTCACTAAACAAAGATATCAAAATATAAACACAGCATACATACAACAGAGAACCTTAGATAGCAACAGAATGTCAGAGAAACACAGAATGTCAGAGAGCATGTCAGAGAGAATAAGCTATGATCTCTAGCTCCCTCTTATGGTAGTTTGCAATACAATCAACCAATCGGAATCAATACAGTAATTCTGTCTTAAAGACACAAACACACATTGTTGCTTTATATATTGCCAATCCAACTAGTTGGTTTACAGAAACCTAACAATCTGAAGTGAGCTTATTATAAGGTATTATCTTTAATTAACTATTAGAAGGTAGTGGTTTGTTTTTGCAAGATTTGTGTCATGCTTATACACAGGGGTGGGATTCAAAAATACTGGGTTGCTGGGTGAGCATGGCCATGGTGGGCTTCCAGAGCCTGGGGGAGGCCATTTTTGCCCCTGGGCCTCTAGGAGGGCAAAAACAGCCTTCCCCGGTCTCTGGAGGCCCACCAGAAGCCGGAAATAGGCCTGTTTTCCCACTTCTGGTTTTTCCAGGAAGGCCATTTTTCACCCTCCCAAGAGTCCAGAGGCTTCCCCCTGGTCTCTGGGAGGGTGAAAAATGGCCTCCCCTGGGCTCTGGAGGCCCTCTGGAAGCCAGAAACAGGCCCCTTTCCAGACTTCCAGAAGGCCCATTTCCCCTTCCCAGAGCCTCCACACAGACCCTGCACTTACCTCCATCAAAAATGGGCCTTGTGGAGATTCCTGGGAGGGGAGGGGAGGGAGAGGAGGGGCTTTTCCATAGCTGTACATTCCTTATGAAATAGCCTTTGATGGTATGGGAGGACCCTATCCTTCACGACTTCTGGAAAGCTATTAAACCTTTTCTGAGGCTTTTTTCATCGTTGGGCCAAAATGGAACCTGAGCCCAGTATTTGGGTTCTTAGATGGGAGTATTATGGCACCCAAGAATTTTAACATAATGTATTTTGTTATTTATATGCCTTGCTTGTGCTTAGGTCCATTTTATATAATAGACAGTGCTGTAAAGCATTATGAGGTAGTATATGAGTCTAAGTGTTATTGCTATATGCAGCCACATAAATTAGACAGAGGGAGGGAGGGAGGGAGGCAGTGGTGGGTTTCAAAACAGTTTACCACAAGTTTGATGGGCGTGGCTTGATGGGCAAGCTTTGTGCGTGCAGACATACTTTGCGTGCACACGGAGAGGCTTTCCTACTCACCTCCTGCAATCCTGCACTCTCCCTGTAGCTTAACAGTTGATGTGTGGCTATCTGCTGTGCCGGGCAAAGCAGCTGCGCTTCACAAGCAGGCAATAAAGATCAGTATGGGAGCCTGGGCGGGCAGGTGGGCCCAACTGCAGAGCATCAGAGGGACTCAGAGCTAACCGGTTCTCTGCCAGCTGCTCTTCGGCACTACCGGTATGCCAGAATTGGGTTGAACCGGTAGAATAGCACCATTGGAGGGAGGACCATTCTGTTTGAGTCCATAATCCCAAGAATCTAAGGGTGCTGCTGCTGATCTAGAAAGATTGCCCTTTTAGTCTAGTATTCCATGGAATTGTTGGATCCCAACAACTTCTGAGGGAAAAAAATTGATAATTGATGGGCATCAAATTGATAGAAGCTGAATTGCTGAGATGCTTTTTCCTTCTGCTAAAATTTTGCAGATAAAGTGAGTGAGTGGGCTGAATATGTTAGCTCCACACACCATTTTTGTTGATTATAGGAAGATGACTATTTACAGAGGTGTATTTCCTTCATTTGTGAACACACTTCATGATAGATGATATTAGAAATCCAGACATCTACAATCCAGAGTGATTCCAGAAAAAAAAGGAGTTGTTCCTTTAGATACTTTGCATTACCCACTAGATTCTCAAGCTTCCAAGCATAAAAAAAGCATGCAACCATCATGAATTAACACACTTTTCCATATCCAAACATTCTGGTTTCCATCAAAAGTCTTTCCCCCTTCTGTTGAAGCTCTAATTAGCTTCTGCATGATTTGGGAAACATTAGAAAAAGCATGTGCACAAGTTGAAATAGTTTTAATAGTTTTATCTACAAATTTTGGTTTGAATATTGTTTAAACGGAATTTATGGTGGTCGTTTTGACAGTCCTGTAGGTTTATAGTAGTCTATCTTCAGTTTATGCTCACAATTCCTCTGACTATGCTTTTTTATGTATATAACTAAGCATTCCATAAGATTGGTTGGGATGGAGAATAATACTATATTCTGGTTGCCTGGCAACTAGATAAATTGTCAATCATTTGCAGTCTAGTTGTACCGCTAAGATGGCAAAACAAGTAGGATTCATAAGTGCATGATGAAAGGGGCAAGAAAGGTAGCAGCTGCCAGTTCCATGTAATTTATATCTAAGGATTTTTCATAACTGCTGGTGAGAACTTATACGTTACAAATCTACTGAGAGAAAAGTTCTAAAACATCCTTGCCATTGTAGAGAAGGCTCTATATTTTATGGATAGATAACCTTCTAAATGTTTGGGACAAACACTCATCATTTCCAATCAGCATGGCCAATTGCAATGGTTTGCAGACCAAAACATTTGAAAGACATGTCTCTCCACAGAATATTTTAATTATAGGTTTGCTTATTAAAACAATAGATTAGAGGAGGGTTCTCCATTGCATGGAAAATAGACTGCTCACAAAAGAGGATGGGTAATTATCTTGACTCATGCAGTTATATCCAAGTCTCAAGGAATCAGGAATATAGTCTCCATGTGAGAGGGGGGAGAGGCTTGTTTTATAAACTTCTTCACCATTCAGAGTTGCAACTTACTCAGGTTCAGACTCTTTCAGTCCCTACACAGTTTCTCAAAATCTTCATGCTACCTAACTCTCAAGCAAATAACTTTAAAAGTTTTGAGACCAGAAAAGAGAAAAGGGCAAAGGCAAAGACTAGGGATCAGCAAAGTGGCAAGGTTATATCAAACATAGTAAATTTCCACAGCTCTAGATTCTCTGATCCACCCAACGCATTTGGAGATTAGATGCAACAAAGCATCTTGATGGAAACAATTACAATGAGCTCCCCACCAGAAGAATGCAGAAGAACTCCAAGGCTCACAAAATTGTAGGTTATATACAGGGGTGGGATTCAGTTTTTCTAACAACCGGTTCTGTGGGCATGGCTTAGTTTGTGGATGTGGCTTGGTGGTCATGTGACTGGGTGGGCATGGCCAACTCGACATCACTCATGTCAAGGGGCGCTTTTCCTCGCCTGGCTTCTCATGACATTGGGGATGCTGCAATGGTCATAAGTGTGAAAAATGGTCATAAGTCACTTTTTTCAGTGCCATTGTAACTTTGAATGGTCACTAAATGAACTGTTGTAAGTCAAGGATTACCCATACAAAAATACAAAAAGCTTCTTTGCTTGCAAAAAGCTGCCCTAAATACCAATCATTAGATTAAAAATACCTGCAAGCCAGAGTTACAAATCAGACAGGTGCTAGAGCACCTTGAAGAATTGAAATAGTTAAAATGTAGTGATAACTATCAAGCAGCCATCTCTTGCTCATAAAGTGAAACCCTTTAGCAGAGAGGTCATTTAAGCTCTCCAGAAAAAGCACACCCAGGAAAAGCAATCCTTAGATCCATTTGCACCACTTAAAGATACCAGCTGGTCTCACTCACCTCACAAGATATCCTAAGGAAATCATCCAGGGAAATATTTCCTCCCAACAGCAGTGTAAAAATCTTAAAACAACCCTTTCCCTATAAGAAAGCCAAGCCTCAGAAGCTCTGGAGACAGGAAGTCTAGGCATTCTGGCAAGAATGTAATAAGGGTGGAAAAAAACAAAAGCAGATTGCTTCTAAGTACCGGTTCTCCCAACTGCTTAGAAAGTTAACAAGGGATTCTATAGAACTGGACAGAACCGGTAGAATCCCACCCCTGGTTATATACCCTCTGGAGATGATATATAGCAGGGGTATCAAAATGGTGGCCTGTGGGCCAGATGCATAATGCACAGGCCATACCCACCCTAGCTCCTTGAAGGGAAAAAAAATCATGTGATGGCAACATAACACTGCAAGTTTGACACCCATGATATATAGGATTACGAAAACAATGTAAATTATAACATGACCATTATTGCAGAAATTAAGTATCTGATAACAACATGGGATGATTTTAATATGGGATGACCAGGCACCTCTAGATTCTGCTCTTCTAAAGAAACTCCAAGCCTACACTTTCTATTAATACTAGCACCTAATTTCATAAACAATACCTTTATTATATATACCCATGATGGAGAATCTATGGCACACATGCCAGGAGTGGCACACAGAGCCATCTCTCCAGGCACACCAGCTGTTGCCCATTGCTCTTCTGGGTGCCAGCCAGCTGGTCTTCGTGTACACAGGAGTGCTGGAAGCCAGAAGAACGGCTTCTCGGTGTGCATGCATGTGCTGGGAAGCTGAGCTTCTGGTTTCCAGTCCATGTATGCGCACTGGCCAGCTGGTCTTTGTGCATGCAGGTGCACGATAAACTGGAAGACCAAGTGGCCAGTGCGCATGCATATGCAAGAAACCAGACACTCAGCTTCCCAGCACATGCATCCGCTCAGCGGAGCTGCTCTTCCAATTTCTGGTGCTTCTGCATGTGTTAACCACAGAACTGCTCTTCTGATTTCCAGTGCTCATACGCTGTGGATCTGCTCCTCTGGTTTCCAGCACTCCCCCACCTGCCCGCATGCTCCCGTTTCAGCACTCAGTGCGCTCAGTTGGTAACACTGATATATACCATATACTGACTCCCTTCATGTCATAGAAAAGGCAACCATCTGGTTTTTATTATCTATCTCCTCTTCCACAGGCACCTTTAGTTTGACTATTCTGCCAACTCAGTAATTCAGTATCCTGAATGTAAGGAGAATATTACAGGATTTACCATCTATTCCAGTTTATAGTTTTATGTCATTAGCTTTCATTGAATTAATGGGGCAAGCATTCCATCTTTCTTATAGAAGAGTTCCACTTTTATTTTGCTCCTAATAATATATACATAGAGGAGGCAACTCCTATATGTGCAGAAGAATTGTTTAGAACTGGATTTCCTTTGGAGATAAAACTTGCACCAATTTTCACAAAAAAAGATATCCAAATTCAGTCACGGTTTTGCACCCAAGGAATGACAAATGATGTCACTGAAATACTTCTAACTCCCAGTGAGGCTATTCAATCTCAATCCTTGTTTAGCACTTCAGCTAATCTGATTGCTTTAAAAACACATCAAAGCTACATCTGAGGTAATACACATCAAACAAGTGGCAGTTTCTGAACTCCATCAGTAGAGATGGGAGACAACAGACAGCAGGGAAATGATTTGTTTGAAAGTACAGAACCAGGAATGTTAGGAGGATCATTTGCTCCCTGTGGACTGGGGCTTGATGACAATGTTTTAAAAGTGTTGTTTATTTAAAGAAATAAGATGGGAGGGGGGTGTTGTTAAATGTAAAAGGAAGAAATCAGACTAGATTTATTATATACACTTGGCAGTAGTTACATTGTTCTTAACCTTTAATGAACTTTTGCTGATCAAGATGGAGTGATAGGTTTTAAATATTTGTTTAAAGAGAATGGAGTGGGATATGGTATTGTAGGAAGTTAGCACCTACCCCTCTCCTACAAAAATAAAATATCTAGGAAATATTAAAAAGGCAGACTATTTCCCCTAAAAGGGAAGTAGAAACTCAGAGAGGCAGAAGCTCACCTTTGTTAATGGACCATTACTCTGGCCTGGGCCAGAGTAGTCTGCATAACTAAGCCCTCTGTCATGACTCCAGGGCTGACACGCCTGTCTCAGGTTGCAATCTAGTCCAGCTTTGAACTCCCTAATGAGAAGACGCTCGGGCCAAGTTTGCAGTTTTCCAGCTAACCGCTTAAATTCTTTCACATATTCTATAGCCAGCCTCCCACGTTGTTGTAGGGACATTAAAGTCTCCTCGGTTTGATACACCTGTGATTTATCCTCAAATTGACTCCTTAATGCCTCAAGGAACAATCCCACATCAACTAGTTCTTTCGTACGAGTGTTATGCAGTTCAGCCACCCAGTCTGCTGCATCCCCAGTCAACACCCCAGTTATTGCAACAATGATGACTAGTCATGTACAATTGGAAATTGGAACACATTGGGAACATTTATGGTTCATTGTAATTCCTCAAATGAGAGAGGATGTTATACTCGGGTTGGTTTGGTTAGATAGATGGAGGCCCACCATTTGGTGGAAAGGTGGTTTTCGATGTTTACGGTTAACTACAGGCCCCAAGCCACCCCGTCCAGAAAACCTGGTAAGACAGCAGGATTCAAGCACTGAACCAGTGGCTACATTAGAAGACACTGATGTGATCCTCATTCCAGTTGTGTATCATGATTTAGCTGAGGTATTCAGTGAACAAAAATGTGAAATGTTACCACCCCATCGACAAATGGACTGTGCGATAGAATTGGTGCCAGGGGCAACTTTACCGAAATCTCGCATGTATGCTATGACCCCCAAAGAAAAGATGGAGATGCAGAAATTCCTAGAAAAGAACCTAGAACGTGGATTTATTAAACCCGGGCATTCGAGTATACCTGCACCAGTATTGTTTCGAGAAAAAAAAGATGGTGGGTTAAGATTATGCATTGATTTCCGAGGTCTGAATGCCATATGTGTGAATAATTTGTATCCCTTGCCTTTAATTAGTGAGCTGCTAGCCACCTTATCAACTGGGCGGGTGTTTACTAAGCTAGATTTACGGGAGGCCTACTATCGGGTACGGGTGAGAACCGAGGATGAATGGAAAACCACATTCAATTGTCCTCTGGGTAGTTATCAATTCCGGGTGATGCCGTTTGGCTTGAAAGGAGCCCCTGCTGTTTTATGCAGTTAATCAATAGTATACTTCAGGAACATTTATATCAAGGAGTGTTGGTATACCTAAACGATATATTAATATATACAAAGACAATGGAGGAACACGTCCACCTTGTAAGGAGTGTACTACATAAATTGTTGAGGGCTAAACTGTATGTGAAACTTTCAAAATGTGAGTTCCATCATACAAAACTCGATTTTTTGGGGTATTGCATATCTAGTACAGGATTAGAGATGGATCCGAGTAAAGTGAAAACCATTGTGGAATGGGAACCACCCCAAACTCGGAAACAAGTACAAAGCTTTTTAGGGTTTGCAAACTTTTACAGGCAGTTTATACCTCAATTCGCTCGCATCGCTTTGCCTATAACTGACCTGTTAAAAACAGGAAGGCAAGCAGAAAAAACCAAACCAAACCAGAAAATAGCATGGTCCACAGAGTGTCAACGTTCATTTGATGCATTGAAATCATTGTTTTCCCAAGAACCCATTCTACAACATCCTGACCCAACAAAGAAATATGTAGTACAGGCAGATGCAAGTGATGTAGCTGTGGGGCTGTTCTCCTACAAGAGAATGATGAGGGTATACTAAACCCTTGTGATATATCCCGTAAATTTAGTTCTACAGAAAGAGGTTGGGCAATATGGGAAAAAGAGGCTTTTGCAGTCAAATGGGCCCTAAGCACCTGGAGACATTTCTTAGAGGGGGTACAAGAAAAATTCGAGGTCTGGACTGACCATCGCAACCTCGAAGCATTACAAAAGCCCAGGAAACTGTCCCCTAAATAAGTAAGATGGGCTCTGTATTTCCAATGGTTTAATTTCACATTAAGGTATATTCCTGGAGGGAAAAACTTTATGGCAGATGCCCTCTCCCGACTGCCTCAATACCAAGCAGAAAAAAATGTCATTATACAGCCTTTAATCGATAATAATAGTGTAGAACCTGGATGAGTAACACAGCTACGAGAAGTAAACTATGAAAGGTTGCAGAAAGAAACATCAATTGATGAGTGGTTGAGAGAACATCCACAAGTGTGTTTTTATAAAAATGGAATAGCTTGGAAAAGAGATAAAATTTATGTACCGCGTACAATGAGGGAAAATATACTGAACAAGTGCCATGATGAAAAACCAGCTGGACATTCCGGGTTCCTCAAAACCTTACATTTAACATGTAGGCAATTTTGGTGGCCCAACATGAGACCTGAGATAGAACACTATGTAAAAACCTGTCATGTCTGTGCAACAGGCAAGCCGTTAGGATTATTACAACAGGTATCAGAACCTTCAAGACCATGGCAAGACATTGCGATGGATTTCATTGTGGAATTACCAAGCAGTAAGGGGTACAATGTCATATGGACTATAGTAGATTTGTTTTCAAAACAGGCCCATTTTGTTCCCTGTAAAGGACTTCCATCGGCAGGCAAGCTAGCTGAACTGTTCATCCGACATGTATATAGGTTACATGGATCCCCTAGGAAAATAATATCTGACAGAGGAGTCCAGTTTACTGCTCAGTTCTGGAAGGCTTTTGTCAAGTTGCTAGGATCATCTCAGGGATTAAGTTCAGCCAATCACATGAGTACCAATGGGGCGGCTGAAAGAGCTAATGCTATGGTTGAACAGTATTTGAGAACATATATCGCCTACCAACAACAAAACTGGGTGGATCTGTTACCATTCGCAGAAATTGCATATAATAATTCTGTCCATAGTAGTACAGGATACAGTCCATTTTATATAGTGCATGGCATTGAATTTGGCCCTATTCCAACTTTTACATGTCAACCAGAGGATCCACTCAGTGTTAAGGGATGAGCAGAAAAGATTCAGGAGTCTTGGGGACAGGTACAAAAATCATTGAGGAAAATGACTAGCACCCATGAAACCCAAGCAAATAAAAAATGACAGGATCATAAACCTTTTGCTGTTGGGGATAAGGTTTATGTGTCTACTAAATACCTTAAACTGAAATTACATAGCCGTAAGTTAGGACCCAAATATATTGGACCTTTCCCTATACTTAAAATAATTAACCCTGTAACCGTGAAACTTAAATTACCGCCGTGGCTAGGACATGTTCACCCAGTGTTTCATGCAAGTCTACTAAAAACCGGTAAGACTAGGGAGACTAACTCACATGTAGAACCAGCCCAAATAACCTCAAACCACATGGAAATAGATAGAGTATTAGATGCTTGGATAAAAAGATGGGGCATGCAATACCTGGTACGTTGGAAAGGATATCCCAACACCGAAGCCTCATGGGTGAATGCATCTGACGTCTGTGCGAATAGACTCATCAGGCACTTCCATAAAAAGCACCCCAATAAATTGAAAACCAATGCCTGAATCCCTTCTGGAGCACTCTATATGTAATTATATCATTTTATATTTTGACAGGCGGACGCCTGGTAGGAGGGGCAGCCTGTCATGACTCCAGGGCTGACAGACATGGAGCCATGACACCTGGAAGCTGGGTCAAGGATGAACACGTAATCCACTCATATATAATCCCCAAACAGTACATATAGTAGCAACATAGAGGGGATGCAAAAGTCTGTTAGCCATAACTCATCTGGATGGTGGCCAGTGAGAATGTCCGGAAGTCGGTTATGTAATGAGCGCTTAATTAACCTAACCGAGTATGTCGATGATTGTATAAATACAGCTCTGAGCTGCAAAGCCAGCCAGAGCTGACTTTGAGTGTATGTATATGGTCGTTACCCCCCTGTAGTAGAGAAATAAACGGATCTTTGAAAAGCTTCGGAGGATCATAGTTCTCTTACTTTTGGCGTTTGGTGAACGGCGCTTGACACCCTCTACCCATCTCACCACATGGCCTGGGATGATTGCATCAGCCAGCACTCAGGTGAAGCCATGTGGTCCAGACAAAGCCTACAAAGTTAGCTAAGACCCCGCCCCTGGGAGTCTGACAGCCAATGGGATACATTTCCTACACAGGAACAGGAAACACTAAGGTGGGGCCCAACAGAGGGTATATAACCAAGGGTCTCTCAGCGTCTTGCCCTTTTTCTTTTCCTTCACTCAACATCTTGAAACATGTGATTGTACTTTTCACTTTGGAGCTCCAAACCATGTGGTCCAGCTCACCATTAAACCATCTTTCCAAGCAGCCTCCATGTTTCCAGTGTTTTTTTCCCCACTTGGAACTGAACCCAGAAGGATATTTCTTCCAACAGTATTTTAAGAGATGGTGATAAGCTGTTAAAGTTAACTATATTTGCTGGGATAAAGGGGGGTGTTTTTGTTTTTTCTTGTTTAATTTTGTTTATCTTGTTGTATTTTTTATCTTTTGTAGTCTGCATTAGCTTTATCTCTATAACATAATTTTTATTAAAATTATTATACCTATAAAAATAAAGTTAGGAGGCTAATTTTGTTTACAATTTGGCTTGCTTTTACAAAGAGAGTGTGGAATTTTGTATAAACAATTAGAACATTATGTGACTTCCTTTTTACCTTTCAAATTCAGTTAGATCTTAGAAAAGTGATTTTTTTTTCCACAGACAAAAATATACCCAGGACATATCTGTGGGACAGCTTACCAGATCTCTTAATAAGTGTTCTTCATGTTGGGGTACTACTGGGCAATGCCTGTCAGACAGTTACGTGAGCAAACCTCCAGAACTTTCAAGGTTCTGCACATGCATTCATATACAAGTACACATTTTACAGAGGTGGTACCGTGTTTCCCCGAAAATAAGACACTGTCTTATATTTTTTTTGGCTCCCAAAAACACACTAGGTCTTATTTTCGGGGTAGGTCTTATATATTTATGGTGCCAAATAGTGGGTGTGAGTGTGTGGGGGTGTTTCGCGGGTGCACAGTTGCTCCCTGAAAAGTCTTTCTGGAACTGGAGATTTACACTAGGTCTTATTTTCGGGGTAGGCCTTATATTAGGGCAGGTTTAGAAAATAGTGCTAGGTCTTACTTTCGGGGTAGGTCTTATTTTCGGGGAAACACGGTATTCAGCAGGTTCAGACCAGTTCTTGGGAACCGGTAGTGGAATTTTTGAGTAGTTTGGAGAACCAGCAAATACCACCTCTGACTGGAGATTTTACAGTATCCTTCCCCTGCCACGCCCACCAAGCCACGCCCATAGAAGCGGTAGTAAAAAATGTTGAATCCCACCACTGACATCTTATGTGCATGTGATTGCTTTCAACATTGTTTTCCTCCAGGTCCCTGGTCCAATAAGCAGGAGTAAGAACATCAACTCTAAATACTGGCCTTGGAAGCCATTATTAAAAATTGAATGTGACAAACCTCTCATTTTCAATATGGCATAACAATATGCATTATTTTCTCCCATCCATCCCCCATCTCCCAAAACTTTATAGATATACAGTAGCTCAACCAGTAAAAACTATCTGGCCCTTTTATTTTCAGCTGAAGGTCATTAGAAAGGTGGATTGACACAAAAGCTGTCTTTCATTTGTCTTCCAAAACTGAGGATAACACTTTAATAACGAGAACAAGGATAAATAAGAAAAACCTACTTAAAAATATCCACGCAGGAGATTGAGATTTTGTAAAGCAATATTATACATGCTGTAATCCAGTTTACTAAAACAGGTTAAAAAAAACTAGTTTGACCAAGCTAATTATTGCTTTTCCTTGGAATCCTGTGAGAGAGAGAGACTCTTGCCTTTTCTTGATTTTTCTCAATAGACTCATTTTTATATCTGCAGATTTGACATCCTTGGGTTTAAAAAAATATTTCTCATTGAAACCTTCCCAGCCTGCATCATTGCACAATTGCAAAGCTATCTGTTGCATTTCAGGATGTTAAGTATTTTATTGCTGTCGCTGGGATGCAAGATCTAAAGCACCTTTCTTTCTGTTCTTCCCAGAATTGGATTGAATAAAGATCACCTGGGTAAAAAGATTCAAAAATCTAGACACATTAGAAGTGTTGGGACTTCAGTCTGATAGCAGTCTTATTTGGGGAAATCTAGAAAAAATGGATCTACTCGGAAGGTTCTGACCCGTTCTGGAGAAATGGTGGTGGAAATATTGAGTAATTCAGAGAACCAGCAAATACCACCTCTGACTGGAGATTTTACAGTATCCTTCCCCTGCCATGCCACACCAAGCCACGTCCACAGAACAAGTAGTAAAAAAAGTTTGAATCCCACCCCTGGATCTTCCTCTGTGGTTGCAATTATCTCTCTCCTATCTCAACATTCAGTGTTGCTGATTATGAGGAACATATTTTGAATAAGCATGGACATGCTTACAAAAAACCCAATCCAAAACTTTACATTTAAATTGTATGTTTTTTAGATTGAGTGGGAAACTTTCCCCCACATTTCTTTTTAATGAATAGAATAGTGTTAACCAAATACTGTAAACATTTTATAGATATTTGTCATATGATATTTCAGTTCTGTTAGCTTATGCTTGGCTTTTCAGATCTGTGTGATCTATTTTTATATTCACTCATTTTGAATATACAAATACTTCTATAATATATCTATGTATAATGGTTTGTACATCAGGGTTCCCCGCCCCCCAAAAATCTGCACAGGACAGTTTGTTTTAAACCCTAGATTAAATCTCTCCTTTCCTAGTTAGTGCTTTGCAATGTAATCCTACTCTAGGTAAACAACAACAACAATCTCCCATTGAGATAAATGTATGTAAACCTTATTATGTGGTTAGCATAGGAGATCTTGATAGATGTACATGACCAAAATGCAAAAAGAGATATAGACATATGCATGTAGATATAGTTTCTTGATTAAGATTTGGAACAATTTATCAAGAATTGAAAATACATGGTCAATATATTAAGAGAAAAGAAAATATGAGCATGCTAGCATAGGCATCTGAGGGCAGGTCAGAGGGGAAGGCGGGAGTGTCAGGTGATAAAATGGCATTATGACATCAGGACGGACACACACTCTATCTCTTATGTGCCTGTTTGTGGCATCATTATATCAATACAGAAGAGCACATTTGCTATGCAATGTTATGATCCTCAATTTGTCTTGTTGACATTATGGTTAGGAAATGATGCTGATATGTATTCATTCCCCCATTCATCCTCTTTGTCATGAATAAAGGTGAATATATGTGTCCCAGGATAATGTGGCAGGATTCAATCTGGGTCCATCACCAGGACCAGAGATTTAGTCTTCCAGAGTGTGAGACTGTGCTAGAGAAAAGTTCTCTGAGGATGGGCTCCAGCACAAGTCCAAAAGCTTCTGGTACAGGTGACCAACCCAGATTGGATCCTGCTTCATCCTCTTTGGGTTTATGATAGCCTTGTATCCAAATATCAAGGGAACCTCATCCACATTTAGGAATGGGATCATATTTTGTATAGTACATTTTGTTATTAGAACTTAGCAGTAGTAAGATTTGTTCATAAATGGGACAAAAAAAATCAGTTTTTTGTAAAAAACAATCAAGTGTATTTAAAAGAGCATAATAGTGAAAGTGCAAGAACTTCAAAATTTTAACTGTTGACTCACATTATGAGATAAGTGGCATATAAATTTAATAAATAAATTTGAGACTATGTGGCCAAATCTTAAAGTTTTGTTAGCTTTGAATTTAAATAACATCTAATTGTTGTTGGGTTTTTTTAATTTTATTTTCCAGATTGCTGGTTGTATTAATCAGTAAAGTTTCTCCTGTTTATTGCACCACAGAAGTTTCATGTCTTGATTTCTGAAAATTTGAGAAGATGCTGAACCCCTTATCTCAACATGTAAAAAGTTCTATAGATTAAAATAGAAACTCATCTTTTAAAATTATATCCCCTAAAAATCTAGAAATCTAAGCAGGTCTTGTAACATTTATAAAATGCATTCTGTGTTTAAATTCCCGAGTTATGGAAGAGATTAAAAACTCCATCTTCAAAAGCAACTTCTAATTTAAACATTGCAATAATATAACCTCAATGTGCTTTCAAGCTCCTTCCATATTCTCTAGAAGACCAGTCTATATTTTTAAGTCTCTGAGCAATGCCTTTCAGATGAGTTTGCCATGGTTGCCTTTTTCCATCCCATCATCCACAGTATATTGCCCTGGAGACACCTTAGAATAAGGCACTTTGGGGTCAGGGTCTGTTCCTAAAAGCTGGATCAGTCCCTCTTTTGCTGCAATAGCAGGGAACGAACCCTAGAGAAATCTGCAATATACAATGACCTCAGTACTTTATCTGAATGACGCACTGGGGCTAGTACAATTCTCCACAGCAGATGGACATCCTGTTGCCTTGTCCTAAGAAATACTCAGAACAAGTCATCAAGGGAAATAGTTGTTCAGCAAAACCGCACATCCATCACAACACATGGTAACAAATGCAGGCTTGTCCCTGATCTACCATGCTGGCCCTGCAAAGACTAAGTACCCAATAGTATACAGAGCATTTCAAATTGAAAAAGGGGGTTGCTCAAAACATCCATTCTGAGTTCAAAGTGGAGCTGTTCTGATCTTGTTGGAAATGCTCTGATTATCTGTATATGGCAAGTTGTGGCAAATACCTAGATTGAATTCACAACCAAGTATCCTCCACTTTTTGAACCTGAAGCATTGCACTAATGTCCAAAAGAGAAGTCATATGGCAGAATTTGTTTTAGTAATTCATAAGTCTGCTAACTTGTCAAAACATCTTGATTGCTATTGCTGAACTGAATGCCTTCACAAAAGAAATTCTGCTCCTGAAAAATCCATAACAGAAACTCAAAATTGGATTCATGCTGACCTCCAACAAAACTCTGATTTAAATCATACTACTAATTAATGTTCTGCTTCCTGAGCAGAAGCCTTCTACTTAGAAGTTTGCACATAAACCCTGCCCTTGGAAATCAACCACTCAACAAACAATAGAATAATTAAATAAATCTTGTCTAATTAATAGTCTTCCATTATGCATATTTTTACATCTCCCTTCTTGCTGAACTCCAGTACATGCTGAAACATTTATCTTCATAAGAGGTACATAGATGATTTTAGAATAACATCTGCAGTTAAGCAAACACTAAACAGTTAGGAAAACACTGACTGTAACCTTGACAAGCCCCAGTCTTTGATAAACAACAGAAAACTTCTCTATAACCTGCCTTTGATGTAAGGGGTTGTTTTTAATAAAGAAAACAAGCCTAGATGGCATGAGACACACATTGCTTATATTGTACATCCTTGTTATTTCACGGAGAGATAATAAAAGAGCTAGAATTCCACAGTTGTTCTGGAATAAGTTTCCATAACCCCTAACCATTGACTATGAAAATTGGATTTTATAAAAAGGTTTTTCTTCCAGGGTGCTCCTTTTAAATGTATTTTGATGGAGTTTTCTCTCTCCCTCCCTCTCTCCCACCCCTCTCTCTTTATGTGTGTGTGTGTGTGTGTATGGTGTGGACCTTCAAGTCATTCCTTCCTAGGGCTGACAGAGAGAGAAAGGCCCAGCTGGTTTTTCCCCCAACTCAGGACTAGAATTGATCTCTTGTGGCTAAAACCACTACATTTACCTGGCTGTCATTGCTATTGTGACTTTCAGTTGCTCCTTTTTCTAGAAATCAGTAACAGCCTTGGGCGCCCGTGCTCCTATTAGGGATAACAGCACGGGCATCCAAGTTAGCACAGCCAGGCTGTGTTAGCTGGTTAAAAAGAAAAAGTTAATTAATCCTTCTCTTGTGCTTTTCTATAGCATTTACTAAAATAACATCAACTGATTCTAGTGTCAGCGAGTTAAACAAGTGGCATAGGAAATAATAAAATAAAGCTTAACAGAAAGTTAAGCAGGAGCAAATCTGCTTAGTATTTGGATGGCAGACAATGAGAAAAAATCTCAGTTTTGTGGGCTGCACTGGAAATCATAAAGGCATCACAAAACAAAGGAATGATAACTTTGACTGTTTTGTCAAAGAAAAACATGGAGATGTCCAACAAGCCACAAGAAACAAGGCTTAATCTGAGGGAGATTTTAGAGTGTCAGCAAGATATTTTCTCATCTTGCTTAAGTTTCTATTTTTCCAAGTCCATTAAGGCGACAGACAAAAACCAAGACAGAAACACAGAGAGTGGGGAGGGGGAGGGAGGGGAAGAGGGGGGAGGGAGGGAGGGAGGAAATGAGAGACAAAAATATGCAGGAAAAACATCAGAA
The DNA here is from genome assembly GCA_009733165.1 of Naja naja. Lineage (NCBI taxonomy): Eukaryota > Metazoa > Chordata > Lepidosauria > Squamata > Elapidae > Naja > Naja naja. The sequence goes on along the minus strand of CM019149.1, from coordinate 92,792,048 downwards.
CCCTTTTCTTTTCAGTGAGCATAATGTTCTGTTTCTGATTTCTTTATCTTAACGAAACCATAACTTTGAAAATTATTTCATCTATTTCCAAATTGTATACAGTAGTAGTTGGGTACTGAAATATGAAGAAGAATGGTGAACGTTATTAGACAGTTGTGCAGGACAAAGACTTTGTGGAAGGACCATTATCTAAAGTCTGCAAAGCATACATTCAATTTCCAGAGAGTCCCACTGAACTCAGTGAGCCTGATTTTCAACAGATATACATATACATACATAGATATAGATATAGATAAGATATAGATATACATATACATATACATATACATATACATATACATGATGATGATCAACATCATCACTTGGATAACAGTTTTATACTTTGTAGTTTGTAAAATGTAGAATCCAAAAACTTTTTAAAAGTTGCATCTGGGATCTGTTCCTGACAACAGTTTTTTTATCAGAATATTGTACCAAATCTACGCCATCTGTGCAAAAGCATTTGACTAAGTATAGCGGTAATTGCAAGGATAGGAAAGTAACTCCCCTGGGGTGCTGTTATCAATGGTTTAGTGCAGAATGTCTCTAACATCTGAAAAATGTGATAATAACTGACAGATTTCCAGTATAAAATGCAACTCAAAATAAGGAAAAGGGATTGTCAGTTATGCAATTCCTTAGGAACCACTAATTTAAAAAAGCACTCTTTGTTTTATGGCGCTCTTAATGCAATGCTCTGGTGTAATGACGTATGCATCCTGAACACTGACGTTTTCCATGTATTTTCACTTGCTTTCTAAAAATGTAGATTAACTGGTGCTTAACTGGTGCTTAACACCACTAATTAACTGGTGCTTCTGGCTTCCATTATTTTGTTAGACAGGACCTTTCAAGTCAGCTCCTGTGACAAGACTGCTGTGAGTTCAACTGCAAGCAGCAGCTAAATATAGTTCTATTTAATAAGCGTTGATTTCAAGAAAGTCCTCACATTTCACATAATTTACTTTTCTTCTCTAATTTGGTATTTGGGTATTCTGTTTCCCATGCAGTTAAAAGCTTCACATTTGGGTCTGAGAAGAATTGTCTAAAATCATCTCTAATTTCCATGGTCCATTTGGAAAATATTTAAGGCAGCAAAATAAATTCCAGAGGGTTTTTTTTTTTTTGTTAAAAATACATTTTGTTATTTGTCATATTCTGTATTCTTGAACTACTGGTTATTGCTTTCCTTTCTTTATTTTTATCCTTGATATTCTTTCCTTGTTTGCTCATGCTGCTGTTTGATTTTATTTTATTGCCTATGTGAGGTAGGAATGGGTAAATCTCACATCAGTGGCTGCTTTTTGTATTTTATGTAATTTTTGAAATAATTTTTAAGCACTAGTTATAAGAATTTCTGCTTTCTTTTCTTTTTTCTTGTTTTCTTTCTTTTCTTTACAGTTCAAATTGTTGTGTGGCTAGGTGGAACCATCTTGGCTGATCTCCACAAATTAAGCAAAGATGGACATGACTACTACTTAAATGGAAGGTTACCATCTTAGGAGTAGGATATTACTTTTAAAAATTCCAGAGGAAGGCAATGTAAATCACACCCATATTTTTGCCAAGAAAATTAAATAAATATCTCTATGACTCAAGTTCAACTCAGATAAGGAGGAGGACATCTCACCAGTTAGTTCCAGGCAAATTCACAAGGCAAAGTTGTTCCAGGTATAGAGACAAACATGCAATACTTTCTTGTCAAAAAGATACAGAGGCTGGAAGCCACTCAGAGGGAAAAAAAAGTGGGAGCTGTAATCTAAGCACCAAAACCAGGATGGAAAGTAGGGTTTTAGTGGCTAAATATTCCAAACCTTATCTGAATAGAGGAGAAAGAGACCACTTGAGTCTTAGGGCTGAAGTCTTGACCCTTGGAATCTTCTAATTAATATTTCCCAAAATTGGCAGCACCATTTCCTATCCATTTGTGGCAGGAAGTATATTAAAATAGTTGCTCAATCAAACATTATTCATTTTGATCAGGACTAAAGTTTAGAAAAGAAAAGGAGGGGGGAAAAATAAAGAAAATGCAGATACCCATAAATTAAAACAATAATATTGTAATAGAAACACAATAGATACAACTTTCTCTACAAAAGCATCACTTTCTGGTAGTCAACTTCCAAGTCCAGGTGAAGATCTAGACTTGTAGTGGAGCTAGGCAAAAAAAAAACAGTTTAAAAATTAAATTACATAATTAACTTAAATTACAGCATATCATGTTGTTAAACAAAGATCGTTATATGAACTCTCAAGTTTTATTTTTGAAAAATGGCAAAGCTGCCACCATCCCTAAAAAAGACACAAAGGGAAAAAAATCCAGATATCCAAGTGTATGTTGTAATTAATTCAATCTAGTCATTGAATTGTTGCACCACTGTCTGATGCTCAGCCTGGACAAACTGTCTTATCAAAACTTAAAAAATAATAATGACAAAAATAATACATAAATTAAAAAGAAAGCAAAACAAAAAAACAAAACAAAAAACCTCAGAGGGTGGACTTGATAGATCACTAGGTATTTTTCTGCTGTTGTCTTTCTATGTTTCTATCCAAGCAGTGAAGGAAGGAAAACCTAGAACATAATTGGCCTTTTCATGTACAAACCAAGACAGAGCCCTGATGGGACCATAGCCAATCCTTTCTGTACAGATAGCTTGTCCAGAGAGTAACATGAAAAAATTATATTGTGGTTCTAATGAATTAATAATACTGAGACTTGTGCACCTAGTGAAAAGTTTAACTCAATTCTTTTTTTTAAACAGATCTGGCTATTTGAAATCTATGGATAAAAGCCCCCACCAAGCTCTTATATCTATATTGGCTGTGAAATTCTGGGAGTTGAAGTCTTCATGTTTTAAAATTGCCAAGATTTTAAAGCAAGACCATTGCTTTAGGGGATTCAGTCTTTTACTCTCCATGTACTCAGGAGTGATATTGTTTTTTCATGTCTTCAGTTCTTAAAGCAACCAGTAACAATTTTAGTTATTTACTGAAATAGCATCCATCTCAAAGAGAATTCTTAAAATGAGGGATTTTTGGTGGGCCAGTCTTACATTCCAAAACTGCTGTATTTCTCGGGGTTTTCAATTTAAGTTTAATGAAACTGTACTATTTAGAGCAAATTCTGGAACCTGTAATATCAGGATGACAAGAAAGGTCAACTCTGTTTGAAATGTTAATGATTCATCAGACCCGAGTTTGAGAAATTTGTTGTACTAGTGCTGTTGTGACTCACTGTATTGTTTATCTTTATTGAAATGATACAGGTTTTTTTTAAACATGCACTTTATGATTATAACTGCTTTGATATTTTTCATTTTGAAGGGAAAATTTGGTAAATTATTGCTGGAAGTTGTGATTAATTCAGATGACATCTGTAACTTCTTTATATGTAATCATCCCTAGATTGATGGCAGCTCTTGAACTCCCCCCAAAAGTATTAAATACTGCCTGAGCCAACCAAAGTTTGATCACCCACAATTTAGAAAGAGAAACCTGTTTGCTTCCTTTCTCCAGCCTTCAGTATCTTTTCTCCCACATTTGGGAAGAAATATATAAATCTTGTAGGCTTCTTACTAGGAGAACAATCAAATAAAAATGTCACCCATATCCAGTAGCAACCCACACACTTGGAATATGCACAGCTATGCTTGTCACTTCTCACATAACACTTTGTGACAACTTACATTGCAAGAATGGTCTGATTTCCAGCCAATAACTAGCAATGTAGGCAAGTAAAGATGAAGCATGGGAAGGAAAATTGTTATGAAAGAAAACATAGCACAAACATGTTTATGACACAGGATGCGGGTATCCTATCAGATCCAAACAACAGTGATAACAAGCATACTGCATCAGGTAAACAATTTTGGCCGATTGGTATTATAATACCAATGTTATTTTAGCTGAAAAGGTCAAGAATCACATTGTTTTGTAAGGAAAAGCATTTCAGTGATTGGGGGAGTGTGTGTAATATTAAGAAGATTTAAACAGATTCTTCCCTATTCACGCAGACTTTCAATGCAAAGGCCATTTTTGTATATAAAGATCATTTGTTCCTTGAAATCCTTCCATTTCTTTCTTACATAGTATTTCAAGGAAGGACTTTAATAGAAAGTACAAAGGAAACTGAAATATTGTGAATAATATAGTGTAATACTACTGTGACAATCAGTAGAGATAAAGCAATGAAGGCAACATTTCTCTCAATGCGGTTCATCTTCTATTCGAAGATCCCTTGCACCTTATTTACATTTACCTGGGAGTTACTCACCCCCTGCCAACAACAGTAGTTATGTCAAAGCAGATGCTAATGTAAACCCAGGGGAGCAACCAGACTTTACCCAAATGTGCAGTTTTTATTCTGGCAGAAACAGGTCTGGTTGTTGCGACCCTTAAAAGCTAAAATAATTTTGCTTCCTCCACATCTCCTCAACTATCTTTCTCTCCCTATCTCTATCACTTTCTCTAATTCTATCTTTCTATTACCTACCTATGTATCCTGGGAGCTGCAAATAAATAAAACAGTGTGATCTGCATTTAAAAATGTTAGCATACTCCAAAGGTTATACTGAATATCTATGAGACTTTCACTTTACAAATATAAAGCATGCATTTTTCAAAGGATAGAATTTTCAAGTTAAATTGCAGCATGATTTACACAGTCTGCCTTCTTTCATAGTATTTATTCATAGTATTTATTATACAATTTATTCTCTCACAACTTGTTCCAACTCTGTCAATTCCATACTATGTATGTATGTATGTATGTATGTATGTATGTATGTATGTATATACATACATTACATACACTACACACACACACACACACAATCTATATAACTGTATCTATCTATATATGTAATTGTTATATAACACAGATATTTTTTCATTTTCTTTTTTCCTTTTCAGTGTCTTTTTTTTATTTTCAGATTTTCACTAAGCTTTCCATGCAAGCAGACAACTTCTTATGGTAGTAGCCACGTACATGCTGTTTTTTTGGGGGGGGGAACCCTACATTTTTTTTTCTTAAACACTATTGGCAAATTTTTGTTAGCTCTCCCTGTTCATTTATGTTAGGAAGACTATTCACCAGATCAAGGCTGCCTTATATTCCTTCTGTAGTGTCTGCTTATTCAGCAGGAAACAAATATTCTATCACCCTCAATAGGCAATGAGCAGCTTTCAGGGCATATCATGTGAAATAATAACTCTTCAGGATATGCCCTCTAACTCACACAGCACAAAGTAGTACGAAGTATCTCAGAATAGAAAGCTTCTCTGGTCTTTCTGCCATCATGCTCTTTGAACTCTTTTGACAAACTCGTTAGCTCTCCTAGTTTGCTTGCTCAAGCCCTGGAAATCTTGAACATGGCTTTCCCATTGGAATCCATGCATCCCTTCTTATTATTAGTTAAGAACCTCTTTTTTTGCACATGAGCGGATGTATTAGATACTACCACAATCACCTATGTCACCAAAGCCCTTTTTAAATGAAGCTGCTCTTAAATAATGGGAAGAGCTAAGAATAGACAACTGCAGAAAAACAAAACAATTATCACATCTGGAAACACTGCTCAAAGAGTGGCATGATGACATAACCATATGCTTGCCTATTAAGAGGGAACATCGTTGGACTATAATTTATGAGGGGGAGATATTCAGGCTGCTTTCCAATTCCTGATCTATCTCCCCTCCTGCATTAAAAAAAAAGAACAGAGGGAAATGTTCTGCCACGTAATTGCAACAACAAGCAGAACTCCTAGTCAGATCCACACACTTTATGTTTGACGTCCTGTGGCATAAAAGCAGCAATTAGTGCTTCTACTAATGACTGTGCTTACATATTGTTGAAAATGTGGCACCCACTTGCTTATATGTTTGGGGAGGGGGTTGATGTATAGTTTATTTTGTTTTGTTCCTTTGTTTGGCTTTTGAAAGTCTTTCTGCATAAATAGGCTTATCAGTAGATTATCCCCCCACAAAGCTATGGTTTTGTTTTCTTTTACCTAATCAATAAAGTATTCCTAGAGATTACTACTTCATTGTGGGATGAAAAGCAATAAATGTCTGAGCCATCTGATTTAATCCCAGAATAAAGTTGTTTATACAGCATACAACTCAGTGAACCAGAGGACTAAGCATGATGTTTAAGTGCTTGGTATTTAAACTTATTTTCTTTTTTCTTTTCTTTTTTCTTTTTTGCAACATAAGAGCCCAACCTGAAAGAACAGTGTAGGTGTGAATAAAATGTTAATCAGAAGTGCCAGCATTTCCATAGAAGACAGAGACTTTTGTCTGAATTTTATATCCTTATTCTATTTTTATCTTCTAAATTATGTTGAGGATGTACTTCAATATGAGAAATCAAAAATTTGTAACCCACTCACAACCAATAGCATTGATTGTATATTTGAAAGAGCAGTGTAAGGAGAAACATATTCTACTAGAGAAAAGTAATTTTGAAAAAATTAAATTGAAAAAATGCACACAAATTTTGTAATCATTCTTACTTGCAGGTACTGGTGATTAAAAACCTAAGACAAGCCTTTCTTTTCAGTTAGTCTTCCAAAGTTTCTCACTTGAGCCCACTCAACTCCATAAAATAGCTTCAAAGATTAGGGCAGTGCCAGAGGTGGTATTCAGCAGGTTCTGACCAGTTCTAAAGAACTGGTAATGGAAATTTTGAGTAGTTCAGAGAACCGGCAAATCCTACCTCTGACTGAAGTTTTTACAGTATCCTTCCCCTGCCACGCCCACCAAGCCATGCCCACAGAACAGGTAGTAAAAAAAATTTGAATCCCACCACTGGGCAATGCCTTACTTCAGATTCAGTTCCCCAAAATGTGTTTTGGGGTTTGCTCAGTACACAAGTCACACCTATCTGCTAATCTCTAAAATAGCTGTGTCTGTCCCTGGCATCTTGCAGCTGATTTAAAGAATTGATCTCAAGTGCCACATCTGTGGTCCTGCATATTTCAATCAATCAGTATAGAGTTGGAAGGAACCTTGGAAATCTTCTAGTCCAACTTCCAGCTCAAACAGGTGACCCTATATCATTTCAAAAAAGTGGCTGTCCAGTCTCTTCTTTAAAACTTCCAGTGATGAAGAATCTACAACTTTTGAAAGCAAGTTGCTCCACTGATTAATTGGTCTCACTGTAGGAAGTTTCTCCTTAATTCCAGGTTGCTTCTCTCCTTGACTAGTTTCCATCCATTGTTTCTTGCCTTGCCTTCTGGTGCTTTGTAGAATAATTTGATCCCCTCTTCTTTGTGACAGCCCCTCAAATACTGGAATGCTGCTATCATGTCACTCCTAGTCCATCTTTTCTCTAGACTAGCCACACCCAGTTCTTCATATGTTTGGGTCTCCAGGCCTTTAATCATATTAGTTGCTCTTCTCTGCACTTTTTCCAAAGTCTCAACATCTTTTTTGTAATGTGGTGACCAAAACTGGATACAGTATTCTAGGTGTCACCTTATTAAAGCTTTATAAAGTGTTACTAATACTTCACTTAATTTTTATTCTGTGTCTTTGTTTATACAACCAAGGGTTATATTAGCTTTTTTTGGCTGCTGCCACACACCGCAGGCTCATATTTAAGTGATCACCCACTAGGACTGCAAGGTCCCCCTCACAGTTACAGTTTTTGAGCTAGGTTTTGCCTAATCTATATTTATACCTTTGGTTTTTCCTGCCTAAGTGTGAAACCTTGCTTTAATGTGTATAAACACATTAAATTTCATTTTGTTGATATGGCCAGTGGTAGTATGCTACTGGTTTGGCCTGGTTCTTCCAAGCTGGTGGTGGAGATGAGCAGCAGAGACCAAATCAGTTCTCTCTGCCGCTCTGCTGTTGGGCCTGCCTGCCCACCTGGGCTCCCATACTCACCTTTATCTTCTGCTTTTGAAGCACAGCTGCTTTGCACGGCACAGAAGAGTGCTACACGGCAGCTGCTGAAGCAACCAGGAGAGTGCAGGCTTTCAGGCGGTGAATTGAAATGCCTCTGCACCTGCGCAAATGCCTCTGCGCCTGCACAAAGTGCATGTTTGGCATGCACGTGAATGCAAAGTGTGTGCATGCGTGCAAAGTGTGCCCACCAAGCCACACCCACCAAACCAGTGGTAAAAGTTTTTGAATGCCACCACTGGATATGGCCCATTGTTCAAATCTGTCAAGATCTCTTCTGGGGTGTTGGCTATTCCTGCCAGCTCAGTGTCAACTGCAAATTTGATGAGTTCTCCTTCTATTCTATCTTCTAAGTCATTTATGAAGATATTGAAGGGAACTGGGCCTGAGTTTGCAGTAGCCCACTGCTTACTTCCCTCCATGTAGATGTAAGTACCATTAAGAACTACTTGTTGAGTACGATTTGTCAGCCAGTTACAAATATCTATCTATATATCTATCTATCTCACATTTTACTAGCTTACCAAGAAGTAGGATAGACTGCAGAGCCTTATTAAATAGCTACTGATAGTTTAATGTGGACATAGTGTCACATTTGGAAATGAGCATCTCACTACACTTTGGATAATTTTATGTTTTAATTTTTAATGTTGTATAGTATGCCTTATTTTAATTGTGATGCTCCTGACATGAATAAATACAAATAAACAAAGTGGACATATCAAAGAACACATATACATGCACATATAACATGTTTCCTGAAAAATAAGCCCTAGTGCTTATTTTGGGAGAACCCCAAAAATAAGACTGGGTCTTATTTCCAGGGAGATATGGTAGATGTTCTGCTAGAAATCTGATTGACTCTGTATGGTGGAAGATTGGAGATTTCAAACATCTTCACCTAGGAACCCTCTGAGGCTTTACATACAGAACACACTTCTTTCCTCATATACTGTCTATCTCCTTAATCCCAGAAAGTGAAATAGGTATCAAACCAATTTAGAGCTACTGCCTTAGCTCTCTACTGATCATGTTCACAAAAATTAATATATATTGTTTCCTGGACTTGATGGGTTGCAGAATACTGTAACTCCTGCCACGATCTAGAATGGAGTTTCCATAATAGGCAAAGGTATAAGGATGACTTCATCTTATCTTATTGTTCCCATTTTTGGCATGCATTACAGAATTTGATATGTTCAGTCATATTCCTGACATAACCTATATAGTAAAAATATTCCTTGCCTTCCCTTAGTTCTACCAACCCCCATGCAGCATGGGAACAGGTAACCTGAGGACTTGTCTTATCCCCATTACATCATACCATCCCACCTGGTCAGGCAGAGAAGGTAAATTATGGACCCCATCAGTTAAACAATTTCAAATGGTGAAGTCCATAAGAGAGCCTTCTCTGCCATTACCCTTGCCCCATTGAATATCCATCCTCAGAGGTGAGGTAGGCTTTCTCTTTCCTGGCCTTTTGAAAGAGATTGAGGATCTGGTTTGCCAACAAGGTGCCAACCCTGGAGATGGTTGGCACCTTAAGCACCCATCTTCTAACTTGTTTTAATTTTATTTCTATCTGGATCCTTTTGCTGATATACTGAATTTTTATATGGTTTTTATTCTTTTAATTGTACATTGCCCAGACTCACCCTGAGAGTGAGATAGGTGGTATCTAAATTTGATAAATAAATATTATCAGGGTTTTTTCTTGAACTAAAAATGTCTTAGGGTAGCCACAGTACATTTCACTGCCCCTTGAGATTAGAATTTGCCAGTAAATCCGTCAGTAAATCCAGCCATTTATCAATCTAAAAACAGGGAAATGGGACTTCTTTCATTAGGTATGGTAATATTTGGATATTAAATTAGGGGACCCATCTTCTCTAGATTTGATTATAGAATCCCTGAAAGCTCACTCATTAAATCTTGCCAAGCATATAGCACCTACTATATAAAAATTATTAGAGGATTTTAGCATGAACTGTTCAAGCTACATCAAATCAATAACATCCTCAACAGTCTCTTCTACCACAAACAACCCATTTAATCTGAGTCCATTTCACTTTATGGGCAAAAATCTGATTGGGAACTGGACATGATGCACCATTAAGCCTTGAACCTCCTTTTTGTAGTTTCTGATGCCATGTCTATATGAGACATTGGTGAATAATTAATATTGTGTATATTTTGTCAAGTTGTTTTGTGGACCACTAATACCAAGAAACATACATGTTCCTGAAACCTCCATGTACCTATTTTCCTCTGTCTTGTGGCCATGGAAAACCTTTTCAGAATCCATATTTTCCCTGTAATCTGAAAACAAATATTTTTTCACAGGACCTGCTGAGAATGCTGGATTGCTTGTGAGAAGAAGCAGCCCTCCCTTTGTCCTATCCAACTCTGAATTTTTATGATTTTTCTCTCTACAAAATTACAGGTCTGTTTAAATGGAGATGGATTTTTAATTTCTTCAACTTAAAAGACACAGAGTGTCCCATTGGAGTGATTCGGTCATTGGTCTGGCCTTGAGGAAGTCTGTTTTGGAATATATTACCATGACCTTCAATATATCTTCTGCTGGATGAGCAGGAAACTGCACCGTCTGCTGTAGAAATCTGCTCCCATAAGTCTGATTTAGCTGACCCATCAAACCCAGAAGCTGGAAACAAAAATAACTTTTGTTATGCAGCTTTTGTGTGTGCATAGTTTCCCCATTAGATTAGAATTTAGAAGAAGAAAAAGGAAGGGAAGGGAAGGAAGGGAGGGAGGGAGGGAGAAAGGAAAGAAAAATATCTGTCTGTCTGTCTGTCTGTCTGTCCGTCTATCTATCTATCTAGATATCCATATCTATCTATCTAGATATCCATATCTAGTTATCTAGATATCCATATCTAGATATCTAGATATCCATATCTAGATATCTAGATATCCATATCTAGATATGAGGGGTCCTTGGTGCTCCCTCATTTCAACCCTGAGCTACAAATCTTCACCTTTATTGAAGAGAGAGAGGGGAGATGGGGAGGGAGAGGGGGAGAGAAGGGTATATATAGCTAAAGATGATATAGATAGATATAGATATATATTTCTTCATTGCTTTCTAGTATCTGTTTGACACCAGTGCTACCTAATGATAGAGTGGAAAGGTAAAAGTCTTAAATTTCCTTACCTGGAAATTGAGTTGCCTTCTCAATTTCACATAGTGGTCACATGTTCTGCTATGAAGTAGCAATGTGACAGTTCCAGTTATGTATCATGTATATACTGCAAGGATTACTTTATCTTTTAAGAAGAGATAAGACTTTCATATCCTATGCTACTTTCATATCCTATGCTAACACTCTGAGAATTAAAGTTAAATGAAAAATAAATAAATCCTATGGTGAGAATATTAGCATATGCCTAAAGTTTCAGATATTGCTTGGGAGGTTGATTCTCATAAGACATAAACAAAACAAAGTTTTATTAAGAAGGAAAAGAAAACATGTTTGGATTTAAAATGCTGACACTGAAGGGTGTAAATACACAGCTGTTCAAATAATGGGAAAACAATACATTTGGAATTTGCAAATGTATTTGCAATACATTTGGAATTTGAAATTGCAAAAGAATATTCAATGTTCCAGACAGAATACAAGATGGCAATAGTCTACTGCAAAAGAAAAACAGCAGAAAGAAGGAGGGAGGGAGGGAGGGAGGGAAGGAGAGAGGGAGGAAGGAAGGAAGGAAGGAGATAAAGTTCAGGAGAAATGGATCTTTAGAACAAGGGTCTTCAAACTTTAAGGGATCTTCAACTCCTAGAATTCCTGAGCTAACATGGTTGGAGGAGGAATTCTGGGAGTTGAAGTCCACAGGTCTTTAAGCTGTCAAGTTTGAAGACCCCTGCTTTAGAACAAGAAAAAGATTTTAAAAAGTTAATAAAATTGAGTGCACTCCCTGCCTGAAACATATTCACCTATTTCTACATAAATGGTTTTATTTTTCTGGTTAATCAGACTTTCCCTTTTTTCTAGGAGTTTCAATTTTAATCTGGTTCTCAGTTCAGAAACTTCTCTTTGGTTGTAAAAATCACATTTTTTTATATCCAAGATAGAGGAAATGGCTGGAGACTCTTTCTGCTGAAGTGACAAACATCCACCTCTTGGCAACAAGTGAATTGGGCATCAAGCACTCTGGCATCCACAACACTACCATACTTGGCTACTGTATGCTATTCAATATATTGTGTTTATCATATTGTACTTATATAATTTCTTTAAAAGACATGTGGCCTATGTTAGGTGACGGATGCTATAATAAGACCATACTGAGTTATTTGTAATGTATTTTCATTGGAAAATTCAGCCAAATACTATATAATCAGGAACTTCTCATTCAAATTATGCATTTATCCTGTTTATTTAACAGTTATTTTGTGATTTTAAATACATATAACATATTCAAAACATGAGATATTCATTTTAAAAATGAATTGTAAAAAAATGTAGTAAAATATTGCATGCCACTTGACATACTTTCTTCTCTCCATCTGCTCTCCATTTTTGTAGACTATAATGTCCTCTGCATAACAGCTCACGTTTACAATTTAGTAGAGGTGAATGGACGTTGCCAACTGAAGTAGAGTCATAGTTGAGATGTCAAGGAAGGAATGGACAATGAAAACAACAATAATTGTAGTTATGCAAGTGAGTTCCTTTCCTCCATCAACTGTGGTGAGCACAGGAAAGATGAACCATGTTGAAAGTGAGCTGCCTTTTGTCGGGTAAATTTTATAGTCCTTTAATGCCCCCTGCACAGTTTGGATTGAGAGATCCTTGGTGCTCTCTGAGCTTGCTTGTTTTCTTGCAGACATTTCATTACCCAGACTAGGTACCATCAGTGCTAGTT